>CP139505.1:198755244-198935338 GCA_021014915.2 Artemisia tridentata subsp. tridentata
TCATCATCTACCAAAGGTGATGTCTTAGAGGGAGGTGGACTTTCGTCGAATGATACGTTCAACGATTCCTCGACTCTTGAGGTTTCTTTGTTCAAAACTGTGTATGCTTTACTATTTTTTGAATACCCAAGAAAAATTCCTTCATACGACTTTGGGTCGAATTTAGTGAGATAATCCTTTGTGTTTAAAATGAAGCACTTGCTTCCAAAAACTCTAAAATATCCTAAAGTAGGATTTTTGCCTCGATAAAGTTCATATGGAGTTTTATTTAAAAATGGTCTAATTAGAACTCAATTTAGGATATATGTGGATGTATCTACGGCGTGACACCAAAACTTTTGAGGTATGTTTTGTTCATTTAACATAGTTCTACTCATTTCTTGAATTGTCATATTTTTACGTTCTACTACACCATTTGATTGTGGGGTTCGAGGAGCCGATAAATTATGTGTTATGCCATTAGCATCACAAAAAGCTCCAAATTGGATTTCGTTGTCAAAATTCACGACCATGGTCGGTTCTTATTGATACTATGTTACTTCCTATTTGATTTTGAGTTTTCTTACTTAAGATTTCAAATTTATCAAACGCTTCGTTTTTAGTTTTCAAAAACTTAGGCCATGTATACCTAGAGTAATCATCTACTATTACCAAAGTATAGAAGTTTCCCCCATAGCTTTGTATAGCGGATGGACCAAACAATTTCATATGTAACAATTCTAGACACCTAGAATTAGACACCATGTTTTTAGCCTTATTGCTATTATGAACTTGTTTTCCTATTTTGCAAGCATCACAAAAGTGTTGGTCATATTTCAACTTGGACAGGTTCCTAACGAGTTCCTCAGATGATAAGGATTTAATTAACCTCATATTGGCGTGACCTAAACGTCGATGCCATAGAGTTGAGTTTTCGTCCAAGGAGACAAAGCTTGTCTTTAGGTGTGTTATCTAATTTCATAACATAAACGTTATTATTTAAAACACATTTTCCTACTGTTATGCTGTCTTTAAGTATTTTACTTCCATTTTCATTGAAAAGGACGTTATACTTTTTGCGGCACAATTGACTTATACTAAGCAAGTTAAAACCTAAATTATCTACATGAGCAACATCATCGATAGAGAGAGAGTCATGAGAGATCGTACCTTTTCTGATGATTTTACTTTTAAGCTTGCTACCGAATGTGACATTGCCTCCGTCGTACACTTGGTAGGTTGAGAAAAGGCTTTTGTTTCCCGTCATGTGTCTTGAATACCCACTATCTTTAATCCACTCATCTGGTTCTAGTTCAACTTTTAAGCACACCTAAGTTCAAGAAAAACTCAAGCGTTTGGTCCCCAATATCTCATGGGTCCGTTTGGGTTAAACATAACATTATCATGGTTCATGTATGAAAATGGTGGACAAGTGTTCCATGGCATGTAATTGGGACCTTGAAAGTTCCTAGACATGTTTTGGTTCCAATTATTTTGATAATGATGCTGTGAGTAGAAGTTACTCCTTGGAAAGGGGTGTTTGGGAAAACTAGTTTTAGGATTCTGTTGAACCGTTTTAACTCTATACTCATTTCTAACTTGTCTTTTTCCTATAGATACTGATGGTTTTTGCTTGTTAACACTTGTACTAATGCTAGGTTTTCTAGTGACCTTAACGAATTCAGTACGATACAAATTACGACCTTTCTGTTCATCAACAGTACCGGCGGATCCCTTGGGTACAACTGGCGGATCCAAAATTTTGGATCCGTCGAATCCGTGGGTGTCTGACTTAGTTGGAACAGTTTCTTTTTCTTTCACTGTTTGTTTCTTAAAGTCACTTAAGCTTCCTAGTTTCATAAAACCTAGTCCGGTTTTATCATGAGGTAATTTTTGTATCTTTATTATCTCATCTATACAACTTATATTTTTATCAAACTTTTAAACATAGAATTTTGTTTGATAAGTTCTTCCTGTGTGGACTTAAGTGTTACTAGTTCTAATTTAAGTTCCTGACACGACACACACGTTTCATTAACACTTTTACCTTTTTCTATTCTTATCTCTTTTTCTTTTAACCTATGAATTTCGTTTTCTAAAAGTGTTGTTTTGGTTTTTAAGAACTTATTTTTGTTGATGATTTTTAGAGTAATATTGTTACACCCCGTGCCCGCTTAAACCCAAAAAATTAAACTTTTACGCGGAAATACTTGAACTTTTTCGGACATCTGGTTACTCTTTTGACCACTGACAAAAATCTATAAACTTTCAGCCCTTGAGACTATTTTTAAATGAAATTAGACTCAATTACCTTCAAAATGATAGGTCGCACGACCCGTGACGACTTACGGATTAAAAGATACGATTTTTCAAAATTTACCGAAAAACTGCCAGCGACCTCCATCTGGTCGGATCGCCAGCCATCCGATCAGATGGATGGTTCTGTCCAGTTTTTGGACTTTCAAAATCCCCGGCCGATACTCCAACCTCCCGGACTCGAAACCTAACTAAACTTTCCAGATTTCATTACTATATATATGGGCTCATTTCCATCCAAAAACATTTACTATTTGACTCTCGGAAGACGTACTTCCACAATCACGGGTTTTACACCAAAAACCCGTTTTGACCCATTTCATGACAAATGCCACATACGACTTCCACAACACCTCAAACTTGTTCCAATACACACTTGACCCGTATACAACCCAAAATGGGTACTTTTACACATTAGCCAAACACTCCCTTAACTTAACTCATAAACATATAAAACATACTTTAACCTCCCAAATGACTACCAAAACTTTATACAACTCTTGGCATACAATTTGCCACTTGACAACACTTTATAAAACATTACTTGACTCACGGGGGTACAACTTTGCTCATGAGCTCGGTATACTACCTAAGCTCCTAACTAAATACTACCTTTAATCTTGCTAATCCAATTTCTTAATCCACATATCCAAGCCTTCCATATAAGCATACCAACCTACAAAACGGTTAGACAACTAAACCGTAAGCACGAAGGCTTAGTAAGTAAAACGAGCATAACATACAATTATACTTCAAACCACATAATGTATCATATACATAAAATAATGAAAGATATGCTCTGTAATGTTTTTGTACATTCCAATGATACAAGATACAAGGTATAAATACTAATACAAGGGCATTATTCTAGGAGATAATTATGGACAAGCAATAAAGTACATAATGACTAAATAAATGCAGTATGTTTGCCAAATATAGATGGAGGATTTGGTGGAGAGAATTATGTGTGCTTGATACGCCCCCGCAAGATGGAGGATCCATTGGAGACTCCAATCTTGGAGCGGAACAGTAAAAATGGAGATTTTGCCAGCGGCTTGGTTAGGACATCCGCAAGTTGGTCCTTAGTGCTGACATGTAGAACTTTGAGGTGGCCAGCATTAACCTGTTCCCGAACAAAATGATAGTCCAATGCAACATGTTTCATGCGAGAGTGATAGACTGGGTTTGCACAAAGGTAGGTGGCGCCCGTGTTATCACAAAATAAAGTGGGAGGTATCGTTTGCTCAATACCTAGTTCAGCAAGTAGATTCTTGACCCAAGCGAGTTCGGCAGCAGCATTTGCAAGAGCTTTATACTCGGCCTCGGTAGAGGAGCGCGAGACCGTTTTCTGTTTTTGATGACCGCCATGAGATAAGGTTGGAGCCAAGGTATATTAAATAGGCGGTAGTTGACCGTCCTCCATCGTGTATCCCCCCCAATCAGAATCAGAGAAGGCCTGTAAGTGGAGTGGGGAGCTTTTGTTTAAGAACAAACCATGATGCACCGTTCCTTTTAAATATCGGAGAACCCTTTTGAGTGCTTGCCAGTGTGACTGTTTGGGAGAGTGCATGAATTGAGAAAGTTTATTTACTGCAAAAGAGATGTCAGGTCGAGTGAATGCAAGATATTGGAGAGTGCCAACAAGTTGGCGGTAGGGGGTAGAGTCAACAGAGGGAGAAGAGTCAGCGGAAGTGAGAGGGTCAGATGTACTGAGAGGGGTGAGTACTTCTTTGGCACCGTCCATTTTGAAGGTGGTAAGAATGTCTTGGATGTGTCTGTGTTGCGAAAGGAATAGGCCATGAGGCGTGGGGATGACCTCAACGCCTAAGAAATGATGAAGTAAGCCAAGGTCTTTGATAGAAAATTTGTGACTAAGGGCTTGAACAAAGGTATCCAAGAATTTGGGAGTGTTACCGGTGAGAACAATGTCATCAACGTAAACGAGTAGGTAAGCAATGGTACCGTTTTGGTTGTAGACAAAGAGAGAGGCATCAGAGAGGCATTTTTTAAAGCCAAAGGTTTGAAGAAAGGTAGTGAGTTCGTTGTACCAAGCCCGCGGTGCCTGCTTGAGGCCATAGAGGGATTTCTTGAGTTTGCATATGTGAGTGGGTAGGTCCTGATGAGTAAAGCCGGGTGGTTGGACCATATACACATCTTCATGTAAGGTGCCATGAAGAAATGCGTTGTTGACATCAAGTTGGCGTAAGGACCACCCACGCGAGAGAGCAATGGAAAGAACTGTACGAATGGTGACAGGTTTTGTCACAGGACTAAAGGTGTCAAAGTAGTCCTTGCCGTACTGTTGATGAAATCCTTTGGCGACTAGGCGGGCTTTATATTTGTCAATTGTGCCATTGGGGTTTCTTTTGATGCGGAATACCCATTTACATCCGATCGGAGTTTGGGTGGTGTGTGGTACAAGTTCCCACGTTTGGTTTTGTAGAAGAGCATTATATTCAAGGTCCATGGCTTGTCGCCATTTTGGGTCTTTCATGGCTTGGGTGTGGGTGGAGGGTTCAATGGAAGTGGGAAGCGGATGAGTGGTGGTGGAGTTAATGAAGTTGGGGTTATAATATTTGGTGTTAGGTTTAGGTTGACGACGGGGAGGGGTTTGTGTAGGGGTGGTGTGATCAGTAGAGGAGGTGGTGGGTGATGAAGTTGGGGAGGAGTGGTTGTGTGTGGAAACACTTGGACTGGGAGTGGAGTTTGTATGATGCGGAGAGGTGCCAGAGGTGGATATATGATCGGTGTTAGAGGTGGGAGTAGTGGAGGTGGGTGTGTTTGGTGAGGAGGGAGCATCCGAGTGTGGAATAGAGTGGATGGAAGGACTCAAGGCAGGTGGTGTAGGTGGAGTGTTGGAGTCGGATAGACCGGTATAAGGAATGGTAGTTGAGGTAGTGGGCGCGGCTGGTGGTGGGGTTATAGTTTGGAAGAGGTGTGTCCGTGGGATGACATGGGTGGGCTGTGAGGGTTTGGAGGGTGTGGTATGTGGTGGGATGGAAAGAAAGGAGTCGAAGGACACATGAGGTACCTGAGTTGTGGAAGGAAAAATATGTTGGATAAATTCAACATGGCGGGAGTGGTAGAGTTTATTTGTGGCTGGATCAAAGCATTTGTAGGCGGATTTTGATAAAGAATACCCAAGGAAAATGCAAGAGATGGACCGAGATTGCAACTTGGACGAGGTGTAGGGTCGAAGCCACGGGTAACAAAGGCAACCAAATGGTTTGAGTTTAGAGTAGGAAGGTGACGTGTTGAACAACATGTCATATGGGGATTTGTGATTGAGAATAGTTATAGGTAAGCGATTTATGAGATAGGTGGCGGTTTGGAAGGCATGAGACCAAAAGTGTTGCGGGAGGTGAGCATGGTGAAGTAAAGCAAGTCCGGTTTCAACAACGTGACGATGGCGCCGTTCAGCGACACCGTTTTGTTCGGGCGTGTGGGGTGGCGTGGTATAGTGAGAAATACCTTGAGAGGTGAGGTAGGGTGAGAGACCTACATATTCACCTCCATTGTCAGTAAACAAAGCAACGATGGGCGTTTTTAGAAAATTTTCAATCAAGGATTTGAATTGAGGAAAAATGGTAGCCACATCAGATTTACGTTTGATTGGGTATAACCAAATATATTTAGAGTAGTAGTCCACAAAAATAACATAGTATTTGAATCCATCAATGGAGGTGTTGACAGGTCCCCACACATCCGAGTAAAGAAGTTCTAAAGGTTTATTTGCAACAAAGGAATTTTGACCAAAAGGAAGCTTATGACTTTTATTCAAAGAACAGGATTTACAATGAAACGACTCACGGGTCACCTTATTACATGAAAGTCCTATTCTAGAAAGAAGAGACTTGAATACTTGAAGTGACGGATGTCCAAGAATGTGGTGCCACGTGAGTAGAGATCCTGTTGTTGTGGAGTTGGCTTGAGGTGACGAGAGGAATGGTCCATAGTAAACATCATTGACGTTCACTCCCTGCATGAGATGCGCCCCCGTGCGTAGATCCTTGACCAAGAAATGATATGGAAAGAATTCAACAGAAACACGATTAGTTCGACAAACTTTAGCAACAGAAATAAGGTTGTTACGCAAATGAGGAGTAATTAAAACATTGGTTAAGATGAGAGGACGGGAGTTTGTGGGAATGGTTGTTTGACCAATATGAGTAATGGGAAGAGATTTACCGTCACCTAGAATGATCTCATCAGGGCCTCCATATTCAGAAAGAACGGGAAATGCATGCTGGTTATTTGCAGTGTTGTTGGATGCGCCAGTGTCCCACATCCAAGGAGGAGTGGGAGCCGAAGTAGTTGTGTTGACTGTTGGATTTGATGGTGCAGTTGAGGCAATGGTGATTTGGTGTTCACGTAAAAACCGTTGTAAGTTCCTGCAGACTTTTGTGTCGTGACCTGAAATATTACAAAAAGAGCAAAGAAAGGAGTTTCGGTTAGTTCGACCATTGTAGCTAGTAGACCCACGGTTGGATTTGGGGCCAGATGTATTGGGCCTGTTTTGATAGCGTGATTCATAAGTTGTGGGCCGATTGGAGAAGCGGGCCGGTTGTCTTTGAGTTTGGGTATTATTGATGGTGGAAATAAGAGGGGCCTGGGAGTTTTCTTTGAGCCATCTTTCATGGTCAACAAGCTGAGCAAACAATTCAGAGTAAGAAATTGGTGTGTCACGAGTCTTGAGAGCAGCTGCAAGGTTCTTGAAATCATCATTCAACTGATTTGTGATGTGAACGATCAGATCTTCATCGTCAACCGGTCGTAGGGCTAGGGCAAGTTCATCAGCAATAGCTTTCATTTCATGAAGAAAGTCAGCGACCGGTCTTGTGGCTTGAGGGTTTTTGGAGAGTCGTGCTTTCAGGGAGATTATGCGGGATCGGGAGGCACCGGCGAAGGTCTCGGTTAGGCGCTGAAAGGCCTGCCGAGAAGTGGTGGCAGAGGTCACGATAGGCTGGACCGTTTCGGAGCAGCTTCCGAGAATGGCGCTGAGGAGGATCTGGTCTTGGCGGTACCAGATGCGGTAGGCGGGATTGGGTTTATCTTGGAAGATTTTGGGTGGCGGTTCAGTAGTGCCTTCGACATACTGGTCAAGATCGAGACCCGTAAGCATAGTAACAACTTGTTTTCTCCAGGTAGGGAAGTTGTGGGCGGTAAGCTTGATGGGAAAGTGGGTATGGGTTGTGAGTTCGATGATTTTTGTGTCTGCCATTGAGGTTGCGGAAGGAAAAAATAAGGGAGGAGAGGGCAGGGATCGGTGATGAGCTCAGAGGAGCAAAGAGGCTTTGATACCATAATGAAAGATATGCTCTGTAATGTTTTTGTACATTCCAATGATACAAGATACAAGGTATAAATACTAATACAAGGGCATTATTCTAGGAGATAATTATGGACAAGCAATAAAGTACATAATGACTAAATAAATGCAGTATGTTTGCCAAATATAGATGGAGGATTTGGTGGAGAGAATTATGTGTTCTTGATATAAAACACTTACATCAAGGCTCACTACTCAAATCTCAACTGGCACATAACCTCAACATATCCATAGCATCATCTCATCACATAAGCCATAAACATGGCATCACATAAGCATAACCCAAGCTCATCTTCTCAACATAAACATACATAACACATAATGATAGAAATCCATATAACATATGCTATCATCATTTTACTTACCTTAATCCAAGCTACAAAACACCAAGAACATCATCATCATCACACTCTTCCATCATCATCATCATAACATCCTAAATCAATAATCATCATAAACACTTCATAATGCATAATCAATAACATAATCAAGGGTTAACAAAACCCATTAAATATACCCATCTATCTTTCTACATCATCATATGATCATATCTTGATCATATGATGATTTTCCACTTTACTCTTAATCTAAAGCTTCATTAACAACAAGAATGGGAAGTACTTACTTGTGATGATCATCACTAATGAAGACCACTAATACTTGATCTTCATCTTCTTCATCTTAAGCCATCATTTAGCTAGTTTCCCTCTCTTTTCTATCTCAATAAAAACCGGACTTTCAAGATCTATCTAAATAATGGTGGAGTGATCTAGAACTCCCTAGATATATTAATTAGGTGATGACTTTGGGCAATTGGCAAGAATGACCCCTCAATTCCCATTCTTCTTACTTTGGCCACAATCTAACTTATAACATATGTTTAATACTTGGCAACCTAGGCCCCTTTAGTTACACATCATATTTACATTACCACTTTAGTCATATTTTGACTATTAGGTTTGACCACAACTCAACATTAGTTGACTGGCCAATCACGTAAAGTCTTTATCTACTTTTATCCAGGGTGGGGTCCCAATACCCGGGAAACGGGTCTAACAATTTTGACCCCCCTTATTTAGATTTCGTCCCCGAAATCTCTCGTCTAAATCTATCCAAAACTAAATTCAAAACATAAACAAGTTCTCATTCTCGTGCTTTCTAAGCCATTACCTTGCAACGGTCTAAATGATCGTGCAAATTCTAACTTACTATAACAAAATCATAACTCATAATCCACTTAAAACACATTTCTCATCCCAAGCTTATCTAAAATTTCCAACAATGACGACTTGTCATATGGAAAATTTTACTACTTTGACTTTACATAAGTCAAACTTCATGACTATTTACACGGCATTCACCAATGCACTAACATGACATAACATCTTATACCGGCCAAATTCGCATTTCACATAACACAAAATACATATCTATACCAAAAACCTGCAACTTATCTCATATTATACAAAGTACCATACAAATGGCACCCTCAAAAATCTTACTCATGCATCACTTACGCAAACTTTCTTATCACATATTGAAAATACTCACCAATTAACTTATCAATTTAATGCACAATTCATTTTAGACGTTTATCTTAAGGTTTCACACATGACCTTAACACTGCTATCAGTTTAATTCATATTTATCTTTTCTTATGACGTCTAACATGTTTTAGTTTTCACCTTCTCATATCACTATCCGTACTCATGTCATATCGGCTACACATAAGCCCACTCATTTATAACTCTTTATTTACATAAAAAGGCGTCCCAATCTATGTAAATAAGGAATTATAAACTCATGGTTCGGCGATTTACAATTCTTCATTTAAATGGAAAGGCGTCCCAATCCATTTAAATCAAGAAACCATAAACCGTCCTACTTATACGCTTCCGACATAACACTCGTACTTGTTTTACTTTCCATCTTTTCTAGCCTTGGATCCAATCTCACTAACTTTCATCCATGCCATAAAGGCAAGCTATCACCCATGCCATAAAGGCAAGCTAGGCCATCTCAAAGGATGCCAAACACATGCCATGAAGGCAAGCTAAACAACCATGCCCTGAAGGCAAGCTAACATCCATGCCCTAAGGCAAGCTGGGCTATCCCGAAGGATACCATAACATCCATGCCATAAAGGCAAGCTGGGCTATCCCGAAGGATACCATACTATATCACATGGCCATCCCGAAGGATACTATACTATAACACATGCCAAGGATGTAGGCAAACCATGCCGGTGAAGGCAAGCTAACAATCATGCCATAAAAGGCAAGCTAGGCCATCCCAAAGGATGCCAAAACTAGAGCATTGGATCCAAGCTATATCTGTCTTATCATCTTTTACTCACTTTATCTTTCTTGCACATCTATCATTAAGCACACTATCATATATTCAATTTTCATTGCCTTACGCAATCTCAACATTCACTATCACGCTTACTATCATCTAGACAAGTTTCTATAAAACACTTGCCTTTTATTATATTTGCATTTGCACAATGCAACTTATCATTCATCCGTCAACCCCAAGTTGACTCATACACTAACTATGTGCCATCTTTATTTTACACAATTTATATGTAATGCTTATCCATTACAACTTACACATTTCTACGTGTTCTTACAACACACTTTTACTATTACCCGTCAACCCTTGTTGACCATATTTTCAATTCATATTGTCACTTCATTTAGTCTATTTCACTTTTATGGATATAAACCTTACATAGGTTTATTCTATAACACTTTCATTAATTTCATCTTACATATTCAAATATATTAACATGATCACATTCATGTTTTACAATTCTTTCTAGTACACTTCAAGTCACTTATGACTTCTAGCGCAATCTATATCGCGATCATCACTTCTACTCATCACGCTTAACAATTTATTACTAACACATTTTACTTATCATGTTTTATATGCAACGTGATTTTATCACATCTTAACTTTACACTTTAACTTTCTCATTTAGTTTAGCATATAAAGATTTCATGCCTTCAAGCATCTATTCGTTATTATATCAATCATGACTTCTCAAAACATCAAACTATAAACATACTTCGCTATTCACTTCTTACTTATCTCAATCTTTCTAAGCATTTATGCTCTTTCAAATAATTATCGTGCTTCTTAAATTATTTCACATATCAATGTGTTCTTATTAACTTTACCGACCACAACTAGGTCAACACATAACATGCATTCCAATGCATCTATCTCAACTCATACACTTCTATGCTATCGTGCTCTCAAGCACACCACATAAAACTTAGACGTACAATAAACTACCATAGACTTAATCATCACGCAAGCAATCATCTCATAACACTTAACACTTATCCAACAAGTGTTAAAACATTCAAAATCAAAATCAACTCACATAGTATATGGCATCATATATCACATCGCATAAACAATCTATGTCTAAGCATCATCATCTAATTAGTCGCAAGCATTTGTCTACCTTATAACTAAGGCATCATAAACCTTGGTTCACTTATTAACCCATCTCTAATACCACTTAGCCTTGCTACTCGCATTCCATAACTATAACTCTATCATACATTCACATGATCGCAATAAAATTTCCGGCACTAACCGAGGTGCACGGCTATCTAATCATATAAACATTTCAAGTCCTCCACGGACTTACATCACGTAATCACAATACCATCACTGGCACCAACCGAGGTGCACGGCTAACAATTCACTTACACATCTCAAGTCCCCATGGACTTGTATCTCATACAAAACAAAACTATCACAAGCATACATCACCTATCATCAATAGGCTTAACTAACATAAAATGTAACCCGTCTAAAACATAGCAATTACTTTCCGCGCGACTAACACTTACGTCCAACCATTTCTACGAGGGGTTTAAGTCTTGGCAACCTAAAGGAAACCTAATTCACTTAAACCTAAACTCTGATACCAATTTGTTACACCCCGTGCCCGCATAGACCCAAAAACTTAAACTTTTACGCGGAAATACTTGAACTTTTTCGGACATCTGGTTACTCTTTTGACGACTGACAAAAATCTATAAACTTTCAGCCCTTGAGACTATTTTTGAATGAAACTAGACTCAATTACCTTCAAAACGATAGGTCGCACGACCCGTGACGACTTACGGATTAAAAGATACGATTTTTCAAAATTTACCGAAAAACTGCCAGCGACCTCCATCCGATCGGATCGCCAGCCATCCGATCGGATGGATGGTTCTGTCCAGTTTTTGGACTTTCAAAATCCCCGGCCGATACTCCAACCTCCCGGACTCGAAACCTAACTAAACTTTCCAGATTTCATTACTATATATATGGGCTCATTTCCATCCAAAAACATTTACTATTTGACTCTCGGAAGACGTAGTTCCACAATCACGGGTTTTACACCAAAAACCCGTTTTGACCCATTTCATGACAAATGCCACATACGACTTCCACAACACCTCAAACTTGACCATATTCATTACTTTAACATATATAACATGTTCCAATACACACTTGACCCGTATACAACCCAAAATGGGTACTTTTACACATTAGCCAAACACTCCCTTAACTTAACTCATAAACATATAAAACATACTTTAACCTCCCAAATGACTACCAAAACTTTATACAACTCTTGGCATACAATTTGCCACTTGACAACACTTTATAAAACATTACTTGACTCACGGGGGTACAACTTTGCTCATGAGCTCGGTATACTACCTAAGCTCCTAACTAAATACTACCTTTAATCTTGCTAATCCAATTTCTTAATCCACATATCCAAGCCTTCCATATAAGCATACCAACCTACAAAACGGTTAGACAACTAAACCGTAAGCACGAAGGCTTAGTAAGTAAAACGAGCATAACATACAATTATACTTCAAACCACATAATGTATCATATACATAAAACACTTACATCAAGGCTCACTACTCAAATCTCAACTAGCACATAACCTCAACATATCCATAGCATCATCTCATCACATAAGCCATAAACATGGCATCACATAAGCATAACCCAAGCTCATCTTCTCAACATAAACATACATAACACATAATGATAGAAATCCATATAACATATGCTATCATCATTTTACTTACCTTAATCCAAGCTACAAAACACCAAGAACATCATCATCATCACACTCTTCCATCATCATCATCATAACATCCTAAATCAATAATCATCATAAACACTTAATAATACATAATCAATAACATAATCAAGGGTTAACAAAACCCATTAAATATACCCATCTATCTTTCTACATCATCATATGATCATATCTTGATCATATGATGATTTTCCACTTTACTCTTAATCTAAAGCTTCATTAACAACAAGAATGGGAAGTACTTACTTGTGATGATCATCACTAATGAAGACCACTAATACTTGATCTTCATCTTCTTCATCTTAAGCCATCATTTAGCTAGTTTCCCTCTCTTTTCTATCTCAATAAAAACCGGAATTTCAGGATCTATCTAAATAATGGTGGAGTGATCTAGAACTCCCTAGATATATTAATTAGGTGATGACTTTGGGCAATTGGCAAGAATGGCCCCTCAATTCCCATTCTTCTTACTTTGGCCACAATCTAACTTATAACATATGTTTAATACTTGGCAACCTAGGCCCCTTTAGTTACACATCATATTTACATTACCACTTTAGTCATATTTTGAATATTAGGTTTGACCACAACTCAACAATAGTTGACTCGCCAATCACGTAAAGTCTTTATCTACTTTCATCCAGTGTGGGGTCCCAATACCCGGGAAACGGGTCTAACAAATATCACACAGTTTGTTATATTCTATTTCTAAGGTTTCATCATCTATAGAAGAGTATGATGAGTCAGAATGTACCTCTTCTGAATCATGAGCCATGAGAGCAACTTCTTCGTTCTTAGGATCGTCATCATCACTTTCACTATCACTCCAAGCTCCACTAACAAATGCTCTTTGAGACTTGTTCTTTGGAGGCTTTGGACATTTTCCTATTAGATGACCGGAATCCCCGCACCTTTAACACTTTCTATCTACCTTTCCTTTTCTATCATCACAGTCTTTCAGGAAGAATTTCTTTTCTTCACGAGGTTGTCTTATGAACTTTCCTCGTCTCCTAAAGAATTTCTTGAAATCTCTAACGACCATGGCATATTCTTCGTTCTCACTATCTGAGCTAGTCTCTTCATCACTTGATTCTACTCTAGCTTTTAAGGCAATGGACTTTATCTTCTCTTTTTTGGCTTTAACTATTTCTGAGTCTTTTTCCATCATCATTTCTTGAACTTTGAGATTTCTGATGAGCTCGTCAAGTGTCAAGCTTGAAAGATCCTTGGATTCTTCAATAGCCGTCACCTTTGCTCTCCACTTCGGATAAAGTGCTCTAAGAAATTTCTTGACAAAGTTCTTACTAGAAAAAGATTTGTCAAATGCTTTAAGAGAAGTAATTATAGTATTAAACCTAGCAAAGGCACTATCAATGGTCTCATCTTCAGAGATAACAAATTGTTCATATTGTTGAACAAGAAGATCAATTTTGTTATCTTTGACTTGTAAGTTCCCTTGATGAGTGATAATTAATGATTGCCAAATATCCTTAGCTGTTTTACACATAAAAACTCTTTCATATTCCTTTTTAGGTAATGTATTATAAAGCACCATTTTGGCTTCATTATTTTTGGCAATCAACTTCTTTTGCTCATCATTGTGACGAGTAAGAGAAGTACCTTCATCCCGACCACCCTAACACATTTGATATAGGTTTATAATCACCTTCTACGATGATAAACCATAGATCTATATCCTTTGACTTCACATAAGTCTCAAAGCGGTTTTTCCAATATATGAAACAATTTGGTTCAAATAGTGGTGGTCTTTGCATAAATTTCCCTTCTTTAAAGTTTTCAAAATCCATTGATCGTTTCAAGTTTTTAAAATACAATATTTTTTGAAAATCTTGAGTGACACTGCTCTGGTACCGATTGTGGAAAACTAGAAGGGGGTTGAATAGTTTTTACCGTTTTAAAATTAATTCGCTTTGTATACTTAACGTGATTCCAAAGTAAAGTAAACAATCAAGCACATAAACAAGTAATATAAGTAAAGAAGTAAAGAGAGGAAAGATCAAACCACACAACACGGATGTTTATAGTGGTTTGGCTACAAGGACTCTCTTCCTTGCCCTACTCCACTCCTCGAGCCTCTAACTCGAGAGTTTTTCTTCACTAAGAAACAAGCTCCCTTCTAGGCAGAGAAAACCTTTACACGTCGCTTACTCTTTTTTCGGTACTAAGCTAAATACCGGGTTCTTTACAAGGGTACAACCACTCCCGTTGGTTCTTTACAAGGGTACAACCACTCCCGTCACTCTTTGTGTTTTAAGGACTAAAACACTAACCACACTCTACTGATCTAAATGATACAAATAATGATGTGTGAAAACTACAAGATCACATAGTAACTAATCTAATGAAACTTGCAACAATATGTATGTTGAAGCTTGTATGCTCGATCTTCTTTGCTACAAAAGTAAGATCTATGAAATGAAAGAATGATATGGGTTAGTAATATGCAAATGAATGATTATATGTTTTAAGCTATATGAGTGATAAGAATGTCCAAATAATCAGCTTGCTATTTATAGGCAAAGCTGAACAACAGTTGGCGGATCCGGCGGATCCCAAAAATTGGATCCGCCTTTGTATGGCTTTGGATCCTCCATGTCAGGCCAGCTAAGAGATTCTCAAATCTTTCCATATCTTGCCATATCTTTCCATATCTTCAAATGTCAACTCTTTAGCTTGAAGATCTAAACAAGATATCTCAAAATCTTTTTAAGATTGTGTTCATGATGCATGCCATGATGTCATCCTAATATTTAAGAAATAAAGTTTCTAATTTAAGAAATAAAAATGTAAATGTATGTCATGTCATTCCTAGTGAACTTGCAATGTGTTTTAAAATACTTATAACTATAAATGTAAAAGACTTAATCTTGTATTTATGCTTTGCTTAAAGATAAACTTTGTAATTGTCATTAACAAAACTAAGCAAAGATCGTAAAATATAAATAACATTTTTAGGACGATATTTGTATTAACAATGTTTGTACCCTCATAGGTTGTTGTCAAACTTCTTGGTTCTCCAAGAAACAAACCACTCTTGCTATCTCCACTACCGAAGCCGAATACGTAAGCACCGGAAAGGCATGACAACAAGCACTATGGATGAGACAAGCTCTAATCAAATGAGACGTCCATCTCAACAACACTCCTGTGAAGAGTGATAGCCGAGGTGCAAATAGACTTGAACGAGAACCCCGTGGATTGCTCATATACGAAGCTTATCGAAGTACTTCATCTCCTCCGTTGCGATGATGTCAAAAGAGAAATCTTTTCTTGGAAAAGTTTTCCTTAAAGGACAACATCGTCGATATCCTAACCAATACGTTCTTCACACCCTTCTTATGACTATTTGAATATTTCTTCGGAAATATTAAAGTCATCTCTTATATCTCATCTCATGACTTTCTAAATATTTCACTGGAAATATTGAAGTCATTTCTCACGTCTCATCTTATGACTCTTTAAGTCATCCTTCTCATCCCACTCATGACTATTTCAATATTTCACTGGAAATATTAAAGTCATCCCTTACGTCCTATCTCGTGACTCGCTCAATATTTCACCGGAAATATTAAGTCACTCATCTCATCCGTCTTATGACCACTCAAATATTTCACTTGAAATATTTAAGTCATTTCGTACGTCTCGCTTCGTGACTTTTTAAGTCATCTCTCTCATTCATCTCATGACTTTTAAATATTTCACTGGAAATATCAAGTCATTCTTTATGTCTCGTCTCATGACTGTTAAATATTTCACTGAAAATATTAAGTCATTCCTTACGCCTCATCTCATGACTGTTGAGCATTTCACTGGAAATGTTAAGTCATTCCTTAAATCTCGTCTCATGACTTCTAGATATTTCACTGGAAATATTAAGTCATTCTGTACGTCTCGTCATGACTTTTTAATATTTCACTGGAAATATTGAAGTCATTTCTCCATCATAACTCCATGAGTCATCCGTCTCATTCCACTCATGACTGATTAAGTATTTCATTGGAAATATTGTAGTCATCCTCTATATCTCGTCTCATGACTTCTACATATTTCACGGGAAATATGAAAGTCAATCTTCACTTTCCTCCAATAACCACTTTTGTATTTCCCCAAAAACAACAAGGTTATCTCTTGTCATTACGCTTAGTCGTCCTCGTTAGAAGAGTTTATTAGGTATAAACTCTTTCCTCGCATCAAAAAGTCTTACTAAATAAGTAAGATTAATCAGTCAAGAGTCAAAACAGAACAAAAATGGGTCTCAGACACAGATGGCTCCACTAAAGTGGCACGGAACCACTAAAAATTAGTGGTACCGTGGTACCGTGTATATGATGTAGCCCATTTTTCTTTCCCTTTTCCCTCTGCACACTCATTCAAACAAAATACTCACTTCCACTCTACTGTCAAAACCGAACCCAACACCAAAATCCAATTACACTCTTGCTAATCAAGATCGAGGCATTGCAATCAAACAATCCTAATCACTACAACACAAATTGTAAGTCAATTATCTTTTATTTCTTGTCAATTCGAGTCTAGGGTTTGTTATTATGCATAAAATCGAATTGGGGGGTTTTCAATTTTTGTTGAACTTTTATGCAATTAGGACTAGGATTAGACAATGTAGTACTTACATGATTCCCTAAACCTAGGATTTTTATAAACTCACTCATATTGCATAACCTAGTCCGAATTTAACCATTTAAATCGGATTAAGATTAATTATTTGTTGTGGAATCATGTCTAGTATGATTAAAATTGGATTAGGAATGATTAACATTGAGGCTTCTCAATTTTAAGACTTTTGGCGCCAAGTTGAGTCATTTGCCAAACACCCTAATTCCATCATTTTCGAAAAAGTTCACGTATCTAGGATCATGAAACCGTTTTCGTGCATTGTTGATACAAATTAAAAACGTTTTTCCATGCATACATGATCTCACAAATATTGATCGAATTAAATAATTAGAATGTAGTATTCGACATACTTGATTGAGCAAAAGTGAAACTAGGAGCGTTTGGGTAATCTCATTAGTTTTGTTTTAGAGTCGAGATTACCGCACCTCCACATTGTTTGCATTTAGGCACATACACACTAAGAATGTTATCATTAAAATGCAACAAGTTAATATATACAAAATTATATTTTTGTAGGTAACAATGCCTTGTATGGATTATCAAGATACCAAAAAGTACATCCCTATCTTAGTCAATGATCGAAACATCTCCGATGAGAAAAAAGCTTATCTCGCTAAAGTCCAACATCGATATATACACGAAGGTCGTGTAGTCGATGCTCTTTTTGTCCTCTTGGATAACATCCAAGCTTGCTTTCCCACAATCCAATTTGATTGTTTATACAAAATAAATGATCAAATTTGTCCTCGTTTCGTTCTTGAGTTTTATAGTCGTGTCCGTACCTTCAATGATCTTGAAGATAATGTCTTCCTTGATTTTTGGATTCAAAACCAAAACATCATATTGTCCATCACCGAGCTTGGTGACATTCTTGGTGTTCCTTGGTATGGTCAGTGTGCATACACTGAAGACCATTCCTTAAAGTCACTTCACTACAATCTTGAAAGTGAAGGAGCATATCGTACCGAAATCCCCAACCTTGTTTAACTACTGTAAAAATTTCACTTTACAATAAACTATCTTATAGAAAGCTTATCCTTTTTCTACGGGTAAAATATATATATATTGATGAACTCAAATAAGTATATTTTATTACTATCATTTATCCTATTAATTTGACTTGTTTTACTATATTATGTATGAGGATTGATACTTAATCGTTTACTTTTGTAATTCTCAGGTAAAAACAAGCATTTGGTGAAACTTAGCGATTTTGGACTAATTATGGAGCAAAACGTGCATAAAGTTGAAAGTCTACTGACATGGACAAGATCAAGTCAATTCTGCTCCAGATGCGCCGCATCTCACTCTCGACATGCGCCGCATCTCTATCAAGATATCACCAGATACGATCCAAGATACAAGAGGACATGCGCCGCATCTAATCATGGAGTTACGCCGCATCTTCTGGCGGTGTACGAATATTCCTGAATATTATAATCTTGGACCCCACGCGAAGTTAAGTACATGCGCCGCATCTACTTAGTAGATGCGCCGCATCTTCCCTCAGACAGAAACTATAAATACCCCGTAGACCAGACGAATTACAAGTTCTGAAAAAAACCTAAAACCGAAGTCCGAACAGGAGAAACAAAGGACGAATTCAGTCAAGGAGGCAGCACAAGACACACCCAAATCAAAGATACAAGAGCTGTAAGAAGGTGCTGCATGTGTTTAATTCATTAAGTAGTTTTGTTTTATTGTGTTAGCAAACTTTAATTCATCAGGATTGGTGGCTTGTGTAATGTGACAACGAAAGATTGCACTCCCTTTAATACTTGCTTTCCCATCAATTAAAGTTTATATGTTGATGTCTTTGGTTACTACTTATTAGTGCATTGATAACCTCTGTGTTTATTAGTGGCTTGCGGGCATTTGACTGCGGGACATAATGTGGCTCCCACGGTTATTACTAAATTGATCACTTAGGAATAACTTTTAGACATAAGTAATCATTAAGGGTTTACTCGCCGATAAGATTAGGACCAACGAGAAAGGGTTAACTACATACACTTCATATAAAGCTATCAATAAAACAAGTGACAATCTACTTAATCATAAGGACAGCCCTCTTATTGTCTCGAGTATTTATCTGTGTACGTGTGTGCTACTTGCTGATTCGTGCCTATTGGTTTATTTTATTATTTAATTGCAAACAAAACCGTGCCAGTCTCTCAGGCTGAAACCCCCTTGCGTTAGGATATTAAAATACTGATTAGAATAACGAGATAATACGTTCCACTCTTAGTGATCGACACTCTACTTACCATTATCTTCATACTGACCGGGTACACTGCTCGTTAAGTGTGTGTGTTATTGATAAGTCGGCTAAATATAAATTTAAAACTTGAGTAGGCATTAAAACTGCTAAACCGCAACGACACATCACGCGCATCAAGTTTTTGGCGCCGCTGCCGGGGAGTGAATTGTTATTATCTGTTAATTTGATTAGTATTTTAATTAGGTTTTTCTTTTTATTAGATTAATTGCATCATTGTACTATTTTGCATATTTGTTGTATTGTGTGTTAATTGTTTTCTTTTTATTTTTGTGTGTTTTATTTTCGTTGTGTGTTTTTTGTTTTTATTTTTTCGTATTTTTCTGTTCTGCTATCGTTGTACTGTGCTAAATCAAACGATACGGCGCATCTGATCTCTCAGATACGGCGTATTGCGTTTTAATTAATTCGATACGACGCATCTTTTCCCCAAGATACGGCGTATCTGTTTTTAATAAGAAAATTTTTCTAAGCGATAAAGTAATACGACGCATCTGCTTTTGCAGATACGGCGTATCTGTTTTTGATAAAAAAAAAAAAAAAAAAATTTCTAAACGTTAACGCCATACGACGCATCTGCTTTCGCAGATACGGCGTATCTATTATTTTAATTAAAAACAGTTTGCGAATTATTAAACAGATACGGCGTATCGATCTCTGTCGATACGGCGCATCTTTCTGAATCAAAAATCGATATTTATTTTTAAACGTAACGAAAATACGGCGCATTAACTTTCGTTAATACGACGCATTTAATTTTAATTAGATAAGTTGATTTTTGATTAATTAATTCGATACGGCGCATTCTTAAATTCTAAAGCGGCGTATCTATTTTCTGGATAAAGTCTGATTTAATTTTAACGTATTAAGATACGGCGTATCCAACTTTTTGGATACGGCGCATCGTCTGCAGATATCAGTAACTTTAATTTTTCGTATTCCGTTTTCGTTGTTAATTTTCTGATACACTACTTTCTCGAGCATACCCTACTGATATTTTTGTGTTGATTTCAGGAAGTGCATGACCAGGAGTTCTACGAAGAACTTGATTCAACCTTTCGAAGATCCTGAACGAGCCCTACATTCGCTTAAAATGCTTTTCAACACAAGAAGCTTTGATCTTTCAAGTTCACTCGAGCTTGATTACTTTTCTGAAGAAAAAGAGGAAGTTGAAACAGAAACAATGGGCGAAAACACTACTATGGAGGAATACATGAACAATACCCGTGCTGATTACACTTCAGGAGTTGCTAGACCTAAGTTTGATGATAAGTCAAAATTTGAGTTGAAGGGTCAGTTTCTCAAAGAGCTAAGAGAGAATGCTTTCAGTGGGACGGAACAAGAGGATGCTAATGAGCATGTTGAAAAGGTCCTGGAGATTGCAGATTTGTTTACTTCAGAAGGAGTCAATACCGATCAACTCATGCTAAGAATCTTTCCAATCTCACTAAAAGGAGCCGCTAACAAGTGGCTAAGGAATGAACCTGCTAGTTCAATCACTACATGGGAAGGTTTGAAGAGCAAATTCCTGAAGAGATATTGTCCACCTGCTAAGACTGCTAAAAAGATGGAGGCTATCAATAGTTTCAAGCAAGAGCCTGATGAAACCCTTTATCAAGCTTGGGAACGGTTTAAATATTTATTGATAAAATGTCCTCAACACTATCTAACCCCTATGCAGGAAATAATATTGTTTTATCAAGGATTGGACGTGCCTACAAGACAGATTTTGGATGCTAAGGGAGCTGTACCTCAAATGAGTGCAACCAATGCTAGGAAAGCAATCCAAGATGCTGCTGATCATTCCCAAAAATGGCACGATGGGACCTCTACTAGATCTAAGAGCAGCACTAATTTTGACGGGATTGCTGCTATTCAAGCTCAATTGGATAAAATTAGTAGAGAGATGAAGAAGCGAGATGAAAGAGCATATGCTGCCCAAGTTGGATGTGAAAAGTGCGAAGGACCTCACTACACTAAAGATTGCCCGAACAAGAATGAAAGTGAGACATTTGAAGAAGCATATTACACCCAATTTGGACAACCATTCCGACCTTCAGGAAGATTCAGGGAAGCTAGTCCGGGATTCTATCAAAAGAACAACTTCAATCCCGCTTATCAAGAAAGGAGGCAGACTTTAGACGATACTTTAAAGCAAATTATGGCCGATGCTGCTAAAAGACATGAAGAGAATACTGCTATGATCAAAGAAATCCGAGCTTCAACGGACACTACTACAAGAAATCAAGGAGCTTCGATCAAAGCATTGGAACAACAAATTGGTCAAATGAGCAAAGTTCTTCAAGAAAGGGGATATGGAAGTTTACCGAGCTCAACTGAAACCAACCCAAGAGATCATGTCAAGGCCATAAGCACCACTGAAGAAGTCACTCCTAATATACCTAGAAGATCGATGAATGGTAATGATGGTGCAAGACCCGAATTTTCTTTAATTCTTCAATCAGCTTAAGGAGACTACTAAAAGAAAAGACAAAGATTGAAGAGGAGATCAAGGAAACAATGAAAGAAGAGAGCTCTGCAACCGACTTAAATGCCTTGCCTCATAAAGAAAGAGACCCAGGAAGTTTTACTCTACCTTGTTCTATTAATAATATATCTTTCAATAATGTGTTAGCTGACTTAGGAGCTAGTGTTAGTGTTATGCCTCTTAAGACATTCGCTACCCTAGGACTAGGAAAATTAGCACCAACTAAGTTACTTATTGAATTGGCTGATAAAACGGTAAAACGACCTGAAGGGATTGCTAATAATGTGCTAGTTAAGATTGAGCAGTTTATTTTTCCCGTAGACTTTGTTATACTAGACATGCCCGAGGATGTTAAGATTCCTTTAATCCTCGGAAGACCTTTCTTGTCTACTGCCCATGCTAAGATTGATGTGTTTAAAAGAAAATTTTCATTAAGGGTAGGGAATAATAAACTAGTCTATAAATGCCAAGATCCGGTTAAAAGCATAATTAGAGGTGTTTATGTGCTAGGATTAAGAGAGCGTATGGACCTCGATCTTGAAGCTAGACTTATGGGAGAAACATTGATTCAAAACAACTCAACTAGTCCTAATCATGAGAACTTTGAGGAATTCATTGACCTTAATGTACCTACCGAACTTAGACGCAATGTTGTTAATGATTCTGATGATGAGTGGTATGATTGCGTAGTAATTAACAAACGTAGGAGAATAGTTGAGAAAACGAATTTGAATAATGATGTGTTTATTGAACTACCACCCCACCTTGCTTATTTGTGCCTATATGATAATAAGAATTTCCCGTCTATCATTTTGTCATCTCTGCCCGAAAGGGACAGGACTTTGTTCATACACATAATGAAGAAGAACGGCGTGGAAATTAAGGACGGGCAAGGAGTGTTCAATATTACTGAATTGGCGATGAAGGAGCGCGATGTTTCCGACTCCTTCAATGATCGATATTAAAGAGCTGAACGTGAGTCTAACTTGAAAACTCTGGAATAAAGACAAGTGCTTACCGGGAGACAACCCGGATTTATCTATTTACTATTCTGTTTTCTGTGTCGTGTCAGTCAGGCCCGCATGAGGATACGGCGCATCTCAATTCTGAGATGCGACGCATCTCCTGCAATGGTCATATCTTATTTTATTTTTCTGCATTTTTATTTTCGACTTTAAAACTATTTATCAGTTTATTTTTAATGCGGCGCATCCCTGGTTAAGGATGCGGCGCATCTTTATTCTGATCCGTATTAATTCCAGGCTCGATACGGCGTATCTTCTTCAATAAGATACGGCGCATCGACTGACCTGATGATTTTCAGTTTTAATTTTTAAGTTTTATTTTCCTAACTACTAATGTATTATGCAAGCTTGAACCTTTCTTATCTTAGGTGTGTTTTAAAGTATTGGTGGTATTATAGTTTCCTGGATTTCCTGTGGATACATCAAGTATGAAGCTTTAACGTTCTAATCCACAAGAAAGATGATTTTTGCTCTTATACAAATGGAGGATCATACCGAGCAAATCTCAGGGGAGTTTTTCTGTTCTAATTCTTTTATTTTCCAGTTTTTAACCTTTTATACAAACAACGAGGACGTTGTTTAACTTAAGTGGGGGGATTGGAGAATTAGAACACTTAACAATTACTTGTCCTAAACTTTTTCAAAAATTATGCTTAAAATGTGCTTAATATATCAAACTTAAAAAAAAAATTTAGCATGTTTTTGTTTAAGATCTAAGTTGCATAGCTGCACACATGACGTTATTTTCAAAAATTGTGATTTTTCAAAATTCACAAATCTATGAGTGTGCCGGTGACTTGTAAACTTTAGAACTTGGCTTGTATACTATTCGAGACCACCATAATGAGTATTATTTATATAATTGGAATGACTTGTCTAAATTGGTAAAATTCTAGGATTACACCCAAATAGCCTATTATATGTTATGTGTTATTAACTAACTACACCGGTTAGTTAACCCCCGTATAAACCTTTTGTTACTCTCATTTTTAGAGTAAGATACCCCTAGAAAAACCCTCAGAGCCATTCCTTTCGTTTCTTACACCTGTGTTTAAAATGTTTCGTTACACCCTTACACCTTAGCCTACCCTGTAGATTAGAATCCGTGGTTGGTTGATTGCTATAGGCAGAGTGTGTTTCCTTACATTACCTGTGTTCGCGTGCGTAATTCATTATCTATGGTTACGTCGGGAAATTGCACAATGCAATTGGAGTGAAAGTAAATATTGTATATTTTGGAGTTTATTTTTCGTGTGTTTACTACTTTCACTATTACCATTATTTCTGAAGTTATGAAAAGTATGGAACATTTATCCAGAATTATCATTATAGTGATGTGGTGAAATTTTACACATCTATGTTTATGTTAAAAAAAAATAAATAAATAAATAAAAAATAAAAAAAAAATAAAAAAATAAAAAAAAAATCGAAAAAATGAGAAAAAAAAAAAAGAAAGAAAGAAAAGTTGGATGTTTATTTTAAGCCAACGATGTAAAGTTATGTAAGTGGTCGATATCACCACTATTTGTTGTACTATATCTATGGATTGAATGGGAATTGGCAGTTATGGGAACGCCAATTAAGGTTTATTCTTTGATTAAGATCTTGTTGAGTATAATTCGTGTCTACCTAAAGCGTGTGTTTCAAGTGTTAAAGCGTGAGTTATTCGATGATATGAGTCTTATTCATGGGACGGTTGGGATAGTGATTAACCACACTTAGGATTTTAATTTATTTGTTTTGTTTATTTTTATTTTTGCACCAATTTATATCCCAAATGTTATCCATGCCCTTTATTATTCTTTATCCAACCAAACCTTTGATTTATTGAGATTAGGGATTTGAGCAATCTTAAGTATCGTAGTTGTGGATTCGGCTATGTATTTATGATTTTGTCGCCCTTTTTGATATATTATTAATGGTGAAGTTTGGACCTATCTTTAGCCTATTCGAGTTAAGGATTTGAGCAATTGCAAGTATCGTGTTCGTGGATTCGATCATGTATTTGTGATTTTGTCGCCTTTTCTGGAATTTGAGATCGATAGTGATTAAGAATAATTAACCCTTAAGCCTAAAAACCCTTTTTACCGCTTTAGACTTGTTACTCCTTAGCTTTAGTGGAGGAGATGTGTATACTTGCCAAGCTTATGATAGAATATTCGTCGCGACTGGACAGTTAAACGATTAGATTTGCTTTTATCAAAATTATTTTATTTTACTTCTAATTCGTTAAGTGTTTAGTTGTGTGATTATGAAATAAACGAATACATGCTTAAATATAAAAATAAATCCTAACATCTTTTAGGATACATTTTCATAAAAGAAATTCTAAGGTTTACTTGGGGACAAGTAAAGTTCAAGTGGTGGGATATTTGATGAACTCAAATAAGTACATTTTATTACTATCATTTATCCTATTAATTTGACTTGTTTTACTATATTATGTATGAGGATTGATACTTAATCGTTTACTTTTGTAATTCTCAGGTAAAAACAAGCATTTGGTGAAACTTAGCGATTTTGGACTAATTATGGAGCAAAACGTGCATAAAGTTGAAAGTCTACTGACATGGACAAGATCAAGTCAATTCTGCTCCAGATGCGCCGCATCTCACTCTCGACATGCGCCGCATCTCTATCAAGATATCACCAGATACGATCCAAGATACAAGAGGACATGCGCCGCATCTAATCATGGAGTTACGCCGCATCTTCTGGCGGTGTACGAATATTCCTGAATATTATAATCTTGGACCCCACGCGAAGTTAAGTACATGCGTCGCATCTACTTAGTAGATGCGCCGCATCTTCCCTCAGACAGAAACTATAAATACCCCGTAGACCAGACGAATTACAAGTTCCGAAAAAAACCAAAAACCGAAGTCCGAACAGGAGAAACAAAGGACGAATTCAGTCAAGGAGGCAGCACAAGACACACCCAAATCAAAGATACAAGAGCTGTAAGAAGGTGCTGCATGTGTTTAATTCATTAAGTAGTTTTGTTTTATTGTGTTAGCAAACTTTAATTCATCAGGATTGGTGGCTTGTGTAATGTGACAACGAAAGATTGCACTCCCTTTAATACTTGCTTTCCCATCAATTAAAGTTTATATGTTGATGTCTTTGGTTACTACTTATTAGTGCATTGATAACCTCTGTGTTTATTAGTGGCTTGCGGGCATTTGACTGCGGGACATAATGTGGCTCCCACGGTTATTACTAAATTGATCACTTAGGAATAACTTTTAGACATAAGTAATCATTAAGGGTTTACTCGCCGATAAGATTAGGACCAACGAGAAAGGGTTAACTACATACACTTCATATAAAGCTATCAATAAAACAAGTGACAATCTACTTAATCATAAGGACAGCCCTCTTATTGTCTCGAGTATTTATCTGTGTACGTGTGTGCTACTTGCTGATTCGTGCCTATTGGTTTATTTTATTATTTAATTGCAAACAAAACCGTGCCAGTCTCTCAGGCTGAAACCCCCTTGCGTTAGGATATTAAAATACTGATTAGAATAACGAGATAATACGTTCCACTCTTAGTGATCGACACTCTACTTACCATTATCTTCATACTGACCGGGTACACTGCTCGTTAAGTGTGTTTGTTATTGATAAGTCGGCTAAATATAAATTTAAAACTTGAGTAGGCATTAAAACTGCTAAACCGCAACGACACATCACGCGCATCAAGTTTTTGGCGCCGCTGCCGGGGAGTGAATTGTTATTATCTGTTAATTTAATTAGTATTTTAATTAGGTTTTTCTTTTTATTAGATTAATTGCATCATTGTACTATTTTGCATATTTGTTGTATTGTGTGTTAATTGTTTTCTTTTTATTTTTGTGTATTTTATTTTCGTTGTGTGTTTTTTGTTTTTTATTTTTTCGTATTTTTCTGTTCTGCTATCGTTGTACTGTGCTAAATCAAACGATACGGCGCATCTGATCTCTCAGATACGGCGTATTGCGTTTAATTTTTTTTATACAACGCGTTTAATTAATTCGATACGACGCATCTTTTCCCCAAGATACGGCGTATCTGTTTTTAATAAGAAAATTTTTCTAAGCGATAAAGTAATACGACGCATCTGCTTTAGCAGATACGGCGTATCTGTTTTCGATAAAAAAAAAAAAAAAAAAAAAAAATTCTAAACGTTAACGCCATACGACGCATCTGCTTTCGCAGATACGGCGTATCTATTATTTTAATTAAAAACAGTTTGCGAATTATTAAACAGATACGGCGTATCGATCTCTGTCGATACGGCGCATCTTTCTGAATCAAAAATCGATATTTATTTTTAAACGTAACGAAAATACGGCGCATTAACTTTCGTTAATACGACGCATTTAATTTTAATTAGATAAGTTGATTTTTGATTAATTAATTCGATACGGCGCATTCTTAAATTCTAAAGCGGCGTATCTATTTTCTGGATAAAGTCTGATTTAATTTTAACGTATTAAGATACGGCGTATCCAACTTTTTGGATACGGCGCATCGTCTGCAGATATCAGTAACTTTAATTTTTCGTATTCCGTTTTCGTTGTTAATTTTCTGATACACTACTTTCTCGAGCATACCCTACTGATATTTTTGTGTTGATTTCAGGAAGTGCATGACCAGGAGTTCTACGAAGAACTTGATTCAACCTTTCGAAGATCCTGAACGAGCCCTACATTCGCTTAAAATGCTTTTCAACACAAGAAGCTTTGATCTTTCAAGTTCACTCGAGCTTGATTACTTTTCTGAAGAAAAAGAGGAAGTTGAAACAGAAACAATGGGCGAAAACACTACTATGGAGGAATACATGAACAATACCCGTGCTGATTACACTTCAGGAGTTGCTAGACCTAAGTTTGATGATAAGTCAAAATTTGAGTTGAAGGGTCAGTTTCTCAAAGAGCTAAGAGAGAATGCTTTCAGTGGGACGGAACAAGAGGATGCTAATGAGCATGTTGAAAAGGTCCTGGAGATTGCAGATTTGTTTACTTCAGAAGGAGTCAATACCGATCAACTCATGCTAAGAATCTTTCCAATCTCACTAAAAGGAGCCGCTAACAAGTGGCTAAGGAATGAACCTGCTAGTTCAATCACTACATGGGAAGGTTTGAAGAGCAAATTCCTGAAGAGATATTGTCCACCTGCTAAGACTGCTAAAAAGATGGAGGCTATCAATAGTTTCAAGCAAGAGCCTGATGAAACCCTTTATCAAGCTTGGGAACGGTTTAAATATTTATTGATAAAATGTCCTCAACACTATCTAACCCCTATGCAGGAAATAATATTGTTTTATCAAGGATTGGACGTGCCTACAAGACAGATTTTGGATGCTAAGGGAGCTGTACCTCAAATGAGTGCAACCAATGCTAGGAAAGCAATCCAAGATGCTGCTGATCATTCCCAAAAATGGCACGATGGGACCTCTACTAGATCTAAGAGCAGCACTAATTTTGACGGGATTGCTGCTATTCAAGCTCAATTGGATAAAATTAGTAGAGAGATGAAGAAGCGAGATGAAAGAGCATATGCTGCCCAAGTTGGATGTGAAAAGTGCGAAGGACCTCACTACACTAAAGATTGCCCGAACAAGAATGAAAGTGAGACATTTGAAGAAGCATATTACACCCAATTTGGACAACCATTCCGACCTTCAGGAAGATTCAGGGAAGCTAGTCCGGGATTCTATCAAAAGAACAACTTCAATCCCGCTTATCAAGAAAGGAGGCAGACTTTAGACGATACTTTAAAGCAAATTATGGCCGATGCTGCTAAAAGACATGAAGAGAATACTGCTATGATCAAAGAAATCCGAGCTTCAACGGACACTACTACAAGAAATCAAGGAGCTTCGATCAAAGCATTGGAACAACAAATTGGTCAAATGAGCAAAGTTCTTCAAGAAAGGGGATATGGAAGTTTACCGAGCTCAACTGAAACCAACCCAAGAGATCATGTCAAGGCCATAAACACCACTGAAGAAGTCACTCCTAATATACCTAGAAGATCGATGAATGGTAATGATGGTGCAAGACCCGAATTTTTCTTTAATTCTTCAATCAGCTTAAGGAGACTACTAAAAGAAAAGACAAAGATTGAAGAGGAGATCAAGGAAACAATGAAAGAAGAGAGCTCTGCAACCGACTTAAATGCCTTGCCTCATAAAGAAAGAGACCCAGGAAGTTTTACTCTACCTTGTTCTATTAATAATATATCTTTCAATAATGTGTTAGCTGACTTAGGAGCTAGTGTTAGTGTTATGCCTCTTAAGACATTCGCTACCCTAGGACTAGGAAAATTAGCACCAACTAAGTTACTTATTGAATTGGCTGATAAAACGGTAAAACGACCTGAAGGGATTGCTAATAATGTGCTAGTTAAGATTGAGCAGTTTATTTTTCCCGTAGACTTTGTTATACTAGACATGCCCGAGGATGTTAAGATTCCTTTAATCCTCGGAAGACCTTTCTTGTCTACTGCCCATGCTAAGATTGATGTGTTTAAAAGAAAATTTTCATTAAGGGTAGGGAATAATAAACTAGTCTATAAATGCCAAGATCCGGTTAAAAGCATAATTAGAGGTGTTTATGTGCTAGGATTAAGAGAGCGTATGGACCTCGATCTTGAAGCTAGACTTATGGGAGAAACATTGATTCAAAACAACTCAACTAGTCCTAATCATGAGAACTTTGAGGAATTCATTGACCTTAATGTACCTACCGAACTTAGACGCAATGTTGTTAATGATTCTGATGATGAGTGGTATGATTGCGTAGTAATTAACAAACGTAGGAGAATAGTTGAGAAAACGAATTTGAATAATGATGTGTTTATTGAACTACCACCCCACCTTGCTTATTTGTGCCTATATGATAATAAGAATTTCCCGTCTATCATTTTGTCATCTCTGCCCGAAAGGGACAGGACTTTGTTCATACACATAATGAAGAAGAACGGCGTGGAAATTAAGGACGGGCAAGGAGTGTTCAATATTACTGAATTGGCGATGAAGGAGCGCGATGTTTCCGACTCCTTCAATGATCGATATTAAAGAGCTGAACGTGAGTCTAACTTGAAAACTCTGGAATAAAGACAAGTGCTTACCGGGAGACAACCCGGATTTATCTATTTACTATTCTGTTTTCTGTGTCGTGTCAGTCAGGCCCGCATGAGGATACGGCGCATCTCAATTCTGAGATGCGACGCATCTCCTGCAATGGTCATATCTTATTTTATTTTTCTGCATTTTTATTTTCGACTTTAAAACTATTTATCAGTTTATTTTTAATGCGGCGCATCCCTGGTTAAGGATGCGGCGCATCTTTATTCTGATCCGTATTAATTCCAGGCTCGATACGGCGTATCTTCTTCAATAAGATACGGCGCATCGACTGACCTGATGATTTTCAGTTTTAATTTTTAAGTTTTATTTTCCTAACTACTAATGTATTATGCAAGCTTGAACCTTTCTTATCTTAGGTGTGTTTTAAAGTATTGGTGGTATTATAGTTTCCTGGATTTCCTGTGGATACATCAAGTATGAAGCTTTAACGTTCTAATCCACAAGAAAGATGATTTTTGCTCTTATACAAATGGAGGATCATACCGAGCAAATCTCAGGGAGTTTTTCTGTTCTAATTCTTTTATTTTCCAGTTTTTAACCTTTTATACAAACAACGAGGACGTTGTTTAACTTAAGTGGGGGGATTGGAGAATTAGAACACTTAACAATTACTTGTCCTAAACTTTTTCAAAAATTATGCTTAAAATGTGCTTAATATATCAAACTTAAAAAAAAAATTTAGCATGTTTTTGTTTAAGATCTAAGTTGCATAGCTGCACACATGACGTTATTTTCAAAAATTGTGATTTTTCAAAATTCACAAATCTATGAGTGTGCCGGTGACTTGTAAACTTTAGAACTTGGCTTGTATACTATTCGAGACCACCATAATGAGTATTATTTATATAATTGGAATGACTTGTCTAAATTGGTAAAATTCTAGGATTACACCCAAATAGCCTATTATATGTTATGTGTTATTAACTAACTACACCGGTTAGTTAACCCCCGTATAAACCTTTTGTTACTCTCATTTTTAGAGTAAGATACCCCTAGAAAAACCCTCAGAGCCATTCCTTTCGTTTCTTACACCTGTGTTTAAAATGTTTCGTTACACCCTTACACCTTAGCCTACCCTGTAGATTAGAATCCGTGGTTGGTTGATTGCTATAGGCAGAGTGTGTTTCCTTACATTACCTGTGTTCGCGTGCGTAATTCATTATCTATGGTTACGTCGGGAAATTGCACAATGCAATTGGAGTGAAAGTAAATATTGTATATTTTGGAGTTTATTTTTCGTGTGTTTACTACTTTCACTATTACCATTATTTCTGAAGTTATGAAAAGTATGGAACATTTATCCAGAATTATCATTATAGTGATGTGGTGAAATTTTACACATCTATGTTTATGTTAAAAAAAAATAAATAAATAAATAAAAAATAAAAAAAAATAAAAAAATAAAAAAAAAATCGAAAAAATGAGAAAAAAAAAAAAGAAAGAAAGAAAAGTTGGATGTTTATTTTAAGCCAACGATGTAAAGTTATGTAAGTGGTCGATATCACCACTATTTGTTGTACTATATCTATGGATTGAATGGGAATTGGCAGTTATGGGAACGCCAATTAAGGTTTATTCTTTGATTAAGATCTTGTTGAGTATAATTCGTGTCTACCTAAAGCGTGTGTTTCAAGTGTTAAAGCGTGAGTTATTCGATGATATGAGTCTTATTCATGGGACGGTTGGGATAGTGATTAACCACACTTAGGATTTTAATTTATTTGTTTTGTTTATTTTTATTTTTGCACCAATTTATATCCCAAATGTTATCCATGCCCTTTATTATTCTTTATCCAACCAAACCTTTGATTTATTGAGATTAGGGATTTGAGCAATCTTAAGTATCGTAGTTGTGGATTCGGCTATGTATTTATGATTTTGTCGCCCTTTTTGATATATTATTAATGGTGAAGTTTGGACCTATCTTTAGCCTATTCGAGTTAAGGATTTGAGCAATTGCAAGTATCGTGTTCGTGGATTCGATCATGTATTTGTGATTTTGTCGCCTTTTCTGGAATTTGAGATCGATAGTGATTAAGAATAATTAACCCTTAAGCCTAAAAACCCTTTTTACCGCTTTAGACTTGTTACTCCTTAGCTTTAGTGGAGGAGATGTGTATACTTGCCAAGCTTATGATAGAATATTCGTCGCGACTGGACAGTTAAACGATTAGATTTGCTTTTATCAAAATTATTTTATTTTACTTCTAATTCGTTAAGTGTTTAGTTGTGTGATTATGAAATAAACGAATACATGCTTAAATATAAAAATAAATCCTAACATCTTTTAGGATACATTTTCATAAAAGAAATTCTAAGGTTTACTTGGGGACAAGTAAAGTTCAAGTGGTGGGATATTTGATGAACTCAAATAAGTACATTTTATTACTATCATTTATCCTATTAATTTGACTTGTTTTACTATATTATGTATGAGGATTGATACTTAATCGTTTACTTTTGTAATTCTCAGGTAAAAACAAGCATTTGGTGAAACTTAGCGATTTTGGACTAATTATGGAGCAAAACGTGCATAAAGTTGAAAGTCTACTGACATGGACAAGATCAAGTCAATTCTGCTCCAGATGCGCCGCATCTCACTCTCGACATGCGCCGCATCTCTATCAAGATATCACCAGATACGATCCAAGATACAAGAGGACATGCGCCGCATCTAATCATGGAGTTACGCCGCATCTTCTGGCGGTGTACGAATATTCCTGAATATTATAATCTTGGACCCCACGCGAAGTTAAGTACATGCGTCGCATCTACTTAGTAGATGCGCCGCATCTTCCCTCAGACAGAAACTATAAATACCCCGTAGACCAGACGAATTACAAGTTCCGAAAAAAACCAAAAACCGAAGTCCGAACAGGAGAAACAAAGGACGAATTCAGTCAAGGAGGCAGCACAAGACACACCCAAATCAAAGATACAAGAGCTGTAAGAAGGTGCTGCATGTGTTTAATTCATTAAGTAGTTTTGTTTTATTGTGTTAGCAAACTTTAATTCATCAGGATTGGTGGCTTGTGTAATGTGACAACGAAAGATTGCACTCCCTTTAATACTTGCTTTCCCATCAATTAAAGTTTATATGTTGATGTCTTTGGTTACTACTTATTAGTGCATTGATAACCTCTGTGTTTATTAGTGGCTTGCGGGCATTTGACTGCGGGACATAATGTGGCTCCCACGGTTATTACTAAATTGATCACTTAGGAATAACTTTTAGACATAAGTAATCATTAAGGGTTTACTCGCCGATAAGATTAGGACCAACGAGAAAGGGTTAACTACATACACTTCATATAAAGCTATCAATAAAACAAGTGACAATCTACTTAATCATAAGGACAGCCCTCTTATTGTCTCGAGTATTTATCTGTGTACGTGTGTGCTACTTGCTGATTCGTGCCTATTGGTTTATTTTATTATTTAATTGCAAACAAAACCGTGCCAGTCTCTCAGGCTGAAACCCCCTTGCGTTAGGATATTAAAATACTGATTAGAATAACGAGATAATACGTTCCACTCTTAGTGATCGACACTCTACTTACCATTATCTTCATACTGACCGGGTACACTGCTCGTTAAGTGTGTGTGTTATTGATAAGTCGGCTAAATATAAATTTAAAACTTGAGTAGGCATTAAAACTGCTAAACCGCAACGACACATCACGCGCATCATATATATATATTTTTTATTTAACTGTTATCTTAGGTAAATCCCATTCCTGATAAACGTGCTCGCAACCCAACCATAATTAATTAAACATACTAAACCTAAAACTTTATGAGATTCCATTTACCACTTTACGTTATTTCGTTAACGCACATTCAAACTGAACTTTTCTTAGTTAATAAGAATTTTATGAAACCCTAAACTACTATAACAACATTTATAAATAACAAAACCCTAAAAATACTAAAGTAAAATTTATCTAAGTAATGTACAAGTCATTAAAGCACAAAAACCCTAATAAACACTATAACTCCCGAATAAACCCTAATTTCATCAAACTATTATTATATGTAACAAATTCACAAACTCTAATTAATATTTTCATAAAATATATAAGTACAAGTCTTCTAAACTAAAGTATAAGTATTTAAAGCATAAAAACTAAATATAACTAAAAACCTTATATAAACCTTAATAAAAATTATTTAAAAGGCATACTTTGTAATATTTTTACACAATAATTTCTAAGAATAATTTATTAAGTTATTTAATAAATGTACAACTTCTTGAACTCAAGGTACAACCCTCCAATGCATAAAATCTTAAAAACTCATTTATATGCAGTTAAAGCATAATAAAAATTATATAAAAATTATACAAAATTAAGGAATAATTAAAATTATATTTTTCACATTTTCCTAACCCTAGTACAATCCTCTTAAGCTTAGAGTACAACCCTCCTAAGCACAAAAATCATTTTCTCACTATTATATGGAACTCGATATACATTTATTTATTTCATATGCTTCTAAAAACCATTTCTAACAAAACTCTCGACTTAGAAACCCTAGTTTTTGCCTAAAACCCTAGAGTACTAATTAAACAAGCCTAGTGTACAATCCCTTCAAGCTTACTTCGAACCAAACTCATTCAAATCCTTTTCATATGGTTCGAACACCACTACAAACCAACCAAGACCTCAACTTACTTAAACTTTAAGATCTTAAAATGAAAGAATAGCATACCTCCACATCCCCCCACCTCTAGAAATAAATATGTGTATGGTTAGTAGCCTTACACATCACTTATCCCCTCTAAACCTATGTGTCACTTAAAATAACCATTCACTTCACCTACACACTCCTATATGACCTTACTAGAACCATTTGAAACCCTAATTCATCTTCTATAAATAGAAAGCACTTACAAAACCCTAAACCACCATCAACACCAATCGAACCCACCATCACAGCCATATACACATTCATTTCTATTCTCACAGCCCTCACACAAGATCATAATAACCTTAAGGAAGCCAAGGAAGGAAGATATTAGGTCTAGAAAGCATTTCGAAAACCCTAGCCCATAGTTTTGCTCTAATCGACTCATAACTCAAAAGGTATGTTCCGATCCTTTTCAATCCTTTTACTATACTTAATATACTCTTAATAACATTTATAAACATCCATTACAACTTGTTATAACCTAAAACTAGAACAATCAAATTATTTCTTTTCTTTTGGTCTTATCGAGTACACAAACAAACACACCCTTAAAATTTGTTTTTAAAAACCCTAGAACACTTAAGATAATCTAGAAACCTTATAAATATGTTTAAAATACTGAAAATAACTTAAGTTTAGTAGTTAATAAGTTTAAAAATCAAAAACTATAATTTTTTCTTCTTTTTCTAGCTGTCGCGACCAACAGCAGACTTCGAGTTTGTTTGTTGAGTTTCGACCAGTAAACGGATGTCTAAAATTCTAGATTTTTGCATGCTTAAAGAACATTTAAATAGCTAATTGTAGGAAAAAGAATCAAAGCATTTCATTAAGAAACGAGCGAGAACCAGCCTCTTCTTGTCAAGTGATTTTCTGTTTCGAGAAACTGGAAAACGCATATTTTAAAAATTGTTTTCGAGGTTTAGAGTTCGAACCAAAGTCTGGTATTTTGTAAAAATAGTATTATGATACTGATAAATAATTTGGTTAAGGAGTTGTAAAAAGTCTCGTAACGAATTATAAGAAATAAAATGTTTTTGTCGAACAAAGATGTCGAGTGAAATGCTTTAGAAGTCTCAAGGGTAAAAAGTGTCAAAACTCTAATCAGTTTTGTAAAAAGGACCATGTCTGCAGTCGACTGAAACCCTAGGGGTAAAACATGTCATTTTTGAAACTTGAGGGTATAAAGTGTCATTTGATCAAAGTCCAAGGGTAAAATTTGTCATTTCCTAAAAGTTCAAGGGTAAAAGTTGTCAATCTATGAAATTAGAAGGTTTAAAATGAAACTTATCTATAAACCCTAATTATTAATTTAATATTAATATTATTATAATTAATATTATGATTATTATTATTATTATTATTATTATTATTATTATTATTATTATTATTATTATTATTATTATTATTATTATTATTATTATTATTAGGATTAAAAACCTAATTTACGTTTTCTACGATAATCAAACGAACGAAGTGTCTATTTAACGAACGAACCGAACCGAAACTTACAGATAAGAAATAAGATAAAATCTTACTTTTGAAACTACATATTGGCTCAAATAAGCATTTAACCATCAACCAAAGTATTACGAAACGAACGTTGGAAAACTTATATAATTAGAAACAATTACTGAAAACTAGACATACCAACCCAGGTTGCGTGCCGGAGACGTTTATCAACTTTCTTTCACTTTGTTTTCCATTCAGACTGTTCAGGTGAGTTTATAGTCCCACTTTTCTTATTTATACATTTTTCTAAATATGTGGGGAGATACATGCTATCAAACCGAACACAAGTATTTTCCTGATTGTTATTGCACTAGTCTAACTGTCCCTTATTATTGAGATTGTATTTATTATTGAAAGACCCTCATATCATGCATCATTAGTCACCCGCAGGGTGAGCGCGAATATAGTGAATAGATCTATTGGCCTGACGACCCATTTGTATTAGCCGGATGGATATCCTTAGGGGTTGCCGGTTATGCAGATGCATTATATTTGATTTCTTAAACTCGGGGGCAAGACCACTCTCATTTAATTATGTTTGTGGAACTTGGAAACTGTTAACGCATTGCGTGTCATGAGGTTTAGTGCAATATGTTGAAATATGATGAACCATGATTGAAGGGATTTCTTTACTATTTACCTTGTGTTCAAACTATTTATTTCTTCAAACACTATAGATTCACTCAACCTTTGTGTTGACTTTTTAAGCATGTTTATCTCAGGTAACTAGGAGTATGGCTTTCGGCACGGAGTGGCTGTGGACTTTCTTTTTATAATAAAAGTGTCCACTTTGTTATCATTCAAAGAATAATGTAACTTTTATAACATATTTCCGAACCTCCCTCTGGGACCTGTATTATGTACTCTGATATTAAATAAATGAATGATAACAATTTTTAATTAAAAACGTCTATTTTCGAGTCGTTTTCTATTCCCATGACTGTGAACCATGAAGTAGCACCCCAAACTGGTATTCCGCTGCGTATATCGAAAACGAGGGTGTTACAGAGTGGTATCAGAGCCATTGGTTATAGAGAACCAAATGTTTTCAAACATTAGACTATAACCGTTTTCCATAAAAACTCCACCGAAGTCCTCCGTGCCACGCCGATGTTAAAACATTATTGGTATGAAATTTATTGTTAATTGTTTAAACTGCATAAATGGAATAATTATAACTATAGAGTGGTTACAGAAACCTGATTCCCCCATCCCATCTATTCCTCTCATGTCCAGACTCAAACATCAAAATAGAATCGTACATAGAGCCTTATCTATTAGGATCATTATTGGAAACCGAACCATTATACTAGAGATAGAAAACCTTGACCTACTACATGCTGTATTAATAAAAGACCTTGCATTAATTGTTTTGTAAAACAATCAATCAAGTTATTAATATCAGGATATAACCCAACATACAAAGACCCACCTAGACTAGGCTATGACCAATAGAAACCCTAGGAAAAATTTCGGAAGAAAACTTGATGAATATAGAGAAAGTTGCTGAACTTCAGCTTTTGGAGAAAAATTAGCCTATTCCTTAGCAGAATATTACCAGGAGAAAATATATATCCCCATCAGCATGATCGTCAAACTGAAAAGTTGACTCGGAAGAGTTTTTGGTAACCACTAAATCAGATTTATACCTGCCAGCTTTTGTACTATATCTTGGCCACGGGATATGTAGCATAAACATGAGCTTGTACTAATTTTGTTATATATAAAAAAATTAGCAATTTATTTATGACTATATGTGGTCTTGATTTTGTTGTATTTTGCTGAGCATGGTATCTGTTGATGTGGGCCAGTGATGATCATCTTACCTACGCGTATGATATTTGGACATGTTGTGATTATCATGAGTTTTACCTTGATAATCTAACATGGACAAAATATAAACATACGTCTTATTGTGGTAATAATAACAACCTAGGAAGAATAACCCAACCTACCATTACCCGTACCCTAGGAATTAAGCAAAATAACCAAAAGCGAAAAGTCAATGATAGAAAGACCATCATCTTAACTTAAGGATTTCCCGACCTAGAAATTAAGCAAGGTATTACTCCTAAGAAAAGGACTTTAAGAGAAAACTTGATGATAGGAAAACCCTAATACCAATACAAAAACTAAGACTGGTGTAAAGAAAAACTAGAACTCATTAGGATCTCAACCATGTCCTAGGATGACTTTAGTATTTAAGCAGAGGATAAATCCCTGTAGGAAATAAATAAATTGAGGTTTAGAACTCTCTAAGTTGTAATCCCTTTCAAATCTTACTTGGGTTACGATAGATGTAACCTAAGTAAAACAACTACCTTTCTGCTATATAAATCCTCCTATTGTAATAAAATCAGCTTCTATTCCATCTATTCTGCCCATAGGTATTTCGTAGCCATCCACTATTATACCATCAGGAATTAGGCTTACTCCTGACCAAACAATAGACGGATCTACCCTGTAGGACCCTTAGACAAACCTTAAGATTTATTTTGAGGATATCCCATTAGTACCCTATGAAATCCCTAACCCATCACTGTAGTGTGGACTAAATTTTTTCTTATTCTTTTGAAAAATAAATTATGATGTTATTTTCCAAAAATAACGTGTTGAACACTATCTAAAACAATTTGAAAAATATAAAATACCACCACAACTGGACCAAATATCACATCATTCAGTCCTCAGTTATGCATAGCCTGGCCAACTATGTCTAAACTAGGAAGAATCATGTCATAATTGGCACAGTTATCTTTTAAAATTTTCTAATAACAATTTTCATTCAAAAGCAAAATATTGAAACAAAATAAGTTGTTTGTAAACTATCACTTTTAAAAGTCTACATCTACCAACTGTTATATCTAAAATAGGAAGTTGACAACAATTATGGATAGAAAAACCTTAGGAATTATGACAAATCCAAATAGTACAAATCTCATTAGAAACCTTGGAAGTTAATACATAAAGACATAATTAGCAACGAAAGTGCCAATATTACAAGGATTACATAAGTTTTAATTCACTAAGGATTACCTAGGAATATACAAAGACCTTATAAAAGACATAGATATTACAATTTAGGACTTATGAAAATTCATACATAGCGAAATCACTAGCATTGGAAGTATTAGGATTACAATGACTCCAAGGTAAGGAATAAAATCACTGAAAGGTTGACCAATCATCACCACTAGGACCGCCATCAATATCACGATAGCTAGTGTAATCACTGGATGAATCCTTTTAATTACCCTGCGTAATAGGAGCCAACAAAAATAATAGATACAAGACCAAACCTAGATCAAAAACACGTAGGCAAATAAGAACTATTGAGGATTATATATAAATAAGGAAAGATCATTACCTCCATAATTTGTCAACCCCGATAGTTAGGAACCCAAATGGCATTAGAGCCGCCACAACATAGACCATGAACTCATAGTCTTTCTTAGGAACATACTTCAAAAGGAAAACCCCGAGAACGATATGAACGATTGCTAGGAAAGTAAAGAGGTGCGGCATTTTGAGGTTTTTAGAAGAAGATTTGGTAGTAAAAGAATGAGGATTAAAAATGAGGTATTTATAGGAGAAATATAGCCGTTACAAAACACTGTTACAGACCGTTAGGTGTTACTGTTTCTAGACATTGGAATCTGATCGTTGGAGTTACTATTCACAGCATTTTGATTTATTAGGTAGCCAAACATTCAAATTTAGTTTATCTAGTAGGAATAAGACTGACCAAGATACATTCCCTTAGGAAGTAAATAGAAATTCCTAGACGACTCTTTTAGGCCAAAACTATAATTGAGGAATTAGCAATGAAATGATATTTTTAGAGACATGGGACATAAAATAATATTATATTATTTTTTTAACTTGAGGCATTTTAAGCATATCGACCTCCTATCGCAACCTATTCTCATATTCCCTACCTAGGTTAGAAATCTAGACCTGACTATTCCTATACTTCATCTTCCCAATTTCCTCAACCAACATAGACCGAATCTCGGGACGAGATTCCCTCAACGGAGGGTGACTGTAACTACTGTAAAATTTTCACTTTACAATAAACTATCTTATAGAAAGCTTATCCTTTTTCTACGGGTAAATTTTTTTTTATTTTATTTAACTGTTATCTTAGGTAAATCCCATTCCTGATAAACGTGCTCGCAACCCAACCATAATTAATTAAACATACTAAACCTAAAACTTTATGAGATTCCATTTACCACTTTACGTTATTTCGTTAACGCACATTCAAACTGAACTTTTCTTAGTTAATAAGAATTTTATGAAACCCTAAACTACTATAACAACATTTATAAATAACAAAACCCTAAAAATACTAAAGTAAAATTTATCTAAGTAATGTACAAGTCATTAAAGCACAAAAACCCTAATAAACACTATAACTCCCGAATAAACCCTAATTTCATCAAACTATTATTATATGTAACAAATTCACAAACTCTAATTAATATTTTCATAAAATATATAAGTACAAGTCTTCTAAACTAAAGTACAAGTCTTTAAAGCATAAAAACTAAATATAACTAAAAACCTTATATAAACCTTAATAAAAATTATTTAAAAGGCATACTTTGTAATATTTTTACACAATAATTTCTAAGAATAATTTATTAAGTTATTTAATAAATGTACAACTTCTTGAACTCAAGGTACAACCTTCCAATGCATAAAATCTTAAAAACTCATTTATATGCAGTTAAAGCATAATAAAAATTATATAAAAATTATACAAAATTAAGGAATAATTAAAATTATATTTTTCACATTTTCCTAACCCTAGTACAATCCTCTTAAGCTTAGAGTACAACCCTCCTAAGCACAAAAATCATTTTCTCACTATTATATGGAACTCGATATACATTTATTTATTTCATATGCTTCTAAAAACCATTTCTAACAAAACTCTCGACTTAGAAACCCTAGTTTTTGCCTAAAACCCTAGAGTACTAATTAAACAAGCCTAGTGTACAATCCCTTCAAGCTTACTTCGAAACAAACTCATTCAAATCCTTTTCATATGGTTCGAACACCACTACAAACCAACCAAGACCTCAACTTACTTAAACTTTAAGATCTTAAAATGAAAGAATAGCATACCTCCACATCCCCCCACCTCTAGAAATAAATATGTGTATGGTTAGTAGCCTTACACATCACTTATCCCCTCTAAACCTATGTGTCACTTAAAATAACCATTCACTTCACCTACACACTCCTCTATGACCTCACTAGAACCATTTGAAACCCTAATTCATCTTCTATAAATAGAAAGCACTTACAAAACCCTAAACCACCATCAACACCAATCAAACCCACCATCACAGCCATATACACATTCATTTCTATTCTCACAGCCCTCACACAAGATCATAATAACCTTAAGGAAGCCAAGGAAGGAAGATATTAGGTCTAGAAAGCATTTCGAAAACCCTAGCCCATAGTTTTGCTCTAATCGACTCATAACTCAATAGGTATGTTCCGATCCTTTTCAATCCTTTTACTATACTTAATATACTCTTAATAACATTTATAAACATCCACTACAACTTGTTATAACCTAAAACTAGAACAATCAAATTATTTCTTTTCTTTTGGTCTTATCGAGTACACAAACAAACACACCCTTAAAAATTGTTTCTAAAAACCCTAGAACACTTAAGATAATCTAGAAACCTTATAAATATGTTTAAAATACTGAAAATAACTTAAGTTTAGTAGTTAATAAGTTTAAAAATAAAAAACTATAATTTTTTCTTCTTTTTCTAGCTGTCGCGACCAACAGCAGACTTCAAGTTTGTTTGTTGAGTTTCGACCAGTAAACGGATGTCTAAAATTCTATATTTTTGTATGCTTAAAGAACATTTAAATAGCTAATTGTAGGAAAAAGAATCAAATCATTTCATTAAGAAACGAGCGAGAACCAGCCTCTTCTTGTCAAGTGATTTTCTGTTTCGAGAAACTGGAAAACGCATATTTTAAAAATTGTTTTCGAGGTTTAGAGTTCGAACCAAGGTCTGGTATTTTGTAAAAATAGTATTATGATACTGATAAATAATTTGGTTAAGGAGTCGTAAAAAGTCTCGTAACGAATTATAAGAAATAAAATGTTTTTGTCGAACAAAGATGTCGAGTGAAATGCTTTAGAAGTCTCAAGGGTAAAAAGTGTCAAAACTCTAATCAGTTTTGTAAAAAGGACCATGTCTGCAGTCGACTGAAACCCTAGGGGTAAAACATGTCATTTTTGAAACTTGAAGGTATAAAGTGTCATTTGATCAAAGTCCAAGGGTAAATTTTGTCATTTCCTAAAAGTTCAAGGGTAAAAGTTGTCAATCTATGAAATTAGAAGGTTTAAAATGAAACTTATCTATAAACCCTAATTATTAATTTAATATTAATATTATTATAATTAATATTATGATTATTATTATTATTATTATTATTATTATTATTATTAATTATTATTATTATTATTATTATTATTATTATTATTATTATTATTATTATTATTATTATTAGGATTAAAAACCTAATTTACGTTTTCTACGATAATCAAACGAACGAAGTGTCTATTTAACGATCGAACCAAACCGAAACTTACAGATAAGAAATAAGATAAAATCTTACTTTTGAAACTACATATTGGCTCAAATAAGCATTTAACCATCAACCAAAGTAATACGAAACGAACGTTGGAAAACTTATATAATCAGAAACAATTACTAGAAACTTGACATACCAACCCAGGTTGCGTGTCGGAGACGTTTATCAACTTTCTTTCACTTTGTTTTCCATTGAGACTCTTCAGGTGAGTTTATAGTCCCACTTTTCCTATTTATACATTTTTCTAAATATGTGGGGAGATACATGCTATCAAACCGAACACAAATATTTTCCTGATTGTTATTGCACTAGGCTAATTGTCCCTTATTATTGAGATTGTATTTATTATTGAAAGACCCTCATATCATGCACCATTAGTCACCCGCAAGGTGAGCGCGAATATAGTGAATAGATCTATTGGCCTGACGACCCATTTGTATTAGCCGGATGGATATCCTTAGGGGTAGCCGGTTATGCAGATGCATTATATTTGATTTCTTAAACTCGGGGGCAAGACCACTCTCATTTAATTATGTTTGTGGAACCTGGAAACTGTTAACGCATTGCGTGTCATGAGGTTTAGTGCAATATGTTGAAATATGATGAACCATGATTGAAGTGATTTCTTTACTATTTACCTTGTGTTCAAACTATTTATTTCTTCAAACACTATAGATTCACTCAACCTTTGTGTTGACTTTTTAAGCATGTTTATCTCAGGTAACTAAGAGTATGGCTTTCGGTACGGAGTGGCTGTGGACTTTCTTTTTATAATAAAAGTGTCCACTTTGTTATCATTCAAAGAATAATGTAACTTTTATAACATATTTCCGAACCTTCCTCTGGGACCTATATTATGTACTCTGATATTAAATAAATGAATGATAACAATTTTAAATTAAAAACGTCTCTTTTTGAGTAGTTTTCTATTCCCATGACTGTGAACCATGAAGTAGCACCCCAAACTGGTATTCCGCTGCGTATATCGAAAACGGGGGTGTTACACCTTGAAACCATAAAATTCCACATCCAAACTCCTCGAGTCGCCAACACGCACCACAAGCGTGATGGTTCTATTGTCAATCTTGATCCCAACCGAATCTACCTCAAAGAACTCCTTCCCGACCTCAGAAGTTGGGAACTTCTTCTACGTGAGAACGTGTTGAGCCTTGCGGGCAACCGGGATCACGTTCTGGCGAGTCTCGCCCACATGCTTTATTGTCTTAGTATCGAGGAGCCATACAACCTCGCATACTACATGGCCAAAAGGATGGCCAACATCCATAGTCGTTCCGATAAGCTCATGCCATACGGTATGTTGCTTACTCGTCTTTTCAAGTGGGTCATGGAAAATTTCCCACATCTTAATTGCGTCGACTATGTCCTAGTCAATCCCGTCATGAAACCCCTTGGTGGACCACAACGTCGCACAAAGCAACGTAAGGACAAAGGGTCCAAACGTGGTCATAAATCCACTTTTGATGCTACTTTCTCGTCTTCCTCCTTCGGTCATGGATCGTCATCCCAACCTATGGATGAGGATGATGATGAGGTGAACGAAGAAGGAACGTGTTGCCCTCGTACTCCCTCTCCCGACACATAATTTCGTAACCTTAATACGTCATCGTTCGTACAAACATCCGACCTTCCCTTCAGTCAAACCAATTTAACTTCCGTGATGAGAAGGCAAACAACGATGTTCAACCGAAAAGTGTCGATGCATGAGCAAATAATCGGGGGGTTCAAGTCCATTGGCAAGGCAATCAAAGGGCTCGGGAATAAGATAAAGAAGTTAGGGAAGAGAAGAGATTAGATAGGATTAAATTAAGTAGTATTACTAACTTAAGTATTATTAAGTTATAATTAATGGGGTCATGGCAATGTCCATCTAACATAAACAAGTTTAAATTATCTTAACATTTCTTGCTTGACATTGGTTACTTTAACAAGTTAATCAATCTTTATGCTTTATTACCTTTGTGAGCTTTGTCTAGTTCATAAATTTTCTTTTATTTTATTGCATGCACTAGATGATAAAATTGCCTAGAATGATGCATGCTTAATAGTTTCCTAAAAAATAGATAATCACATGATATTGTTTGTTGCTAGTTGAGACTAGTGTTAGGAAAACAAGGTGATCAATCTTTAGTAAATTGAGGCTTTGGGATTTGCTGCAAATAATCCACCCAGAATTACCTATTTAGGCAACCTAGAACCTGCATAACTGGAAAAAGATTCAACTACAGGCCATGGCTCCACTAAATAGGACACGGCACCACTAAATTTAGTGGTACCGTGGGTCATTTAGCGGTACCGTGCCCTGGGAAGACGAATTTAACTGTTCTCTTCCACTTTTTGACCCCCTTTTCCTGGAATTCTGCAAACACAAACTGATTCCAATACACCCATATCCCCAAATCCACCATCCTATCAAACCTTGCATGTTTTGATTTGGCTATATAAGCTCATATCATGCATTGCTCTTCCACCACCATTCCATACACACCATTCCCTTATCATGTCTTCCACAATGGCTACCACTTCACACAAAGCTAAAAAGCCAAGGTTTAACCTCAAACCAACCAATGAGACAATTCTTATTGATCTCACTTTGGATGATGATGAAGATGTACACACACCACAAGCCTCAACCAAATCAACTTCCTCAATCTCTACACCTCTAGCCCCATCGAAGGGCAACTCCATTAGGCCAACCACATCATCATCATCCTCCACTTTCAGGATTTCCACATCCTTACCTCCACCAAGTCCACCACAACCTTTAGCTCTCACATTAACCCTATCACCATCAACCCCCTTTGAACTTGGAACTAACACATCATCTTCATCACTATCACCATCACCACAACCACTAATGAGTCATCCCATTCTTTATCCCCTACAACCACATACCCTAAGCTGTCCTTGTTGTCACCACAACCAACACCTCATCATGTGCCTTAGAGATGAGTTAAGCCTTCAATTCTCCTACCTTGAGCACCTCCTCATACCACCACAAGGACCCATCATACCACCTCCTCCACCACCAAATAGCCCAACCAACTAAACATGGTTATGTTTAGTTTTTCAAATAAAAGCTTAGGACCCTTTTGGCATTTGAAGCAAATCTTGAAGTCTCTTATCACTAATGATGTTTATGTGCTTTCTTGTGGTTTATTTTGCTTCTATGATGTAGTCATACATATGTATGACATTTGTTTTATTTTTATGAATGAATGGGTTTTCATGTGGTTGTTTCTTGTTTTTTATTTTTTTTTTGGCTACTTAGCCATATTTTTGTGATTAGAACTTGTATATTTGCTTTCTAACCTTGTTTGGTAGCACGAGTCATTGCTCGATTCCTTGGTGTCCTCCAAACGAGGGGGAGTATACAACAAGGGGGAGCTTTAGCAACCTTTTTGCTTCGACAAAAAGGGGGAGAAATGGAGTAAACTCATTAAAAACTTGTTAAAACTAAATTTAACCTAAAATGAGTTTATGTTTTGTCATCATCAAAAAGGGGGAGATTGTTGATGCAAATAATGTTCTAAAAACGTTATTTCTATCTTTCGATAACTTCACGTTTTGAGGATGACAAAATGTGAAATCACGTTACGTTAAAATTAACGTAAATAAGTTTTTAATCGGAAGATCACGTTTCTACGCAAATCACTCTAGAACAAATTTACAACTTGACTAATTATCAAAGAAGTGAATTTGTGCTTAAGACTTCACATTTTTATGTGACAAAACATTTCTTTCAAAAATATACTTTACAAATTATTTTTGAATAATTAAGAAATGTTTTAATAGAAAAATAAGTTTAAAATACATAACAGCTATTCCCCCCCCCCCCCAAAAAAAAATCAGCTCCAAACTTTCCCAAATAAGTTTTCACCAGAAAAGACAAAAAGATGAGCGTTTTTGTCCGACACGGTTCCACTAAATTTAGTGGAGTCGTGTGTGATTTAGTGGAGCCGTCCCTTTATAACGGCCAGATTTTTTCTGCCTATAAATACCAGCCCACTTCACAGATTTTGGGCATCCTTTCTCACACAAAACTTTCTGAGTTTAATACTCTCTTCACATCCTCTTTTCTTGATCATTTAGTTAGGTTTTCTTTTGTTCAAGAGTGATCCAATCATCCAACTTAGATATCCTCTTCATTCCTCTTCAGTTGCAAGAGAAGAACTCAAGGTATCCAAGAAGATACAAGAGTTGTAGTAGTAGTTAGGATACTTGTAACATTTGTTACACACTTGTTGTATCATAGCATACATCAAGATCATTTTTCTTTTGTGAGAGTGTGAGTGAAGATCATTGAGATCTTATTGAGATATTGAATATCTCTTGAAGCCATTGGGCTTGTGTGATTGATCAAGAATATCAAGGGTAGTTAGGTTAGAGTGAGTTAAGAGAGAGTTAATCATTGTGATCTTGTGAGATCTTGGGGATCTCTTGAGTCTTGTGTGTTAAGTGTGTGAAGTAGAAAGGATCAAGTAGATCGTGGTAGATTGGTGCTAGCTAAGATCAGCACTCGACATCTAGCTTAGTGTCGGAAAACAAGTTAAGCGACGTGTACGGTTTGTTGACATAGTGCTTGAAACTCTTGAGTGTGGTACTCGGGGAGTGGAGTAGGGCAAAGAAGAGCTTCATAGCCGAACCACTATAAATCCTTTTGTCCCAGTTTGATCTTTCCATCTCTACTCTTTACTTTTATTACTTATACTAGTTAGTTTAGTGTAGTGTTGATGTGTTACGCGTGTGTACAAGTTTTAAATTTCTAAGGGTGAATTACCGAACCTTGAAATAACACATGCGAGCAAGTGAACTCGTCCGTTATAGCAAGATTATGATGGTAAGTCGGGATCGTTCGTAGGGATTTGTGAGTGAATCGGATTGTAAGCTATTAAAAGTAAATTTCCTAAACAAGCAATGATGAAAATATAATAATTCAAATGATTAAAACTACACTTGCTTAGACTAATCTACAACTCTTGATAAGCATGATTTTGATAACTTTTGATAACATGTTGGTTATGATACTTAGTTTGGTGAACTAATCTATTGTTTCTACAAGTTAAACCTTCGTCAAGATTTAATTTATAAAAACAAGCATTACGTTTAACCAATCAATTCAAGATCAATTCAAGGTTCATAAGTTTGGTGTAAACTTAAACACAAAAATAGTCTTTTGTTTTATCAAATAAGCTTAGAAAATGGTCAATACAAAAGGTAACCGATCATAGACAAAAGGTCACAATTGATAGTAAACTATTAATCTTTCGACCCTTGAAATGGTTTACAATCAATCCAATTTGATAAGAAAAAGCATTCCTATTACAACTACAATTAAGTATCTTTGTTAAACCAAGAATAATGGGTAAAAACAATCATTCATAGACAAATGATTATAACTAGTTGAATAACAATAAATCTTTCGACCTTTAAAATTGTTAACTACTAGTTAAACTTGATTAAAAAATGTCACTATGAAACTTAATTACAATTGGATCTTAGAATCAACTTGAAATTGAATTAAAACATGTTATCACAATCATACGCAAATCATTAAGTCATAAATGTCATCTAAGCAAGTGCACAAAGTCACTAGCCACTCATAGCAAACACTAACATAAACTCAGAACTTTGAACATTAGAAATCATAATTGAAAGTCTTACAATGATTGGAAATAGATTACAAATGGTAAGGTAATATACCCAAAGTATTGGTGTTGACTTCTTGATGTTTTGACCTCCAAATGTTGACTTCTTGAACCTCCAAAGTTCCCTTGACTTTTAAGGACGAATTTGAAAGTATTGTGAGAGTGGGTTGATGATTAGAGAGTAAATTGGTATTGATGTCGTTTGATTCATGTCTCCAAGAGACTCAATTTATACTACTCTCAAGCCTAGAGCGATAAATGCTCCAACTTGGCCTCCAAGCAAATTAGAATGGCCTAGAATCATCACTAGAAGGCCCTAGAATCGGTGGTATGAAGACACATAACTTAATGATGAAGATTGGTAAAACAGGCACCATCCAACCGATCGGTATTTCATCCAACCGATCGGTTGGTCTTCAACCTTTGCCTCCATCCGATTCGGTTGCGGGCTGCATCCGATCGGATGGAGTGATGCTGTTTACTTATTCTTGAACTTTTTTCGTTTGGCTTGTTTCTTCCTTTTGGTTCTTGGTTCTTCATCCAAACTTGCTCTTTTCCTTATCTTGAAGCTAGTCAACTTGAATACTTGGACCTTTATTCTTTGAAATGATTATTTGATTGGATCTTGATAAGAGAATCTTCGTACCATCATAAATATTTTCTTCTTCCTCATTTTTTCATCTTTTTCTTCCTATTTCCTGTTTTTGGCTACATACACTTTGCAAACACGCTTTGATACGATTTAGTAACAAAAGTATATAAATATAACCAAATAACATATATAAAAGTACGAATAACGCTACTAAAAACATGCACAATTTGAGCGTTATCAAGTGTTCATATTGGTGTTGATTGGTTACACATAAGAATCGATTCAAAGGTTTCCAATAGTAAAGTTTTTAAGAGGTTTTAAAAGAACTAAAAGAACTTAAAAACCGGTAAAACTATTCAACCCCCCCTTCTAGTTTTCCACATAATTGTTATGTAGAATCCATGAAAACGTGCATGTTTGGCATGGATTTATTGTTTTGATAATTTAAATTGTTTAAATTTGTTATATGAATTAATGGTTAAGTTTTACACATGTAATTTAATTGATAGATGTCGAATTGGGAAAGACTCCAATATATTAAGTAATCAATTACGTGCTATGTGGTATATATTTAATTATGGCTTACGCAATTGATTCGTCAATGCATGTGGTTCACTTTCTTTGAAGTGAGGGCCTTAGTTGAATATATACAATATAAACCTAGAATTGATTATTAATATGTTTGATCGAATTAAGTTTGCATGTGGCTACATGTTTTACAAATATTAATTGTTATGTTATGTGTGTTTATTTAGTTGCATTATTATTACTTGTTTTGTTTATATTATGTTTGACATGTTTGAAATAAAAGGGTAATTTTGAATAGAAAAATAATATGGACAAAATAATGGTGAAACAATGAATTGTTTTCGAATAGTTAAATTTTCAAGTGTTTAATTGATTATTGAGTTTTGTACCAATAGTACGAATGGCTCACCCAATTGTGACAAACTATAAGAGGGGTATAAGTAGGAACGAGTTTTTAATAAGCTTCGCACTGACCTTTGTTTATACGCTCTTTTGTGCGTCAAATTGGAGATACCAAGTACGACTATTTTATGTACAAAATCACCTTAAGGGTGAATTAGCTTTAATTCATGCACCACTTTGGGGTAATTATCCGAAAGACTAAGTCTTTGGACTTATGCAAAAGTATGATATAATGGACGATAATTAAATGTAAATTCTTTGATTAGTGAACCCAATACCTCAATTGAAAACTTTTGAAAACCTGACGCCGTCAGGTTGTAAATCCTGACGCCGTCAGAAATGATCTGACAGAATTCTCATGTTAAGTTTCCGGAAAATTTCTGGAAAAACCTCTACCTCACTTCCTGGAAATCCTGCAAAATATCCTTATGACTCGATACAAGCATTTGACTCAAACAATAACTAATATGTATGTTAATTTAATATTATTACGATTCATGTTCATTTGTGTTCTAATAAACCGATTTGGATTTCCCTTACACTTATCTTTTGCAAAATACCTTTATATGTAGTTAAGACGAAGTTAAAAACAAGATAAAGCATTTTCACAATTTAGTTTCGAACATGAATCAATAATAATAAAAATTAAACATACATACGGAAGCAAATAAAATCAAACAAACAAATAAATAAACACACAAAGCAAATAAAGCTTGGGTTGCCTCCCAAGAAGCGCTTGTTTTTGTTCGAGTCACGAGCCTGACTCTACCCTTATTTAACGGAAATAGGGGAGGTTTTCCCTACACTTAGGGTTAAGTGCGGGTGATAGTAGCGATACACACCAGCTCGGTAGGAGTATGCCACGTGAGGAAAGATTGGTGGATGAATTATATGCTCAAAGGGGTGTGCTCCTTTCATCATAACCTTACCTAGTTCACTTTGGTCAATGGGTGAATTAAAGTTTTCTCCTAAAAATGGATCATCTTCTATCAACTTCGAGAGATTCCTAGTTGGGAATCCATCTTGACCTAATAAACCCGGTTTAAACCCATAATGTTTCTTGTGATCAATCATGAATGGGTGATGTAAGTATGTAAGGTCATGGTTCACTCCTATATTGTCTTCCTCACTACAAGGCTTAATGTCTACTACCTTAAACTTAAGACTACCCGGACTATATGTTTTGATGGGTGGATCGGGACCTAATTCAATTCCTAAATTTTCATCCAAGGATGGAAGATTAGGTAACGGTTTTGGTTGAGGCTCCGGCTCATCAAAACTAGGAACTTCCATAGGACTAAAAGAAAGGTTGTGATCACTAAAAGCATTCAAACCTATTTCTTCTAGTTGTGTTTGGTCCAAGGGTTCTACCTCTATTGGGGTTCCTATAGTCTCCTCAACTTCTTCCGGGTAAGTCACGGGCGGTGTGTATGCCTCGAATGATGGTAGGACTTGTGGGGTACTTTGTAGGTTTGTGTTATTTACCTCATCCTTCCTTGTCTCTATATCAATTATATCCACATCATGTGTTTTAGTAGAATCTAATCCAAACATGTTCCTAAGTATCTCAAATCCTTCTCTAGCCATTTCAAGTTCTAAGTCCGATTCATAAGAATCTTCCCCGATAACATGATTACTATGTTCAATTTGCCTAAAGGATTCATCATGTGTTCCTTGAGATTCAAAGTCATTGATCATAAAACCTAGGTCTTTTTGCTCAATATGCTCATGTTCGGCTAAATCCTCCTCAATTGTTTCCTCAAGTTGTGATGTATACGAACCCATTAATTCATTAAACTTATGGTTCACGGTTAGGAGGCTTTCCTCAAAAATTTTCCAAATGGTCTTATTAAAAGGAGTTGATCCTAACAATGATTGTTTAATAGAAGCCACACATGCACATAATTCATCAAACCTATCAAACTTTATACCCATCTCCTCTTGTATATATCTAAGATCACTTAAAAATTGATTGGAACAACAGGAAGCAAATCTATCCGTGTAAAGTAATTGTTCCTCTATTGTTAATGATCTAAATGGAATTTCATCCGCCATGGTGACAAATGAAAATGGTTTTACAAACAAAGGGCACAAAGAAAAAGATAGACTAAAGAAATCTAATAAAAAGAAAATAAAAATCTCACTAGAAAGGAATCTAGTGAGTAGACCTAATAAAATAAAAATTCAACCTAAACAATAACTATTCCCCGGCAGCGGCGCCAAAAACTTGATGCGTGGTTTTGCAACCTTACAACAGGTTTTATCTCTCGAGGGATCTCAAGAGGCTTACAACCCCACCAGGCAGTGTACCTGACCGATGTAGTATAGTGTAGTGGTAAGTACGGGGGATTGATCGTTCTCCACAGGGAATAGTGTCGTTAGGATTGAAAAACTACTCTAATTAGGTCTAATGGTGAGAGAAGATTCTTTTTGTATTTTTATATTTTTTTATGAAAGCAAGTAAAATCTCGGGTTTGAAGGAGTGGGCGGAATTAGTTGCTAGTCAACTAACCCAAATAACTACAAATGCAAATAAAATAAAATAACTGAAAATGAAAAGGTTGTGAAACTTATGTGGAGAGAAATGTGTTTACTTAGATTTCCTTACTCCCTAACTATCTTTTACCGGTTGATTAGTGTGTATTAATTGCGTGGATGACGGGTGTATTCCTTAATACCAATCGTGGGGTGGCGTACGTACTTCCCCAACTCTATGAGCTCCTACTTCACTCCTATGTCGAGCCGGCTAGGAAGCTCCTAACATGGGATCACTAGAATTCGCTCATGCATTAAATACAACCATAAAAACCTTAGTACGCATTGGTTCATGTTTCTTAAGACGTTCAAGCAAGTTACCGTATAGGAAGTTAGCCAGTTTTCTTAAGCCTAACATCGATAAACAATCATCCAATACAATTAATAACACACTAATAACCAATAATCAATAGCTAGGTTTCATTAGATCTAAGCAAACACAAGATAAATCTAGCCTAGCATGTTAATCAAAAGACAAGAACAAGATATAATCAAACAACACATAGACATATTGATTGATTAAGTGATAACTTATCTTCAATTAAACATGGGAGATCCAAGGGTATGAAAACCCTTAAAAATGGCAGAAATTCGTCTTAGGGTTTCTCCTCACAAAGTTGCACACTAATGACAAAAAATTGCAAAACTATATATAGAGTTTAAGGGCTGACGGCGTCACGTTATAAATCTTGACGCCGTCACCTCGCCGCGTCTAGGGTTCCCGGATGGCCTTCCTGACGCCGTCCCTCTTTAGACCTCCAAAATCCGCTCTGGCTTATCAAAGCTTGACGCCGTCCCTCTTTAGCTTAAACCGTGACGACCTTGATCACTTCAAAGGGTGACGCCGTCAGACTTTCCATTGTAAAATTCTCTGGCTTATCATGAGTAATTTTCATATCCACCTTTTTTGCCAAGCCGTGACGCCGTCTGGAACAATCCCTGACGCCGTCAAAGGTACTTTCCAGCATAATTTTGAGACTTTGTCGTTTTCTTCACTTTTATGCTCCAAAAACGTCCAAAATGCTTCCTTTTCCAGATTTCTTCTCCAAAGTACCTAAAATGACAAAAGGAACGATTTAGGGCAATATTTGATCAAATAAATACGATTTAGGGCTTAAATGACCCCCTAAAAGCGGTACACTTTTCGCTTCATCAAGTTGTCAAGCGATTGAAACAAAGCCGTACTCCCATTATCAAAGTTAGATGGAACTCTAAGAGAGGACCAAAGTACACATGAGAACGTGAAGACCGAATTCGTGCCAAATATCCACACCTTTTGGCCAAGACAAAACCGACCACTACCACGGACTAAGAATTCCGGGACGGAATTCAGAATTAGGGGTAGGTACTGTAATAACCCGTAATTTTTCAAGTTATTAATTTCTTTTAAACTCGAAGTAATCAATTATGAAGTTTTATTCAAGTTATTTTATTCATCTTCGCATTTAAAGTTTTGCTCTGTTTAAACTGAGAAACAACAAATGATATTACCAAACGAACAATGTGGCAAAGCTCACGTTCCATTTTTACTGGAACCACACGCGTCCCGACACCGTGATAGTATGTCATAGGTCTAATAATTTAATACCATGAGTCATTAAAACACGAGGTTCGTTAAATTCCCTCGAGCGTTACGAAATCAAAAGTATTCCCACGTCTTGCTTTTCATTTAACCATCACCTTTTAATTTATACACACACTCTTCAAATAAATACACAAAACAATACTTATATTACAAACAAATTAAATACAAACAAAAAAAAAAGAAAAAAAGAAAACAAGTATATATATTTTTCTCTTCTTTCCCAACCCTATCCTAACATATATTCGTCGGTTGGATCCGCAGGATCAAAACACCAATTTTGGTATTGCCTGCGTTTGGTTAATCTAAGGTTCGAGTTAGTGTTAAATCTACTCACTAGGTTCCAAGTCTAATATTTTGTGAGAATATCAGCAATGTTGTCCTCTGAGGAAACTTTCTCAATTGAGATGTTTCCCTTCTGAACATTGTTACGTAGGAAGTGGTGACGTATTTCTATGTGTTTGGTTCTAGCGTGTTGGACTGGATTTTTGATAGCTCCTTTGTTGTCACAAAGAATAAGAATTTCGTTGAATTTAATTACATAGTCGACGAGAGCTTGTTTCATCCACAGTGCTTGTTGGCAAGCTTTTCCTGCTGACACGCACTCGGCTTCAGTTGTTGATATGGCGAGGGCTGTTTGTTTCTTAGCAAACCATGAGGTGAGACAATGTCCTACAAAAGTACAAATACCGCTTGTACTTTTCCTATCAACATAATCACCAGCATGGTCTGAGTCGGCATACACTATGGTTTCCATTCCCGTCCCTTTGGGATACCATAATCCTAGATGTGTAGTGCCTTTTATGTACCTAAATATCCGTTTAACGGCTTCAAGATGGGATGTTTTGGGATCTTTTTGAAAGCGTGCACATAGACAAACACTAAACATAATGTCCGGTCTACTAGCCGTTAGGTAGAGTAAACTACCAATCATCCCTCTATATTTAGTGCTATCTACGGATTCACTTTCGTCATCCTTGGTGAGTTTGGTTTCGGAAGACATTGGAATCTTCAAGACCAAATTTCTTAAGCATATCCTTGATATACTTAGATTGGTTGAAGAATATCCCATCTTCTAATTGTTTAATTTGGAGACCTAAGAAAAAGTTTAGTTCCCCCATCATACTCATTTCAAACTCATCATGCATGATTTTTGAAAATTCATCGCATAACTCTTGACAAGTTGAACCGAATATAATGTCATCCACATATATCTGGACTATGATAATATGTGATCCCTTTTTCTTGGTGAAGAGAGTGTTGTCTACTAGGCCCATGGTGTACTTATGGTCAACTAGGAAAGTCTTAAGTCGATCATACCAAGCTTTTGGTGCTTGCTTAAGTCCGTATAAAGCTTTCTTAAGTTTGTAGACATGATTAGGTTTTTCAAAATCGACAAAGCCGGGAGGTTGTGCTACATACACTTCCTCATTTATGAAACCATTTAAAAATGCACTTTTGACATCCATTTGAAATAGTTTAAAGTCATGTGCACATGCATATGCAAGTAATATCCTAATTGACTCAAGTCTAGCTACGGGTGCAAAAGTTTCATCGTAATATTTATCTTCTTGTTGATTGTAGTTTTGTGCTTACTAGCCTAGCTTTGTTTTTAGATACTATGCCATTTTGTACTAATAATTAGAACATGATTTTGGATATATGTGGATATATCTACGATGTGACACCAAAACTTTTGAGATATGATTTGTTCATAGATCTACTCATTTCTTGAATTGTTCTATTTTTTACGTTTTACTATACCGTTAGACTGAGGAGTTCGAGGAGCCGAAAAATTATGTATTAAAAAGCTCCGAATAGGGATTCGTTGTCAAATTCATGACCATGGTCGGTTTTTATTGACACTATGTTACTTCCTATTTGATTTTGATTTTTCTTACTTAAGATTTCATATTTATCAAATTCTTCGTTTTTAGTTTTTAAAAACTTAGTCCATGTATATCTAGAGTAATCATCTATTATTACCAAAGTATAGAAGTTTCCCCCGTAGCTTTGTATAGTGGATGAACCAAACAAATCCATATGTAATAATTCTAGACACCTAGATGTAGACACCATGTTTTTAGCCTTATGGCTATTATGAACTTGTTTTCCTATTTTGCAAGCATCACAAAAGTGTTGGTCATATTTCAACTTGGGCAGGTTCCTAACGAGTTCCTTAGATGATAATGATTGAATTAACCTCATATTGGCATGACCTAAGCGTCGATGCCATAGAGTTGAGTTTTCGTCCAAGGAGGTAAGACAAAGCTTGTCTTTAGGTGTTTTATCTAATTTCATAACATAAACGTTATTCTTTTAAAACACCTTTTCCTACTGTTATGCCGTCTTTAAGTATTTTGCTTCCATTTTCACTGAAAAGGACGTTATACTTTTTGCGGCACAATTGACTTATACTAAGCAAGTTAAAACCTAAATTATTTACATTAGCAACATCATCGAGAGAGAGAGTCATGAGAGATCGTACCTTTTTCGATGATTAAAGTTTGCTACCAAATGTGACATTACCTCCGTCGTACACTTGGTAGGTTGAGGACAGGCTTTTGTTTCTCGTCATGTGTCTTGAACACCTACTATCTTTAATCCACTCATCTGGTTCTAACTCAACTTTTGAGCATACCTTAGTTCAAGAAAAACTCAAGCATTTGGTCCCCAATATCTCATGGGTCCGTTTGGGTTAAACATAACATTACCATGGTTCACTGATATCTAGCAGATAATCGAAGGGAATTGCCGCTAGTTGTTCTCTAAGCATGGTTCCTTCATAAAATGAGGAGTCTACGATCGTTTTGACTCTATATTTATTTTGACCTTTTCCTTTAGAGACTGATGGTTTTTGTTTGTTAACAGTTGTACTAGTGCTAGGTTTTCTAGTGACTTTAACGAAATCTATACGATCTGATTTAATAGCCTTCTATTCATCTTCTGTTTTCGCGGATCCTTTGGATACAACTGGCGGAACCAAAATTTTGGATCCACCAGATCCGTGGTTATCAGAAGTTGTTGGAACAGTTTCTTTTTCTTTTACCGTTTGTTCCTGAAAATCACTTAAGTCTCCATTTCTCATAAAATCTGGTTTGAAACTACCATGAGGTATTTTTTTCATTTTCATTATGTCATCTGTACAACTTAAGTGTTTATCAAATCTTTTGAATTTGGAGTTTTGTTTGATAAGACTTTCTTGTGTAGACTTTAGTGTTTCTATTTCACGTTTTAGTTCTTGACATAAAACACATGTTTCTTTAATACCTTTACCTTTTTCTAACCTTATAGCTTTCTCTTTTAACCGATGAATTTCGTTTTTTAAAAATTCCTTTTTGGTTTTTAAGAACTTATTTTTGCTTATGATTTTTAGGATGTTTTCACACAATTTGTTATATTCTATATCTAATGTATCATCATCAATAAAGGAGTATGACGAGTCAGAATGTACCTCTTCTGTGTCATTAGCCATGAGAGCAACTGAAATCAGTCAAACTTTCAAAAACTAAAGCAAATGAAACCACTGAATGTTTCAAATGTGGTAAAAAAGGTCATTTTGCTAAAGATTATTTTTCAAAAACAACCTCAGAACCCTCTTATACATTTTCTGGAAACAATTCTTCATCAGGAACTAGCAAGTTTCAACCCAAAATGCTTCAGTCGACTCAACATTTTTAAAACAATACTGTTCAAAAGGGTCAAAATGATTTTGAAGCAAAATATAGAAAAGCTAAGGCTAAACTTGCTCTCCTGGAGGCCAATCCCTTGATGTCTCAGGCTGCTCAAACCCCCAAACCTGTTCAAGCAAAGATCAAGGTTCTAGTAGCTGAAGCATATGACTGGGATGAAGAAGAGGTCTCCTCAGATGATGACGAAGTTCATGTCAGTGAACTGATGGCACTCTCAGATAGTGATCAGCTGGCTGTTGGAAAGAGCCATGCTAGGAATGGTGAATGGGTCAACATAACCATGAAAAAGGTAAATATTTTACTTTCAATGGATGATAATTCTGATTGGCGGTCTTATATGAATTACATTAATGTTGATCTTAAGTTTGTTGAAGAACAGAGACTCAATTTGTTGTCAAAATATAATAATCTTGTGTTAGAATTAAATAAGTGTAGAGATGAATTACATGTTTTAAAACAAGCCAAGCTTGAAGCTGTTACACTACAAATTCAAAACACTGAAATTTTGAAACAAAATCAAGCTCTCCACGTTGAGCTTAACAAAGAAAAAGCTGTCATAGAAAGCTGGACTAAAAAGAATCCAAAAGTCTATGAAACTGTGAGTCTTATTCCTAGTGAAAACAAGAAAGTTATAGGAGAAGACCAACTCACTGAATCCCCCAGTGAGAGTCACTGTGAGAAGGCTTTTATTCCAGATGGTATATCTTTTGACTAAGAGATGATACCCAAGTCAAATGACTGGATTGTCATAAACAACCCAGTCAGTAAGTTGCCAAACTTTGACACTGGAAAAATCTTGGAGCCTGAAAGTCAGGCTATAAAGGATATGCTTGGACTCACTGACAAACCCAGTAGTACTGAGTCTGTCCAGGAGTCTAAGTCAGAATCACTTGCACCACTCCTACCTCTAAAAGTCCTTCAGAAAGCTGCACCAAGCTCAGAACTCACACCATTAGTCTATTCTAAACATTCTCCATAGGAGAAGTCAGGACTGAGATAAACCATCCTGAAGAGGCAGAAACCTAAAGTCTCAGTTCCCACTGATGACTCAACAACTTCAGTCTCTTCTGAAGTAAAAACAGAAAGCCCTGATTCAAAAATTGATCAGTTGGCTGAGCTTGTCAGGAAGCTAAGTGAGAAGATTGAATCTTCTGAGAAACCTTCTCAATCCAAGATGAAGGAACCAAAATTAACTTCCTCAAGCACCACCAAACCAAAACCCTCTAAACCTCAGCAAAGATGTGATCTGTGTGGATATACCAATCATCCCACTGATGATTGCTTCAGAATCCTTTACTGCATGATATGCAAAAAGGAAGATCACAGGACCTCTGATCATCAATCCTACACAGCCACATCCAAAATTGCTAACTTTAAAGCTCAAGCTTTTAAGTATCCTTCTGACTCTAAGCAGAAGCAGAAACAAAAGGCTAAGCCTTTTCCTCCTTGCCCACATTGTGGTTTTAATGACCACCTTCCTGAGGATTGCCTTATGGACACAAGTTGTGACATATGTGGTGATCCCACTCATGACACCTCAGGACATGAGAAGGTCATTCAGGCTAGAAGAGGAATCCACAAGTCATCCTCTCAGTCTACTGAGTCTACCTCTGCAATCAAATGCAAAACATGTGGTAGCTCAGTCCATTCAACCACTGACCATGCATCAATTGTTACTTTTAAGAAGGCTATTAAAGCCAAGCCCTCAAAGAAGAGGGGTCCTAGAAAGAACTAACTCAGTTTAAAATTTGTGCAGAGACATGCCAGGGAGCCAGTTTGGCATCTAGATAGTGGATGTTCAAGGAGCATGACTGGTGTGAAAGAGTATCTGCACAAATATGTAGAAGAACCAGGACCCAAGGTGGTATGTGCTGACAATTCATCATGTCTCACTGAAGGTTATGGTTTAGTAAACTATAGTGGTATTGTCTTTACTAGGATAGCTTATGTCAATGGTATTAAGTACAATTTAATCAGTGTCAGTCAACTATGTGATGCAAAATACATAGTTCAGTTTGATGATAAGCAAGGAACCATCTTCAATGAAAATAAGGAAGTAGTCCTTATTGCACCAAGAAGACAAGATGTTTATGTGTTAGACATGTCCACTCTAACTCAGAATGGAACTTGTCTCTTTGCTAAGGCCACTAAAACCCTCAACTGGCTTTGGCATAAGAGACTCTCCCATCTGAACTTCAAAAACATAAACAATCTTGTGAAACAAAACAAGGTCCTTGGCTTACCATCACTTGTGTTTTCAAATGATAAACCATGCTCTAACTGTGAAAAAGGTAAACATCATAGAGCATCCTTTAAAACCAAAACAAATTTCTCCATCAGAAGCTGCCTTCATCCACTCCATATGGATCTCTTTAAAACCCATCAGTCCTAGATCCATTAACCATGAGAAATATACTCTGGTCATAGTGGATGAGTACTCAAGATATACTTGGGTTTACTTCCTGACCAAAAAGAGTCAGTGATGAAGCGAAAAGTGTACCGCTTTTAAGGGGTCATTTAAGCCTTAAATCGTATTTATTTGATCAAATATCGCCCTAAATCGTTCCTTTTGTCATTTTAGGTACTTTTGAGGAGAAATCTGGAAAAGGAGGCATTTTGGACGTTTTTGGAGCATAAAAGTGAAGAAAACGACAAAGTCTCAAAAATCGGCTGAAAGTTACCTTTGACGGCGTCACATTTAACCCCAGACGGCGTCATGCCTTGGCAAGAAAAAGTGGACGTGAAATTTACTCATGATGAGCCAGTGAAAATAGCATGTGAATTCTGACGGCGTCACGCTTTAACTTGATCAAGGGCGTCACGGCTTAAATCAAAGAGGGACGGCGTCACGTTCAAGGTTCGACGGCGTCAAGCCTTGATAAGCCAGAATGGATTTTTGAAGAGCTAAAAAGGGACGGCGTCAAGAAGGTCATCCGGGAACCCTAAAAGCGGCGAGGTGACGGCGTCACACTCCATAAGGTGACGCCGTCAGATCCAAAAATCTATATATAGTTTTCTAATTTTTTGTCATTAAGGGAGAGCTTAGTGTGTGGAATTTTGGGAGAAAACCCTAAGACGAATTCAGCTTCTTTTTCAAGGCTTTTTGCCTTGAGATCTTCCATGTTACATTGAAGATAAGTTATCAATTAATCATTCAATATGTCTATGTGTTGTTTGATTTTATCTTATTCTTGTCTTTTGATTAACATGTTAGGCTAAATTTATCTTGTGTTTGCTTAGATCTAATGAAACCTAGCTATTGATTATTGGTTATTAGTGTGTTGTTAGTTGTATTGGATGATTGTTTATCTATGTTAGGCTTAAGAAAACTGGCTAACTTCCTATTCGGTAACCTGCTTGAACGTCTTAAGAAACATGAACCAAATGCGTACTAAAGGTTTTTATGGTTGTATTTAATGCACAAGCGAATTCTAGTGATCCCATGTTAGGAGCTTCCTAGCCGGCTCGACATAGGAGTGAAGTAGGAGCTTGTAGAGTTGGGGAAGTAAGTACGCCACCCCACGAATGGTATTAAGGAATACACCCGTCATCCACGCGACTAATACACACTAATTAACCGGTAAAAGATAGTTAGGGAGTAAGGAAATCTAAGTAAACACATTTCTCTACACATAAGTTTCTCACCACATTTTCATTTTTGTTATTTTATTTTATTTGCATCCGTAGTAATTTTGGGTTAGTTGACTAGCAACTAATTCCGCCCACTCTTTCAAAACCGAGATTTTACTTGCTTTCATAAAAATATAAAAACATAAAAAAAGAATCTTCCTCAACCTTTAGACCTATTAGAGTAGTTTTTCATACCTAACGAACACTATTCCCTGTGGAGAACGATCAATCCCCCGTACTTACCACTACACTATACTACATCGGTCAGGTACACTGCCTGGTGGGGTTGTAAGCCTCTTGAGATCCCTCGAGAGGTAAAACCTGTTGTAAGGTTGCAAAACCCACGCATCAAAAAGAGTCAGGCAGCTGGAACAATCATGTCCTTTGTCAGGAACATTGAAAATCAGAATGACATAAAAGTCAAACAGATTAGGACTGACAATGGGACAGAGTTCAGAAACCATGAACTTGAATGTTTCTGTGATGAGAGAGGCATTTCCCAAAAAATTTCCTCACCTTACACACCTGAACAAAATGGTGTTGCTGAAAGGAAAAATAGAACACTCATTGAAGCAGCTAGGACAATGCTAAATGGATCAGTCCTATCCAAACACTTTGGGACTGAAGCAGTAAAAACTGCCTGTTACACACAAAACAGATCCATCATTGTCTCAAAAGCCTTCAGGGTGTTCAATACAAGGAGACAGCAAACTGAGGAAACATTTCATGTTACCTTTGATGAGAGTACTGAAGCAATCAGGTTCTCAAACACCTCAGTGGAAGAGATAGGAATTGATGATTCATCAAGATATCCTCCTGATGAATATCATCCTGAGAATAATCCTTCCACTCAATATCAAGCTGATGCTGATATCTCCTACTACATTGTCCCTCACAACCTTCCTTACCCAAACATCACTGAGTTTGTTGAAGCACAAACAAGTAGTGATGCAATCAATCAGTCTGAACAAAGTGCTCAGGAACCAAACAATCTCAGTGATCAGCCAACCCAGTCAGACACTCAAGATCCTGAAGATCATCAAGTGTCTGCACCAGAACTTACACCTCCACCTAATTAGGACTCCACAAGTTCTAATCAGTATCCAAGACCTCAGGACAGTTGGACTAGGTCTAAAGATATAGAACTTGTCAATATCATTGGAGACCCTACTGAAGGCATGCTCACTAGAAGCATGGCTGCCAAACTGAAAGCAGCCTCAGCCAATGAATGCCTATTTGTGGACTTCATTTCTATAATTGAACCCAAAAGTGTCAAAGAAGCACTTAAACATCCTAGTTGGGTTCAGGCCATGCATGATGAACTGGAACAATTTGACAGAAACAAGGTAATGACCATGGTTAAATGTCCTCAGGATGTTACAGTCATTGGCATGAAATGGGTATTCAAAAACAAAACTGATAAAAATGGCATAATCACTAAAAATAAGGCTAAACTTGGTGCCAAAGGCTACAATCAGCAAGAAGGCATTGACTATGAAGAGACATTTGCACCAATAGCAAGGATGGAAGCCATCAGGATCTTCCTTGCATTTGCAACCTACATGAACTTCAAAGTGTACCAAATGGATGTTAAAATTGCATTCCTGAATGGTTCACTGAAAGAAGAACTTTATGTTCAACAACCTCCTGGATTTGAAAGCAGTGAGTTTCCTGACTATGTCTGCAAGCTTGACAAAGCCCTATATGGACTGAAACAAGCTCCCAGGGCATGGTATGAAACTCTCTCAGCCTTCCTGATCCAAAACAAATTTGTCAGAGGCAAGATAGACAACACATTGTTTATCTATATGACAAATGGTGATGTCATTCTTGTTCAAGTATATGTGGATGACATCATATTTGGCTCAACAAGTTATAAACTTTGCAAACAGTTTGAAAAACTGATGGAAAAAAAATTTGAAATGAGCATGATGGGAGAACTCACTTACTTCCTTGGACTGCAAATCAAGCAGATTGATAAAAGAACCTCTATCAGTCAAGAGAAGTATACCAGAAGCCTACTGAAAAAGTGTGAGCTCAGTGACTGTGCCTCAGTCAAAACTCCCATGGTTCCTCCAAACAACCTTGGTCCTGACCTTGCTGGAAAACCAGTCAATCAAACTCTATATAGAGGAATGATTGGGTCACTGATGTATCTACTTGCATCAAGGCCTAATATCCAATTCTCAGTCTGTTTGTGTGCCAGATATTAGTCTGATCCAAAAGAAACACACCTCAGAGCTGTGAAAAGGATTCTCAGGTACCTGAAGGGTATTCCAAGCCTTGGATTATATTATCCTAAATGCTCAGGCTTTGATCTCAAAGGATACTCAGATTCTAACTATGCAGGCTGTAACACGGATAGATAAAGCACCTCTGGCTCCTGCCAATTTCTTGGTAGAAAATTAGTCTGTTGGAGTGCCAAGAAACAACAATCAGTTGCCTTGTCCTCAGCAGAAGCTGAATATGTTGTAGCAGCTAGTTGTTGTGCGAATGTACTATGGATGAAAAGTCAACTCAGTGACTATGACATCCATTACAAGATGGTTCCCATCTTTTGTGATAACACAAGTGCAATTGCCATATCAAACAACCCTGTTCTTCATCAGAGAACAAAACACATTGATATTAGATATCATTTCATCAGGGACCATGTCATGAATGGTGACATTGAATTACACTTCATTCCCACTGAATATCAGCTAGCTGATATCTTCACCAAGCCATTGGATGAACCAACTTTCACAAGATTGAAAGCTGAATTGGGAATGTTGGACATTGAGAATCAGTCCACTGATTGAATCCATCCAACTAAGTGTAAATTCTAAAAACCTCAGGTCCCTGACTCAATGTGTCTCTCAGTGAAAAAGATCACTGAAATTCCTCCCTGAACCCCTCAAGCTGAATGAAAAAATCATTCAGGGGCCTCATGACGACATTCAATGCTATACTTAATGCTCTAAGTATCTAGTTAGTAAATGTCCGAGGTTGGTAACTGAATACCTATTTAATATAGGAATATGTGTTCTTATACCAACTGGTATCCACATCATGGGCCCCCACTTCATCAACCTTTTTCCCACTTGGCATTTAATGCCTCCTCTCACACATCATACATATGTGATGATGTAGCTCTACAAATTACACTTTTTGCAGACGGCACAACTGTTCACCTCGACTGTTGCGCAAAACTCAGGAAAGTGGAGATGTGGCATTTAATGCGGACTCCAAACGTTTTATACAAAACGGTTTTCAAATTGTGAGAAAAACCCGCTTAATGCCAAAACCACCTCACCCCCTCCACTTCCCTATAAATACCCTCAAAACAGAAAAACAGACACATGCTTTTTAGAAATTTTAAAACAAACTCTTGCCCTTTTTTTTTCTTCAAAACTAGTGTGTGTTCTTCACTCTTAGACCCAAACCATTTTCTTGTTTTCAAAACAAAATCTTTAAAATGGCTACTTCTAAGGTTATAACCTGCGCCCCAAATGTGGAATTCACAATGGAGGGCGTGGATATGACCAAAAACAACGTTGTAGGGAATTTTGCCTACCCCGAAAAATTTTAGGCGTATAAGAATGTGGTAAAATATCCTCAAAACTGCTTTCTTTCTATAGCGTTTACAAAAACACCCCCAATCATATATCATGACTATCTTAGGGAATTCTGGTGTACTGCAGTGGCAACTAGCCCTGATGACATCAAGGACACCCTTATTACGTTCTCAGTGATGAACGGGAGAAAGACCCTCTCCCTGAATTACCAAACATTTATCAAGGCCACAGTCTTGATTTCGCTGAGAACTTTGACCCTCAGCCCACTGATGCAGAAGTAAAGGCCGAATTGCTTTTACTAGGGCCACATGATGACAAGCATCCTGAAGTGGCCCCAGGAACCTTATTGGCCAAAGCCCCAATAATCAAAACCTGGTTTCCTGCTGTCTGGAGGATCCTGGTGACCTTTGTCATTCAGGTCCTTGGTGGCAATAAGTCCTCCACGGAGCAATTGAATACATCACAACAAATGATTGTGTTCAGCCTTCTGGAGGGCAGAAAAATTGATATTGGAGAGATAATCTTCAGAGACCTCATAGCCAAGCTATCAGGGAAATCTAGGCAAAGACACATGTCTTACCCTAGGTTCATTTCCTGTGTGCTTCAGGACTTACTAGGCTCCGAATATATTAGGCCAAATGTCCAGGGGTCCAACCCTGACGTCTTACACAAGGCCAACTATTCAAGAGACCTCACTGAGGTGACACCAGTTCCCTTGACCACATATATGTTGATGGTCATTCAGGGACAAGTCGCGATATCTCCTGTGCCTTCTCCTTTAAAGAAGGAGAAGAAGAAAAAGAAGGCAGGGTCCAGGAAGGTGGTTCAACCCAAACCACTCGCCACTGAGACTTTTGCCTCAAAGACTCAAGAAAGGCAACCCAAGGCCAAGACCACTGAGACACCCATTACTGAGACCCTCTTGGCCACAAAACAAAAGCCAACGGAGGATTATGAGAAATCACCCTCAGGGTCCTCGGGCAAACCTGCTCCACATGGTTCTACTGACATATACAAGTCAGTGGGGTCAGGACTCATTCAACCCTCACATCCCAATGAAGGCATTAGTAAATCATCACCTTTTCCTGAGGGAGTACAGGGTCCTATACCCTCAGTAAGCAGTACCACTCTGTGAGAAGGGGACCCACACCCTTTCACATCCCGCTTATGGCTTTGGTATATCACAACCAGAGTCTCAGGGAGGACCGGCCCTTAAATCTTCATCAAGGCAGCACAACCTTGGTGGAAAGGGGGGCCTAAACATACAACTTCCCGTTTATGGTCCTGAGCAATCACACTCAGGATCTAAGGGAGAAACGGTCCCTATATCCTCATCAGGACAGTACAATCCTGGTGAGAAGGGGGACCTCAACATCTCACTGCCTAGTGATAGTACTGGAAAACACCCACCAGTCCTTGAAGGCACTCAAGGGGACAAAGACTCAGGGGGCATACGACCACCCACTGATACGGAACCTAAAACCCCCCACGGCGGATCCAGTCTCTCCGGAACTGACTCCATGGACCAGGCAAAAAAAAGCCTACTCTTTTCTCCTGGAGGGGTCAGGACCTGGCCACAACAAAGGTGAGCCCTCTTTTGAGGGGGAGCCGGATTCCCACAAGGTTCCTACTTTGGCGGATCTCGAAAGACTGATAAATGATGAGTCAGAGGAAGAAATGATCGATTTTGGAAAAGACGATGTTTTTGGTGCTGGGGACGAAATGGAGACTGACACTTATAACTCTCCTCAACACCCTGAACAACCACCACCATCTCCTCCTCCTGAGGATCAACCAGAACCCCAACCACAACCAACAACATCATCATCATCAAGCACTCAATCTGCTCCTGCTACTCCTCCTTACTTGCAGAAGTATGATAATATTCTTCCACTTACTGAAAGGCAGCTGGTCAAGTTCCACCGCAAAGCCAACACTGCTCTTTTTTGTGAGATTTCTGAAGAACATTGATAAAAGCACACTGAAGCAGCAGTCTCCTATGCTGACTTCAGGGCTACTGTTGAAGCATCTCTTGACAGTCTGGGTTCTACACAAGATAAACAGTTGGGCAACATCTTGCAGACTCTTGATTCTATTCAGGAAGAATTCAGAGATGATCCCACCCTGATCACCAAGCTGACTGAGTTCATGGATACTCAGAAGACTACCTCCACCAACATTATTGAGCTCCTCAAGCTTCTTCAGAAGGTGGATCTCAAACCATTAAGGTCTCAGCAGGATGCAATTCAATAGTCAGTCGCTGATACCCAAGAGTGCCTGACAAAGATATCCTCAGCATTTTATCAGCTTTCCAACAAGCATAATGAGCTGATCAACCATTATACCGCAAAAGTCACTTAACTCACCACAACTCAAGCTACCATGGCGGATGACATCTCTACCCTGAAGAATCAGACTACTGAAATTAAGAAGATGGTCTCCAGCATCCTATCCATTCTTCAAACTTCTCCGGTTACCCTACCTACTCATTCAACAGATGCTTATACTGAAGCACCAGCAACTGTTGAGGGGGAGAAAATTGATGAACCTATTCCTGAACCTGCATCTTCTGCACTTGTTGTTGCTACAATCCCTGTTCAACCTGAAGCAATAGCAACGAAAGTTCCTGAATCCTCATCCAGTCAACCCTCTCATACTGACAAAGGGAAGGGTATCATGGTGACTGAAGACTCTCCTCCTCAATTACAACTGGTGAAGGCATTAACAGAAAGGCATCCTGATCCAGATTCGCCTTTTGAAGTCACCTTAGATGATGGGAGTAAATTCTTTGGAACTCCGCATGAAGTGGCCGAAGTCCTGGATGAATAGGACAAAAGAAGGGCTGAGAAACTCAGTAGGCCTGAAATTGTTAAAGTGACCAAGGAGGTAATCAAGAAAACTGACCAGGACATCAAGGGGGATGAATTCCTTAAGCTTCAGGCTGATCGCATCAAGGAACAAAATGAGCAGGTCAAGCTTAAGGAAGAAAAGATGAAGAAAACCTACGAGAAGTATCTATGGTACCTGACAAAGACTAAGGGTGAACGCACCATAACAGACATGACCATTCACAACACCAAGCCAGTAAGCATTACGGTTCACAGAGGACCAAGAAAGACTGAGATGAACAAACCCTTCAAGTTCTCAGATTACGGGCTGAAAGAATGGGACATGATAGGGCCCATCCTAAGGAAGAAGCAAAGCAGGTTTGTTCCTAATCTCCTAGCTACCCTGAACAGCAAATATGAGGAGATAGAAAGGGTAGCTATCGGGATAGATCATGAGAAGGGACTAGCTTCTCATGGACTTGCAATTCCTGAACCTACTCAGAAGATTAGGAAGAAGAGGAAAGTTGTGGGACAGGAGCCTGAAAGATTCATAGCAGCTCTTCATTGCGATAGGACTCCACCTCAAGGGGTCAAGTTTGTTCCCAATAAAGTTATCAAATCTCCTGAGTATGGTATCTTCTTTGTTGATGAGTTTAACCAACAGGCCTTCCAACGGGTCAGTGACATACATCTTGTGGAAACTACAACTCTTCTAGCTTACAAGCTAATGGCGATTCATGTGAAGAGCCCTGAGAATGAAGAGTTTATCAAGCTGATGGATAAGATGATGAGTGAGAGACCTGACAAAGAAGTGTTAGTGTCCAAGAAAGCTAAGTTGGAGGTCATAGGTATCTTGGAAGCCTGAGCACAAGGTCCCTGAGTATTATGTTTAGATGTTAGGACAAATGTAATGATATTAATAAAATGATGGCCCATTTTTTGTTATATCAGTGTCCTTTAATAGCTTTCTAGTATATTCAGTGTGAGAAGAAGCCCATTTGCTCACTCACAACTGATCAAACACTTAGGCATAATTTATATCCAAATAGGGGGAGATTGTTGGGTCCGTCAGTACCCAAGCATCCTGAAAACAGGATTTGAATACAAATTAGCCCAAGTGTTAATCAACCTTAAAAACTCTCAGGTCACTGAGTGAACAGTCGCTCAGTGAGTTACCTTCAAGATGCTTAGGACGAGTCTAAGAAGAAAGATTCACCATTCAGTGAGGCGGAACTCCCTGAGTGTCACTTAAGCTGAAGAAGAAGGTAATGGGTTCAGTGAGTGATGACAAGAACTCATTGAACCCCAGTCTCCTCAAAAACAATTGTAAGTGAAGACAGAAGACTGAAGACCAAGCCTGAAGAATCTGAAGTCTGAAAGAAAGGCGGGACAAGGTGGGATGAGTTTGAAAAGATAAGGAGATGTCCTTATCAGGGCTAAGTCAAACTTTCCTTGAATGGCGTAAGAACAAGAACAGTGTTATCACTGACGCTCAGAAAGCGTTTTCAACCTTATCCCAAAATAGATTCTTGTAACTGTCAAAATACAGTTGTATCTTTGTCAGAATAGCTAGGTTATCCTTTTGTACTTTTTAGTCACGGGTGCTCTTTTATACATGTGTATAAATAGGAGTCATAAGGGAGAAAAGTAGATAAGTTTTGTGCATTAAAAGCTTAGACTTTCACAAAACCACTTTCTCTCCCAAAGAGCAACCTAGTCCCTGAGATAGCTCAAAGGTTCATTTATGGTTGCCACTCAAGCATAGCTTGAGTTTAGAGAGGAGAACAACCATACCTTGTCGTTTCAACCCCAAGTGTTATTTCTGCTAACACTTGGGTATAGATTCTTTTGATTAATTTCTAATAAGAATTTAAACGTTGAAAAACTTGTGTTTTTATATTTACGTTTTCTTACTTATTTGTCTTAAATTAATCATTACGTTAATTCAGTCATAGAGCACAATTAGAGTAACTTTGTAGTTATTTCTACTTGTGTAACGGGAACAACACTCAAGGTATGAACAAACAAATCTACAACTTGACTAATGATCAAAGGATTATATTTTTCTCTAAACTTAACATTTTTAATGTGACAAAATATCTTTTCAAAAATACATTTTACAAATTATTTTTGAATGAAAAAGAAATGTTTTAATATGAAAAATAAGTTTAAAATCACCAACAACTATTTCCTCCCCCCCCCTAAATCAGCTCCAAATTTCTCCAAATAAACTTTCACCACTAAAAACAAAATTTGGAGCGTCCCTGTCTGGGACGGTACCACGGTACCACTAAATTTAGTGGTACCGTCGGGTATTTAGTGGTACCGTCTGTCTGTAACGACTAGTTTTTTCTTTGCCTATAAATAGTGGACCATTTTACACTTCCAACTTGATTTTTCCAGTTAGTTTTCTCTGGTCTAATCCTCTCTTATTTAGATCACTTTCTTTGATCATTTAGTGAGTTTTAGTTTGTTTTAGAGTGATCCAATCATCCATTCAAGTGATCACCTTCATTCCTCTATTAGTGCAAGAGAAGAACACATTGTATCACAAAGATACAAAGTGTTATAGTGTTAGTGTAGTGCACTCGTAACATTCGTTAAGTACTTGTTGTATCTTGATATACATCAAGTTGTCTCTCATCTTGTTTAGTTAGCTCGTGTGGATCATTGTGATCTTGTAGAGATCAGAGAGATCTTGTGTAGCTTATGTTGATAGTTAGTAGATCGGGTAGATTGTGTGACGATAAAGTAGATCGGGTAGATCTTGAGTAGATCGGGTAGATCGAGTGTAGATCATGTGGATCTTGTAGCTTGTGTGATTTGTGAGGATCGGTTAGATCGCGAGTGAGATTAGTACTAACTAGATTAGTACTTGACATTTAGCTCGATGTCGGAAAATAATGTAAGCGACGCGGTTTATGTGTTTAGGCCTCAAAACACAAGGTTTGTTATGTTGGGCCATAAAACATAACGGGTTTGGTTGTACCCGAAGAAGAACTCGACATCTAGCTTAGTGTTGAAAAATATTGTAAGTGACGTTGTATGGTTTTCTCCGTCAATAAGGGAGCTTGTTGATTTGTGAAGTAACTCTTGAGTTGGGTACTCGGGGAGTGAAGTAGGGCGAAGAGGAGCTTCGTGACCGAACCACTATAAATCATCATGCCCGGTTTGCGCCTTCCTTACTTATCTCTTTACTTTTTATCTTTGCATTTACTGTTTTATATTTGCATTGCTTTTATGTTTGTGTGGCTTATTGCTTATATTGTGCGGTAGTTATGTTGTGTCTATATTTGTGTTATGGTAATATGACTCACTTATGGAATTCCACTATCACTAGTTGTCACAAGACTTTTTGTTGACACTTCTCATATTACGTCAAACTTGATCGGGTGTTTGATACAAAAGTTTTTAAGTTTTGAAATGAAAACGTATTCACCCCCCCTCCCTCTACGGTTTCCACAATTGGTACCAGAGCCACGTCACTCAAAATTTTAAAACAAATGGTTTTCAAAATTGAGTACGATCCATGTATCAAATTACCCATAAAGGGGAATATAATATGAAAAGTATTTACGTGCTTAATACTTACAAGTTTTGTTGTTAAGTATATTTTGTCATACTAGCTTGAGAGTTTTCTTAAACAAATAAAAGAAAAGAGTTTATAAGTGTCTGCTCATGTCTTTTGAATGAGTCGTAAAGTGGTGCAGTTTTGAAAGGATCGTTTGGGACAACTCTTTGTTTTATAGTAAATATATGTTTGTAAATGTTTTTCTTAGTTCTAAACGTTGAAATGTTACTTAACATATTCTACATGTTCGGTATCTAGTTTACGAAGTTTTACATCTCTTCGTTACGCCGAAACAAAAATTCAGTCTGAGACAGAACTGTAACAGCAGTGGATGGTACCGCTAAATATAGGATGGTACCGTTATATTTAACGGTACCGTGGAGTATTTAAAGGTACCGTGCATGTGTCTGTCTGTTTTCAGAATTAAGTCATTTTCATAAATTAGTATAAAATCAACCGTAAGTCCATAGGAGTTGTGCCATCTATCATTTTAAACGTAATTGAGTCTATTTTCATTTAAAAAATATCTTTATGAATTGTTTCTAAGTGAAAATATATTAGAGTCCTTGATTTTTAATGAAATGTTAGGAACACGTTTTGTAATATTTCAAGTCTTGACCATTTGCGATAAATGTTGCTAAGAATGGGATTTATATTTAGTTTAATGGTGCGGTCCATTAGAAGCCCATGGACCGCCCATCTTAGCTTAATCCTTCTAGAATATGTTTATTGGAAATGTTGCCCTAATGTGTTGCCTATAAATAGAAGGCAAGGGTGCACATTTCCTTTGTTGGTTATTCATGTAAGTTGCGGAAGCCTTGACCTTGTATCGTATGAATTGAATCTCCTTCCACTTCTCTTCTTTAATCTCTTATTCTCTTCTTCTCTTATTGTTTATTTACTTTTCCTATATTCGTAGCTTATTAGTTAAAGTAGTAGTACGAGTTTTACCTTGTTTTACGTGGGTGTGTGTTTGAGATATACTCGACCTACAAGTGGTATCAATCGCCAAAGGGATAGTTAGGATTGTGTTTGAGTAGATCTAATCGTATTTAGGTTGGTTTTAAGGATTTAGTAAGGTTTTTGTGTTTTGTTTCATCGTTAAACTCTTTTTTGTTGGAACGTATTCATCAACTCGTCACAAAAGTTTTACAAATTTCATCAAATTTCCATTTACAACGCTCTTGATCGTTAATTTCTTCATATTTCGTGATTTCTAATCGTTAAAACTTAAAAATCCTTCGGTTTTATTGGTTTACAAGATGTTTTAGTGAAATCCGGAAAAATCGCGTATTGGAAAAGTTGGTGAAAAGTGCATTTTGGCTTTTGGGTGAATAGCGACAAGTTAGGGTTTATCGCAATTCGAATAGCGACAAGTTAGGGTTTCATCGCAATTGGAAGTTCTTCAGTTATCGGCATTGGGAATCAGTATTTTACTTCCTTGTAGGAGAAAGTGAAAATACTTCGACTTAGTTGCTTCTCATCTCTTGTAGGAGAGTTGAGAATTATCGCAATTGGAATTTAGATAAAATTATCGAAATTGCCATAAAAATATCGCAATTCTGATAAATTATCGCAAATTGCCTTTTCTATCGCAATTTAAGATAACTTATTCAAATTGTCATTTTTATCGCAATTCTAAGTTTTATCGCAATTTCTATTTTCCTTATCGCTATTTGGAGTTTATCGCAATTGGGTGAACAGTACTTATCGCAATTGGGTGAACAGTAATTATCGCAATTGGAAAAAATCTTCAGTTAACCAAAACCAACTTAACATACCTCATCACACAAATCTTAATTATCTTCAAGATCCAGACATGTCTTAACCACCTCACTTCAATTACTACTATCAGCTACAACAATATCCTCAACAATAGCAATTTCATCCTCAGTATCAACAACAACAAGCATTCGTGCAACAGCATCAATTTCTCTCTCCACCACAAGTATCCCCAAAACAAATCATGCTATAGAATCAAATGCAGAACAATCCATCCTACTCCAGAGAACCACATTGGTTTAACAAGATGTGTGAGGCAATCAGCAGTCAGCAATCCCGACATGAAGCTGGGAATCAGGACACTCCACCTATGCTGACACCTGGTAACTATGTGCAGTGGGCTAGTAGATTTCTTAGATTCATTGAACTCCGTAAACCCCATGGGAAATATCTTAAGCAAGCCATTGAAGAAGGACCCTTTCCAATTCCAGTAACTGTTGTTCCAGGAACTACAGAAAGAGATGAAACATCAACTCCCATTGCTGTCGCTAACTACACAACTGAACAAACATTGCAACAAGAGGCAAATCAATTGGCAATGTCTTACACACTTCAGGGAATTCCTAATCCCATTTATCGAAGTATTGATGCTCAAAAGACTGCCAAAGACATGTGGGAACATGTGCATCTTCTAATGGAAGGAACTGAGTTAAATCAAGAAGACCTTGAGTCAAAGCTTTACATGGAATACAATAATTTCATCATGGAACCAGGGGAGACAATTGAATCATACTACCACCGTTTCAAAAATGTTGTAAATGACCTCGATCGTCATGACATCAAGTTACCTAAGATTGCTATCAATTCTAAATTTCTGGGTTGCCTTGGACCAGAATGGCAGAAATATGCAACATTTGTCAGGCAAACTAAGAAGATTGGTGAAGTCAAGTATGGACTAATGTATGACTTTCTCAAACAACATCAATCTGAGGTAGATAAGGAAGTTGCAGCACGAGGCGGTTTCATACCAGCACCAACAACTAACTCACTTGCTCTTGTTGCTCAATCCAACTTTCCACTACCAAACCAGGAATTTGGTCAAACATCTTTCCAACCAAGTTTTCTACCACAACCTTCTAACCAAATCATCCCATATGAAGCACCATCATAATACTCTGACAACCAAATGGTTCCATATAACAACTCAGATTCCATGTTGTACTCAAACGTTGATTATGATGAAGAGGAGGATGCATTCAACTCCCTTAATGAAGCATTTGGATTAATTGCTAAGGCATTTGGCAAGTTCACCAAATCCAACAATCGTCTTCGTTCATCATCCAATACCAGGAATCAAGCTGTTATTAACGATGGTAGAGTAGAAATTCAGAATCGGTCTTCAGGCAGATATGGTTCAGGAAACAGTGGAAACTATGGGTCTCAGAGGTTTCAGTCAGGAGGGAACAGGTTTAATTCTTCAGGGGGTAACAGTGACAGCATGGGAAATACTCAGAGAAGAAATCAGATGGCTGGGAGTGCACAGAAAGGCATTGCAAATACTTCAATCACATGCTACAACTGTGGTGGGAATGGTCACATGGAAAATGCGTGTCCAAAGCCTCGTACTATGGGCAGTGCATATCACAAGGAAGCTCTTCTGATGGCTCTCAAAGATGAAAAAGCTGCAGGAATGGTGACTCAGAATGAACAGAGCTTTATGGCCAATGTTGCATCAGATGATGAGATGGAAGATCTTGAAGCAAATGCTGCAGTAATGCTCATGGAAAATATGCAGGAGATGAACATGTCCGAGACAGGCCCGGTTTATGATACCGATGGTCTATCTCAGGTACCTGATCCACAATGTCTTATACATGAAATTGCTTCACCATCTGCATCTTCATCTACAAATGACAATTTTGTTCAACATGCTTCATCATTCTCATCTCCATCAGATGATCAAATAAACACTGTTGTATCATTTGATGATGATAAAACTGTCGTTTCATTTGATGATCCTAGTGAAGATGAAAATTTGGAACATCTTGAACAAAATGATCCTTTGACTGATCAAGATTCAGAGCTTCAGGCCTTGTTAATGACCACCCAATCACAAATTGAAAAATTCAATGAAATCAATAAAAATCTGAAAGAGAAAATTGCATTGTTAACGAAGGACAATGAGTGCTATAAACTACAACTTTCAGGATATCAAAAACAAGAAAAACGTGAAAAAGGTTTTGAGATTGCTTTCCAAAAAGAGTACGTCAAAGTTCAAAATTTAGAAAATCAAGTTCATGAGCTAACCGTTTCTAAGGCTTAGCTTCTCTCTCAACAAGAAATGGATCAATTTGAATTCAAAAAACAAATTAATTCTTTAAATTCTGAGCTGTTAAAAACTCAATCTGAGCTTTCAACATCTCAAACTAATCTTCTTGAAGAAAAGCAAGCCTCAAGTAAACGCATCGACTCATATCTTGAAGAAATTATCACTTTGGAATCCAAACTTAAAGAGTTTCAAACTATTGTATACAAAAATGGTGAATCTATAACTCAAATTCAAAGGCTATCGGTAAAACCAGTCCCGAAAGGATGTGGATTTGCTATAGGCAGTGACCAACCACGTTTTCTCTCAAAAGCACTCAACAAACATCCCAAGTTATACAATGCAGAATTATTACTTGATGATACCTTTCAAAGAGTTGTTGTGCTTAGTAATGATGAAGAAGTTGAAATTCTTGAACGTCAAAAAGAACTTGAGAGTCGACCAAAAACTGACAAAGATTTTTCCAGAATTCATCATGACTATAATGCAATACGTCAAATCAAATTTGTCCCCTCAAAGGACGAAACAGAACAAACGTTTGTTAACACAAACATACATGCTTCTTCTACAATACTTCCTGTTTCCAAAAATGTTGCACAAATCAAGGATTCTTTGACTGAGAATGATGATGTTGATCCAAAATTACCAGAAAGTAAATTATTTTGATATTTTGATACAATTATGGAAGACATATTTCTTTTAGAAAATGAAATTGAGTTTAATTTTCAAATCGAAGTCTCTACTTTTCTTTCCCCAGTCGCGAAAGAAAAGCGAGATATTCTTCAAAAGAAAATTCTGCCTCATGTCAAACATCTAAAGAAATATGCAACACAATGGGAACAAGAATTATTCACGGAAGTTGCATCTATGAAAGGCATTTTCAAAGAACAGGACGACAAACTTCAAAGACAAAAACACCAAAAGAAAACTTTGAAAAACGAGAATGATCGACTCTTAGAAAAAGTTTTGTGTTATGACGTTGTCTCTGTGATTAAGAATTCGCTTTATGAGTCATGCAATGAGTTACTTGTGAAAGATCATGCTGTAAATGTTGAGATGTTGCAAATGGAGATAGTAAATTTGGTTAAAGAGAATGAGGATCTTCGACAAATCAACAATGATGTGGAAAACAAAGTTTTTAATCTTCAAAAAAGGCTTGATTGGTGTCAAAATCAAAGTGCTGAATTTGAACTCAAATTTCAAAATCTCATAGGATCTTTATCATTTCAAAACAGTCATGTTCCTGAAAATAATAAGGAAACAAAGGCTTTCTTAAGACTTAAACTGTTTGAAAATGAAAAAGAACTGGATGAAATTCTTCAAAACAGAAATGACACAGTCCGCCTCAACAGAAAATTAGATTCACAAAATCAAGAATTCCAACACATAATTGTTGATCTGAAGAAGAAACTCCGAGTTTTAGACAAAGGCAACGCAAAAGTTCATAAGATTGCCCCAGGGATGTATGTAGTAGACAAAGCAATTACCCAAGCATCAGACTCAACCACTAATGCAAACACTTCTACTTCCACAGGACTAGATACTATCTCTAAGGCTAGCAGTTCCAAGACTCCCAAGAAACAACAGAAGCGTAGAGTCAGGAAGTCTAGGAATGGATCATCTAAGTCTTCAGAAGTTAAAGCAAGTAGTTTGAATAACACAGATGTAATGTCAGAAATAGAATCGACCTTATCTAAGTCTAATTCTAGGAATGATGTAACAGATGTTGAATCTATGAATGATAATGTTGATGCTATGATTGATGCTAGTTGTATTGTTTGTCGTGCTAGTATATTATCTGGTGATCATCAAAACTGCATTGCTAAAACTCTGTTAAAACGAAAAAAGAAACGAACTAGTGGCTCTTCCTCTAGGCTCAAAACTGTTGCCAAGTCCATTTTAGGGAAACCACCACTAGTTGTTTCTGAGCAAACCATTGAAACACCCATAGCCAAACCCAAGATAACTAAATCACCTAGTGCATTCATTAGGAAAAAGGTTGAGACTAGTTGGACATGGCAACGTTGGTTACAAAACACTGCAAGCTTTAAATGGGTTCCAAAGATAATTAAATCTTGTGTTTCTAACCCAACGGGTCCAACCGTTATCAATTCTCCACCTGTTTCCAATATTTGTGATGCAGGTGATTCAAATTGTCCTCTGGATTGTTGATAGCGGGTGTTCCCGACACATGACCGGCAACCTCAAGCTTCTAACAAACTTTATCGCAAAGTTCATCGGAACGGTCAGGTTCGGGAATGATCACTTCGCAGCAATAATGGGCTATGGAGATTATGTTAATGGGAACATCGAGATCAGTCGTGTATACTATGTTGAAGGCCTTGGTCACAATTTATTCTCAGTGGGACAATTCTGTGATGGAGACTTAGAAGTAGCATTTAGGGAAAAGACTTGCTTCATTCGTGATCTTCAAGGAAATGATTTGATGAAAGGAAAACGGGGAACCAGTCTATACATCATATCCTTTGAAGGCATGACAGCTTCATCTCCTATCTGTTTACTCTCCAAGGCTAATCCCACAAAGGCTTGGTTATGGCATAAAAGATTGTCTCATCTCAATTTCAAAACCATGACTGACCTTGCAAGGAATAAATTGGTTGACGGATTACCCAAATTCAGATATGACAAAGATCATTTGTGTTCTGCATGTGAACAAGAGAAAAGTCATCGTGCTCACTTTCCTCCCAAAACAGAACACAGCACAGATCACGTCCTCCAACTGCTACATATGGATTTATGTGGTCCAATGCGGGTTCAAACCATAAACGGGAAAAGGTACATTTTGGTAATAGTTGATGACTACTCACGATGGACATGGGTCTACTTTCTTCGGACAAAAGATCAAGTTCCTTCAATGGTCATCACGTTTCTCACAAAGATTCAAGTTCAAGTCCGTAACACCGTCAGGATTATTCGAACAGACAACGACACTGAGTTTAAGAATCAAACCCTTCGGGAATACACTGAGAAGCATGGGATTGTTCATCAATATTCAATTGCTCGCACTCCCAAACAGAATGGTGTAGTTGAAAGATGAAACCGTACGCTTGTGGAAGCAGCTAGAACAATGTTGATCAATGCTCAATTACCAGACTACCTTTGGGCTGAAGCTGTTAATACTGCTTGTTATACTCAGAACCGCGGCATGATCAACAGACGACACAAAAAAACTCCATATGAGCTTATTCAAGGCAGAAAACCAAACATCAACTACTTTCATGTTTTTGGAGCACTGTGTTACCCAAAAAATGATAGAGATGATCTTGGTAAATTAAAGGCTAAAGCAGATATTGGGATATTCGTTGGCTACTGTGAGAACTCTAAGGGATATAGAATTTGGAATCGTCGGACCGGGGAAATTCAAGAGACTATACACGCCAATTTTGATGAACTCACGGAGATGGCTTCTGAGCAAGACCGCTTAGAACCCGAACATAACCGTCAAAACTTCCCTGAATCTTCGGCTGCACCCTTACCTTTTAACAGGAAAGATCTGGAAGATTTGTTTGCACCAATGTTTGATGAAGTTTGTGTTAGTAGTGCATCAGATGCTTCCACCAGTTCCGCTGCTCAACATGTCCAACATCAAGCACCTGATCAATCTGTAACTACTTCTACAGCAGTTGATAACGATGCACCTCAACCTGAACCCTCATCACCCATGGAACAAACACCTCCACCTGCAGTTGAAGATTCTTTCCCCACTTCTAACCAAGTTCCCACACCTTCAGATTATGACGGGAATGCATTTTTCAATCCATTTGCTCCACCACCAACCATTCCAGAAACAGGAGAATCCTCCTCGAGCAATATGGACCCGTCATATCACCAAAACAACATTCAACATTTCCCATCAACCCACAAATGGACAAGAGATCATCCCTTGGTAAATATAATTAGAAATCCTAACAATCCAATCATGACAAGACAAAAACTTCACTCAGATAGTGAACAATGCATGTATGCACTCACTGTCTGTCAGTCTGAACCTAAGAACATCAAAGAAGCCCTTACATATGACAACTGGATTGTATCCATGCAAGAAGAGCTGGAATAGTTCAAACGTTTGGAAGTTTGGGAATTAGTAGAAAGACCAGATGGAGTTTATGTTGTTAGATTGAAATGGATTTGGAAGAACAAGTTGGATGCAGATGGTACAGTGATTCGTAACAAGTCCCGACTGGTAGCAAAAGGGTATAGCCAAGAAGAGGGTATTGACTTCGAGGAATCGTTTGCTCCAGTGGCTCGGATTGAGGCAGTTCGAATGTTTCTGGCATATGCAGCCCACAAGAACATCACAGTCTATCAAATGGATGTGAAGACGGCATTTCTCAATGGACAACTCCGAGAAGAGGTGTACGTGTCACAACCAGAAGGCTTCGTGGACCCAGATCATCCTAACCATGTATATCGGCTTAAGAAAGCTCTATACGGCCTTAAACAAGCCCCGAGGGCGTGGTACGATAAACTGTCTGCATTTCTACTTGCTAATCATTTTACCATTGGAACTGTTGACCCGACATTATTTATACAGACACACGGGGAAGACATTCTCATTGTTCAAATTTATGTGGATGATATTATTTTTGGTTCAACCAATAAAAAATATTCAAACGCTTTTTCTAAACTGATGAAACAAAACTTTGAGATGTCTATGATGGGTGAACTTAAATTCTTTCTAGGATTGCAAGTTCATCAGTCGCCCCGTGGTATATTTCTAAGTCAGTCAAAATATGCTCAAGAAATCCTGAAAAAGTATGGTATGAACAGCTGTGACACCTATAACACCCCAATGTCCTCCTCATCCCCGAAGCTAGATGCTGACATACATGGGACACCCATTGATCCTACGAAGTATCGTAGTATGATTGGTTCGATCATGTATCTCACGGCTAGCAGACCGGATGTTGTATTTGCCACATATCTTTGCTCCCGATATCAGTCTAGACCGACTGAACGGCATTTGTCAGCCGTTAAAAGAATCCTTAGATACATAAAGGGAACCATTAATTTGGGGATCTGGTATCCAAAGGATTCTGGGTTTGAACTTGTTGCATTTTCAGACGCTGACCATGCAGGGTGCTTAGACACACGCAAAAGTACATCAGGGGGAGTACAATTCTTGGGTGACAAGCTCGTCTCTTGGCAATCAAAGAAACAAGACTGCACCTCACTGTCATCAACTGAATCTGAATATGTGGCCATGTCTGCCTACTGTGCTCAAGTCATCTGGATGCGATCTCAGCTGATGGACTACGGATACGTATTCAACAAGATTCCTATGTACTGTGATTCCAAGAGTGCCATCGCTATCTCATGCAACACTGTGCCGCATTCCAAGTCAAAGCATATTGATCTCCGGTACCATTTCATCAAGGAACATGTGGAAAAGGGTACTGTTGAATTATATTTTGTGGGAACTGAACACCAACTGGCGGATCTGTTCACAAAAGCCTTGCCTCATGCAAGATTTGTGGATCTGGTTCACCGGATTGGTATGAGATGTTTAACGCCAAATGATTTGGAAATGTTTCTTAAAAACAATTAACCAGGTCAAACATCTAAACTATCTTTGTAAATATATATTTATAAAAAAAATGCAAGTACAAACCCTTATCTAACACGTTGTTAATTTTAAAATGTCACCAATTATTTTTGAACACGTGTTGAGGGGGAGACATAATTTTTACCACAATTTTTAAACTTGTACTTGCATGCTTTCAGAAATTTGTTGCTTCACAAAAGTTTTGGTGATAAGATTTCAAGATAGAAAAGTTATGTGCCTTAAATGAAATATTTGAGACTTAGAGTTAGTCACATGGTGGGTTTAGGACTAGGAATACAAAGAATTAAGGTTTGAGGACTACATGTGTCAAAATTGCAAAGTTAAAAAGATATTTAATATCAAATATTAACCGCAGTTAATACACACTGACATACTCACCAACCGAATTAAATACCATCACCAACCATCATCTACGGCTATCATTCAATCGGACAATCCACTCACGATCATCAAATTTTGTGAGTAATTTTGTGCTTAACACGTTGTTATAACAAATGGTTTTTCATTTCATCATGATCCAACGGTCAAAACCATCGCAATTGAGGATTTTTGGTTTAGAGTTTGCGTAAAATTGAGAATCTTTGAATGTTTGTGCTTTAGTTGAGAAAATTGTACGATAATGCTTAGATATAGATAAGAAACCTAGATTGTATGCTTAATTACTCCCAGAAATTTCAAATCGTTAAAATTAAGTTTTAGGGTTTAAGCGACAAATTTGGGGAAATCCATATATGAGTGTTATTGTGTAATTTGTATGTTGGGATGTTGTTGTTTTGAGGTTAATCGAATGTATGCATGCTTAGATTGTGCCCAGAAACATGTTAAATGGATCAATTGAATTTAAGGGTTTAAGAAGAACACCGAACACCAGCAGGTTGATTATTGAATGTTTATGGATGAATGTTGTTATAACTTGGTCAGATTGTTTAGATTAGTCATTAAAACTGATTTAGATAATCTGTGGTTGTAAAATCTAAGTTATAATGAATTTCGATAAAAATCTACGTGGCTGTTCATCTTCAAAGTTATCGAAAATTCTTGTATGAGAGTTTATCGAAATTGCCAAAATTATCGCTATTGGATAATTATCGCTATTGCATAATTATCGCAATTGCATAATTATCGCAATTAGCCATAATTATCGCAATTGTGATATTTTATAGAATTTGATTTCTTTCCTTAGGTATATCTTTTATACTTATCAAAATGAATCAAATTTTATAGAATTTGGTAATTTCTTGATAAATTCTTTGATCAAACATGTATCAATCAATCATAAACGCAAATGGATGCCATGTGTTGTATCTAGTTTTAACATATGCTAACAATCATGTATATTGCATATTTGTACTTGATTGTTGTTTCAGATTACATCAAATGGCTGCTCCACAACAACAACCTCTTCCACCACTCACAAAAGAAGAAGTGTTTCCACATGGGTATTCTTTGGAAATAGGGAAAAACAATGCACGAGTGGAGCTTGATAAGATAAAGTGTTCTGACCCAAGCTGCCAGATTGCTGTGGAGATTCTTAAAGCTCATAAGTGCAGAAACCTTCTGGACAGTTCTGACACCATTCCAGAACTGTACATTCATCAATTCTGGGATACTTTCACACTGAGCAGTGATGATGAGTACTTCACAATCCAACTAGATCGTAAAAGGATCAGAGTCACACCTTATCATCTCCGCAAAGCTTTAGACCTTCCAGATGCACCTGAAACTTCCAACCAATTCTACCCGACACCTTCAGAATCTGAGATCATGCAATTCCTTGTAGACATTGGTTATGATGTTCAACTTGACACACCATTAACCAAGATCTCGAAAGTCAATGCTAAATACATACCTCAGCCCTGGAGAACTATCTTCTACATAATAACCCATTCAATATCTGGTAGAGATAGTGGCTATGAGCACCCAAGACTAAGTCATCTTCAAGTCTTCTGGGGGTTCGTGAACCAAGAACCGATTGACTTTGCAGCTCTTATCTAGGAAGATATACTATTTCAGATGGGGAAAGCCTTCAAACAAATCCCTTTTGTCCGTTACACCAAAGTTCTTATAAGGTATTTGCTTGACTTACATAAGGACATTGATCGAAGACCTACCGATCGAGAGGTTCATCCATACATGATGGATAGAACTTTCCGCAAAGTCTACTTTCCCAAAGGGAGCACGCACAAACAAGGGACAAGACTTCCAGAGTTTCTATTGACCGTTAAAATCAAAGAAACTCCAGCATATACTGCATATGATAAGGCATTCCATGAACGTCGAGTGGGACTTGCTAACTTGGTTGAAGGGTTAGGATCTACAAAGACTCGGTCTCGAAGCAGGTCTAATACTGGCAGTGCATCAAGTACCTCACTTCCAAAGAAACAGCATCCAAGATCTCTCAAGAGAGCTGTACCTAGCAAACCACAACCAAAACCTGAACCATCTGGGATTATTGATGAAGAGTCCGACTCTGAATCATCTGAATCAGAAGAGGAGACTCCTGTTGTTATGACTGTTGAAGAAGCTGAACTTCAAAATCAGATCAACTTTGAAAATGCACAAAAGATGAGTTTAAGGTCAACTAAGGAGGATGAAGAAAGAAGGGCTAGATTGGCTGTTGAGCAACAAAGGAAGTATGAGATGGAGCATGGAGCAGGAGGATCAGGCACCGGTCAAGAAGCAGCTTCGATCCACACTAATCCGGTTAATCAACCCGGAGGATCTGGAGTTGCTACATCCAAGATTCAGCCTGATACGGTTATTCAACCCGATAAGGCTGAATCTGTCATTCCTCAGCAACCAAGTTCGGTTAATCAACCCGACTTGGAAGCACAAGCTCAGGGTAAGAAGGAGAATGATCAGGAGAGCAATATAGTCTTAACTGACAAGGAAATCTCAGACTCCATGTTTAATGATGATCAAGGGGGGGAACAACTCCAATAGGACAATATGGACTGGAATCCTGATGATGAAAAGGAAATTCTTGGCAATAAGACTACTGAAGCTGCTAAGGAACTTGAGGAAATGGCAAGACAAGAGGAAGTAGAAAGGAAACGTAAGGAGGATGCTCAAGCTGACTTGGAAGCAGATAGCTACATACGTTCTCCATCAATTCCTCCAACTGAACTTGCTATGGTTGTCAGTAACCCTCAACAGGAATCACCACCAGTTCAACCCTCACATGTTTCATCACCTAAAACACCTCCTGGGTCACCTCCCGAGAATCCTACACCTCCACCCTCATCTCCTAAGGACTCAACAACTAAATCTGATGAACCAATTCCCTCACTAACTCCATCACCGAAGAGATCACCATCACCAAAAGAAAAAGCAACAGTTTCTGATCGTATCAAACAGGCCTTGAAAGGTAAGCATGTGAAAAGAATTGCCCAGGTTACAAAAGTGGAAGTTGTATCTCCTGCTGCAAGAAAACTTAAGGAAGCAGTGAAGCGTGCACAGGTCAAGAAGGACAAACAAACAAGTGTAAAAATGGCTGAGATGGAAAACTTAGTCAAGAACTTGTCCCAACAAGTGGAAGAGATGCAACAAACCAAGCTAAAGATGGATGAGTTTCTAGAATCTGATGTTGATGCTAAAATGAAATCAAATACAAAGCATTACATCAAGAAATACATTCCTGATCTTCAGAAAATCATTGAAGAATATGTTGATACAACATTTGAAGAAAAGATCAAAATTCTGAAGATTCAGCAACAACATCTTCTGGAATATTCTGTTGAAGATCTTCAAAACGCTCTCCACACCAAATTGATTGCTAAATCTTCTCTTAATTACATTGAATTGTCCCTCGTGAATGCTATTCGAGAAAATATGGAATCTTGCAAGGCTTCAGCAGATAAGGGCAAGAGGAAACGTGATGTTGATAAAGATGAACAAGATCCAGACCCTACTACTAAGAAACAAAAGAATGGTAGCGGATCTGGAATTCATATTGCTGAACCTACAGGCACCACAACTTCTCCTCCACCTCAACCAAATCCTGAATCTGGTCCTACAGCAACAGAACATCATTCTGAGCAGATTTATGAAGAAAACGTGGAATTCCAAACACAAGAAGATCAACCACAATCACCACCACCATCTCCACCAAAGTCTCAACCTTTCAAATCAAAGCCATCCAGCAGCAAGAAATCTTCTAAAAAATCAGATGTTGTCACATGGCTTGATGATGATGAAGATGTGAACGGAAATGAATGGTTTGATCAACTTGCCAGTGCTCAGATCCAAGACGACGAAGCTTCTAAAGTTGAAGACAGTACGTTTGCATTTACACACAAAATCAAACATACTCTAAATGTGAAGAAAATGACAAAGAGAGAACTTCGTAGGATCAAGAATGATGCCTTCAATCTTCTTAAAGACAAATCCGCAAATGCGGCTAAGCTGGAATATCACCTTGAAAACATTGTTCGTACAATGTCAAGTGAGTTTGACTGGACGAATCCGGACATACTCAGGGTGGGTGGCCGTGACAACAAAAACCGTTCATACATAAAAGACTGGACTAAGCCACTACCCGTGATCAGAAAACCACATGGAACTTCAGAAATCCCCTTCCAGTTCTTTTTCAACAAAGATCTTGAACTACTCGTGCATGGAGCATCAAGCAAAACGAAGTATGCAACTTCAATTACCTTCACTCCTGCAGCAAGTTACCAACATCCTGCCATTGAGGAAGCTGCAATTCACCAAAAGATCTTCCTCAAACAGCAAGTGATCTATGATCGTGATGCTGAATTAGGAATCCATCACTAGTATGATAAAAGGAAGACTTGGTACAAGTATAAACTCAGCCAAAAGTCTCGAGAACAAGTCTACATTGACCTCAGGATCACGGCAGTGATTAGTTTTTCAGGATCGAAGAAGTATGATTACACATTCCTATCTGCAATCACCGTCAGACGACATGACAACCAGATCTACTCGTTCTCAAAGGCAGATTTTCCTGACTTGAGTCTCAATGATATTGAAGACTTATACCTCATCAAGATACAAGGAAAACTGCAACATCTCTCAACCGATCTTCAGTATGCATTTAGTGCAGCCATCTGCCATTTCATCCGAAGAACGATTATCAAAGAACGAGTCGAAGATCTTCAGTTAGGAGTGGAAAGTTATCAGCAGAAGTTGAATCTCGTTGAGCCCATAATGTTCTTGGAAAACAACCGCGATGCTCAATACACCATGAAGAAATACCCGGTCTTCGGATTCGTCTACAGAAGTGCAACACACACAAACCATTTCATGTCATTCCACGAGATTCATAAATTCTGTGACGATACGCTGAAGAACGTTAGAGATGGGTTAGTTCTTCGAGTTCGAGATCTTGAGTTGAAGAAGTCAACAAGGTGGACACATAATGAGCTTAAACAATTGATGCAGTTCATCTTGAAGATTGAAAGAAGGTTGTACCGAAGGGATCAGATTCGGAGACTTGAGAGTTATGTGGGCGGTCGTCCTCCATTTCCTATCCGACTATATCAAAGGACGGATCCAGAATTCACCAAGTTTAACAAAGGAGGATGATGTGAGCATTTGAATTCATTGTTCATAATTTTTTTCCATTATTCTTACCATTGGCCAATGACATTACGGCTTGTGCACACATAACAGTGTACAACCCGGACCCTAAAAAAAAGGACCCTGAGGTACGCTTCAGTGCCTTAATCCTGATCAAAGGAGCGAAAGCTTCTTACTTATGAGCAGAATAAAACCGAAATGTTTTCTAAGTTTTTTCAAACATTCTGCTCATAAGAACAAGTATTCCCTCATCAAGGGGGAGTATTTGAAAAATAATCTTTGTACATAAAAACAAATGTTCTTGATATTCTTCCCTAAAACTCAAAAACAGCATATTTTAATCATAAAGTTTTTCAAAAACATCATGAGTATGCTATTTTTGAGGGGGAGAAGTAAAAATGATTAAAATATGGTGTCTCATTGCTAGAATCTCTTGTGCTCAAACTCAGAATTGACCCTCGAATTGACGATAGGAAAAGTTAGTAGTCGAAAGGACATGTCTTGGACGGGTAATAATTTCAAGCCAGTTTATCTGGTGATGTAAGTGTGTCTCGCAAAGGACGTGTCTGGGTAGAATGTACCGATTTCGAGCGATAATCTTTGAATCTGATCTGGACGGGTATTAATTTCAAGCCAGTTTAACTGGTGATGTAAGCGTGTCTCGCGACGATCAGGTTCATTGAAAGTCAATCAATTCAAAAGTGCTAACTCTTTCCGGCATGTGCAAATTTCAAATTTATTACTTATGCGCACATGTTAAGGGGGAGTCTTTCTGAAAATCATCAAACTCTCAAGGTGTCAATAAAATGTTTTTACAATCATCGACACTTTGAGAGATTTTCAATGGTTTGGTTTTATGGCATCATTAGCATAGTCATGGAGTTATAAGGTGACTAAGGTTAGGAAAAACCGTCCTATGATCCGCCAGAGCCGGAGGGATCTACCCAAGGACAATACCAATAGTTTAGAACTAGAAAGTCCTAGGTATGATATAAAAAGGAGAAAAATGAATGAACGGAGAAAGAAGGGGTTGAAGAATTAAAAAGAAAAGCAAAGAAAAGGGTGAAAAGAAATAGCCCTCCATTTGTTCAACCTTAGGGCAGACAACGGGTTCAATTCATAATCTACTGGTTGATGAGCATCACCGGTATTGAAGACTAAAGACGTCATGGACCCAGTGACGCACTGCAATAAACATTCTAAGCCACTCAAGTGTCTCTCAAAATACATTTGTTTCATTCACACGGAGAACCCTTCATAATCTATCGACCTCTCATTACGAGAGTGTTGATATTGAAAAGGAGGCAATCTGCTCCACGCCTCCGACGACCAAACAAATGTGAACTAATTGAGTCTAGAGCCATGAGATTCGTCAAAGATCTCTTAGGTACACTTAGAATTACTCTGTTGTTCTACATCATGGGCATCAGTTGTAAATTAGGAAAGTGTCCTTCGCAGATCTTAGCAATCTGCCAAGAACATTCATGAGAAAAGTCACATTTGTGATTATCAATGATTGAATGGAAATCCTGCCAGAGCAACATCAAACAACTCTGACAGCAGGTCACTTCGGTAACTCCTTGTGGGTTACGCTTAGTGTTTGCTCCAAACGGTCTACAGTCGTGGGGTGATCTCCAGCGACTCACTGAATCGTGGGTGCACTTCGGTGTGTCCGTGTTATCCTTTTCGGGGGAATCCGGTTCAGAACGGTCTGGGTTAGGAGTTAAGAAAGTCTTCACACTATGCTGTTGACAATCTCAAGTCTGAGCCTGTACCGGTTGGTTCGTGCTGATGCTGATGCTGCTGCTGCTGAGGATCTGGAGTTCAACCATCAAGACTCCATCATGTTCATATCTTGAAGAAATGTTCTCTCAAAGACTCAGTAACAACAAAAGTTTAAACATATGATATAGTAAAGTCAAAAGTTCAAGCACCTCAACCTTTCTCAAGTTGAAGATTGAAAAGTGAGAACATGATGCAGAAAACAAGTCAATGACATACGAGCATGATGGAGAAGACAAGAAGACGTTGGAGATTGGCAGTTCGAGACAACATCATATCATCTTAGAACAAGAACAAAGAAACAAAGATTATAAAGACGTCGGAAGCCAAAGAAGCAAAGAAGACGTCGAGCAACATTGATGATCAAGACTTAGGGGGAGATTGTTAGGAACACGTTTTGTAATATTTCAAGTCTTGACCATTTGCGATAAATGTTGCTAAGAATGGGCTTTATATTTAGTTTAATGGTGCGGTCCATTAGAAGCCCATGGACCGCCCATCTTAGCTTAATCCTTCTAGAATATGTTTATTGGAAATGTTGCCCTAATGTGTTGCCTATAAATAGAAGGCAAGGGTGCACATTTCCTTTGTTGGTTATTCATGTAAGTTGCGGAAGCCTTGACCTTATATCGTATGAATTGAATCTCCTTCCACTTCTCTTCTTTAATCTCTTATTCTCTTCTTCTCTTATTGTTTATTTACTTTTCCTATATTCGTAGCTTATTAGTTAAAGTAGTAGTACGAGTTTTACCTTGTTTTACGTGGGTGTGTGTTTGAGATATACTCGACCTACATGAAAGATCCTTTTAATTATGCCGTTTGCGCAAATTTTTGGCCAAAATGAAAAAGGGCGTTTCAACTTTTGAACATTGATGTATTTTCAAAGTGACTTGGCAAAAATCTTTAAAATGGGGAGGAAACAAATTTTCATTTGAAAGAAAATAAATAAAGTCAAGCTAGGTATACTGTAAAACCCAAAATTTCTGAACACATAAAATCCCCAGAATACCCTTTGATCTAAAATTCATAAAAGACGTTTAACGCATTTAAAACATTTCATTCCGGATATACCTAAGCATTTAACCGTTAATAATTGAACGAATAAAAATAAAGACTTATGATAAACGAAAGGTACATATTTAAATATCATCACACGCTTATTAGTACCAAAACGAATTCCTTCATTTTATGAACAATTGTATAGCATGGATTTTTTTAAAATATATATATTACATTAAATGGGTTCCCAAAAACAAATCACACAAATTTAGCAAATCTACCTAAATTGAGAACCCTTAACACGTTTCTTTTTAATCAATCGCATCCCGTGATTTTGGTGACTCCCTTTTTGAAAAAAAAAAAAAAAAAAAAAAAAAAAAAAAATGTCACAAACGCTCCTTTCTTTTTAACCAAGATATGCACATATTTTTATATTATACTCATGCTCTAAAACACAAACCTTAATAAAACCCTACAATTCATTTGACGGCTACTACTTTCTTTTCTTCCTTACTATTTCGATTCAAAAATAAAACAAAGGAACTCTTGGTGGCTGCTACTTGTTTCTTCTTCTTTCTGTACGATTCAAAAGGCAAGCAAGGGTGTGGTTTTTGCTTGGATTCAACGAGGTTGTGGTCGTGGTTTTGCAGCAGGTTCGAGAGGTGTTTGCTCGTGGGTTCCTTTGGTGCTTTTGTTCTTTCCGTGATCACGCTTCGAGGGTATCGTATCAACCTTGCTCCATTCTTTTTTTTTTTTCGTTTGATCTCAGCATATATACGATGTAAATGTCACATTAAAGTATGGAAAATAATACATGAACTATCAATCTAAAAAGCCTAGCTTCACGAATATTCTGAATGCATACATTATTCATCAAAATCACCAGCCTTAAGGAACATCACTTAAGCTGGTTTGAGTGTTGCGTCAATCTGTGTATTTATAAATCAGAATTTCAAAGGAAACAAGAGTTGTTTAATTCTAACGAGAGGGTGGTTTGGCTATGATTTTGTGTGGGACTTTTCGTTACATGTTTTCCTCTCATGTCGACCTTGTGCTAAAAATATTTGGACGTGGCGTGTGTTTGTTTTGGTGTCGTGATGAATTAAACCTAACATGTTTCTAAATGGATTAAGAAGGGTTGAGTGTGGTGCTGTTTTGGTCTCGCGAGGGTTCGAGGGTTATGATTTCATGTGGGTTTTTGCATTTCATGTTGTCTGGTCATTCTTGGTGTTATGTGTGTCGTGTTCGCAAGACTAAAGAGGTTGTCGATCAGGTCCTAGTAATTATTGGAGTTGGTGTGTGTGAATTGGTGTCAAATATATCAAAAATCTGTATATGAACATCAGGATTAAGTTTTGGGTTTTGTGGGGGGGTACGTATGAACATGATGGCATGTTTTCGAATCAGTATGAAAAGAATCAAGAGATAAATGTTGTGTTTGTCTGAGGTGTCGACATGGGATAGTCTTCTGTTCATACCAGTTGTGTTGTGTGTGTGTCGTATGGGTGGCAATGTTGGGCTGGATAAACATGCAAGAATATGAGATGTAAATATGTAAAATTTATGTGGTAAAAACGCATGAGTGTGCATGCGTATGTAGGTAAAAGAGGAACGGATTGATGGGATTTATGAAAGAATTGTGGGGCGTCAATTAGTGTGTGGTGGGTAAGTAACATGTGCCTTCGTTTGGTCAATCTAATAAACCACTAGTCAAGCATTAACAATCTGATATACATGTAAGTTAATGAGGCTATATATTTACATGAACAACTTTATAATGTTGGTCACTTTGAGCCTTTAATTTTACTTAATTGTCATTTATAATCCTAAAAGTTATCAAGTTGGGAAACTTACTTAATTCAAGAACTTTACTAAAATAGAAAGTTACTAAAAGTAGAAAGCTGCTATAAAAGGAAAGTTACAAAAAAATAGGAAGCCGACTAAAATAGTAATCTGAACTTGAACCCCTTTATAATTCCGTCTTCTACTCCTTTAGGTGTGAAGAAGGAGAGGTCTTGAATCCATTCTATGCTTTCTGTTTCTTATTTTGCTTGCATTCGCAATAAGGTACAGATACTCTGCCCTTTTTCAGTAAGGGTGTCTTATTCCCTTGATATGATTTTGATTTCTGATTCATTTAAGATTCCCTAAGCCATTGCTATGTTCCCTTTTGTTGTGAACCTTTGCCATGATCCTTTGCTTTGTAAACCTGTATTTGATAAACTCTGATTTGAAACTTCTGATATTAAACCATCTGTTATGAACTATCTGTTATGAGCCATCTGTTATGACACTCTGATTTGATATGATATCTGACTCTTAGTTTGATACCCGAGCCAAAATTTGTGACCCTAGCCATGAAGGTAACATGGCCATGTCATTGATGCACCAATGGCATGACTCTAGTGTGTTTGAGTGATGTTACACACCGTCCCCATCTCTGATTATTATGTGCACACCTCTGTTATTATGGCCAGTATATATTGTTCGGGGGGCGTATGGATGCATCCTAGGTCTGTTCTGTTAGTGGATTATCTATATTGATTTGTTATTGTCTGGTGATTGGTACTGTGTGCAATACATGCCCTTCACATATATCTGGGAGCTGATCACTCCAAATTTGAAGAATGAGGACACCCCTCATATTATCTGATTATCTGAGAGGTCTCCCCTCTATATGATTATGAAGATGTGGTTACTATATCTGATTTGTCTGGGCTCGTGGTGGATTACTATCCTATTCTGTTCATTATACTTTCACATCATTTATACCTTATGATATTTCCCCATTGCACCATATCTTATTTCTGTTTCGTTATCATTGCTTTGTTTATGTATCTGTTCACTGAGCTCTCGTAGCTCAGCCGCATTTTCTTTTCCTGCGGCAGGTTTTAGTAGGAAGCTGGGCATGAGTGGAGAGTACCTTGGACTTAGAAGACCTTGATATCCATCTGGATTAGAGTTGATTAGAAGTTATTATGTTTTAGAATTAGTAATCATCGGAAGTTTCATTTGTAACCTTGTAATTTCAGTATTTCATTTGTAACCTTGAAAAATTCTTGTATTACTATAGATGTATGCTTTGTTTTGATCTGATATGAAACCATTATCGTGATATATTTACCCTTGTCAGGTAGGGGTGTTACATATACATTGTTATACTTAATACACAAAGTGACGATAAGTATTTTTGTGTGTTACGCTAAATGGTTATTTGTTTTTCTTTGTGTCCTAGTACTGTTAATTAATATTTTTTAGTGCGTATATTGATCTTTAGTTGAGCTAATTATATCTATAATAACAAGCATTTTACATGCCTTGTTACTATGTGTTGATTATTAGTTTTCCGGTTTATGCGTCAATAGGACTTAGACTAGACTTCTTGAATTAAGTTGCTTAATTAATTTTGCATTGCATATAGGCATAGACCAGTTTTCTTGCATATGTGTTTTCGACATCTTGCAAGTTTTAAGATGCTTTAGTAACCTTCTTAGGAATGGGAACTAAGTTGGTTGATCATGTGCGTCGAAAGATATTGTCTTACACAATTATTTTCCCAAAGGTTTAAGTGTAAAAAATATATCACTTCAAAATATTTAACACTTTCATTAAATCCGTAACATGATCTCTAAAACATTACATCATTTGGTCTTGCTTGACCATGGTTATCTAAACAAGATAAAAGATCATATTAATACATTAGTATTTAAGTAAAAGAAAATGTATTAAACTTGCATTGATATAACACACACACAAAATGTTTTAAACATTTAGTAATTTACGTATGTTGTATAAAAATGGTTAAGATAATTATTTTTATACTCATGATATGTCGAAAACTAAGAATATTATACTTAATAATATAAATAGTTTTTCGCAAACAAAAATAAATGACAATATCGAAGTAGTAAGTTAATATGTCATTAACCTCACACATACAACTAGTATTAGAATAAATGGAACACATTCCTTAAACTTTTATTTTCTTTTTAAAAGGAGTGATCGTGAGGGTTAAGAAAAATTTCGAGCACATATCAATTCATTATTCAAATTATGATTGATATCATCATCGAATCTAATTGACAAGTTTTCGAGTATGGACAATGAAATTGGAGTCACTATTTGTCTAGATTCAAGATAACATCAAAATATAACGAAATATATTATCTTGAATCTACATACTCAATCACACTCGGTTGTTATGAAAATAATGACTTCCTCTCAAGACGAAAATAATATGCATCGGATCATAACTCACACTTGTGTTGAAGATGCCATATTGAGTTTTCTTGTCCAATAGTTGTGTTCCAAACATTAAACTAATATGTTTAAAAGATGCATAAAATACACAACTAATTAGGATTGACAACTTGGATGTTTCATCCGAAATATACAAGTAATTTACATTGCAATGCAATTAGTAAATGTGTCATTTCCGAAAAACCAAACACGAGGAAACAAACAACATATGTAAACTTTGCTCATGAACGACTCAACACTCAAAATCTCATGTCAAGTAAAAGTGTCACACATAATATGTTATTAACTATTATGTACGACATCAATCTTCGACAAAATCACATGTATTTCTCTTATCAAAAGATTGACAAAGGATAATTTATATCATATGCATCTCATTCCCTTTGTAACATGAATGGTTGTGTTACAAGAGAATAAATTTCATCTTGTTAACAAATATATGATATTAGATTTGAATAATAACCCAATACAACATGTGTCATTGCATAAAAAAAGTAAAATTGGTCATACACTAAAATACTTGTTTTACTAAGCATTCGTAAGAGTGATAAGTTTCCTCTTAGAAAAGCATATTTGTTGAAATATACAATATGTCTCATTTCAATCATACATCATATAATACTCACAAGATCTATTGAGGTAAGTAACCTTTACTAGATTCTTTTCTCAAGATATGCAAAGGGGCATTCTTGAAACACTCTCGATGTAGTAGATTCTACATTGTATCACATTAAGGCATCTCTTGACTCTAGAAAATCAAATCGTGTTAAAATAACAAGTAACGACTCAACAAACAAAAATGTCATCCATGAGATCATAAAATGCACCATCTAAACCAAATAATCTCTAAATCTCAAACACAAAATTGAAACGTGTTTGCCTTTGTTAAGATATTGTATAAGACATGTCTTCCTCTTCACCGAATTTTAAAATATGGTTAGTTGAGTCATACTAGGCCATGTATTAGCGAAATAAGCTAATATCATCTTTGCTACACTTCGATAGGAAAATATAGGAATTTGAATTCTTCTAACATGAGAATGACTACTAGAGAACCTATTGCACTAGAAATTCAATTTGACCTAACGATTGAATTGCTTCCAGGAGAGAAGTTGGGTTCGTGGTATAACCCGTAAAAATGGCCGTGTTTAGCCTGAATTAAGCACCACTAGTGATAGTCTCATATTCATTCTCTAACTTGAAAATTTTTCATTCCTACACTTGACTAAATATAGTTTACATCGGTGAACTTTATCTCCTATTAGGATTTCATTTTGAACAAGTAGTAATTAGGATCCTCCTTAGCGAACCTAGATTACTTGCCTCCCACATATGTGTTTCAAAATGATAACATGTTCTCGTAAGATATGATTGAATGTCTTCATGCTCTTAAATGCTAAATGATTATCATGTTTTGCATGATGTTTGCATTTATTCCTTATGTGCATTTTACATGATTTGCTTGTAAATTTTGCACCCACACTATTTCATTTTGACACATAATGAATTAGGTATGCCTATTGCTATGAACTCTTAGACGTCATATAATCATACACTAGTTTCAAAATCTATAAGTTAAAGTAGTCACGAAATTGTCCTAATTCTTTGGTCATCGTTTCTCTTTCTTCCAAGTAATACACCCTTTTGTCATGGGGAGGTTAGATACAAACCTAGTAGAACTCGGAGTAGGTTTGACAACTTCAATATTTCATCCGAAATATTCAAGTAAGTTTAACTTGCGATCGCAATTGTTAAATGTAATATCCAAAACATCATATTCAAGTCTTTTAACAACATATGTTAAAACGATCATCCAAATGCTAAAGGCTAACATCAACCTTTGGGTGACAAAGGACTCACGAGTTACTACTTAAGTGATTAGTAGTTCCTTTCATCCTCGTGTGAATATACACTTCTTAAGACCAAGTATATTCATTTCCGGTAGTTCCTCTTATCCCCATAGGTTTGTCATCGTGTTTTGTCGTCAAGATGACCTCATATATAATAAGGATTGAACTTTATCCATTGGTTTTAGGGTAGAAAAACAACGTATCATCCTATCTCGCCAAGAGTCCATTGATACTCTCTTTCTTTCGAATAACGGGCAATATGCCTATACGAAGATTGATATTTTTGAGTCTCTTCTTTTTCGTTGTCAATCTTGATCACCTACCAACGTGCAATGATCTCACAACAACAATGGATGTTCATCCAAAAATCTCATCAATCACCCTAAAAACACCAAACCTCAATCAACTTTAAGCCATCCTTATGTTCCAAATCGAGTCTCACCCACACATCTACCACCGTTGTGTTAATTAAATACTTCATTCTTTTAGATCCTAAACCCTGCTGCGAATCAGCACCATAGGCCTTGCTTTACGCCTTTCAAAACCCCGTGAAACACTCGCATGCCAAAAAGAATTTATTAGGTATAAATTCTCTCCTCGTGTCAAAAAGTCTCACTAAATCAGCGAGATTTATTCGTAAAATCCTCTTAAATTCCAATGACAACTTAAATATTTCATCCGAAATATTTAAAGTTTATTTAATTTGTGAAATGCAATTAAATGTCATCTCTCGTTCTCGATCAACGTTCATCGAATCTCGTTGGATTCATTCATAAAAGAATTTATTTGGTATAAATTCCTTTAATCTAAGGTCCAGAAAAATCACAACATATGTGAAATTTCTTTGTCGAAAATCAAATTCTGGGACAAAACTGACCTCAACAGGTCATGGTACCCTTAAATAGGGGACGGTACCGATAAATTTAACGGTACTGTTAGGATTTATTTTAAAGTGATGGTCATTTGTCATTGTAATAGTTTAATTAAGTGTGTCGTTGTTTAGTTTAGTTAATTTAGTCAATGGGCTTGGATTAACCTTATAGATTAAATGTATGATTATAGTCCATGTAAAAGGCCCAAGCTTAATCCAAGCCCACCCAAGCCTTCCATCCTTGAAGCCTATAAATACCATTCCCCTCTTCACTTGGAAGGGTTGGATGTGTATGTTGCTTCAAGGGGTATTCTCATTCTTGTATCTCCATTTCTCTTCTAATCTAATATCTCTTTCTTTCCTTAGAAGTTACTTCATATCTCATTCTTTCTCTACTATTCTTATATTTGTTGTGTGATAAAGGATAATATTAAGCTTTAACAAGTGGTATCAAAGCAAATACAAAGAACTAGGATTTTTTTTCTCTTTACACGTTACTGTTCTTTTCATTTGCATTCATTTTTTGTTTTTCTTTAATTATTTTTTTCTCTTTTTCTTCACGTACTGTTTCATAATTATTTAGCACCATCTTTCATCAAAAATAAAAATAGTCGAACTTATATAGTCGAACTTGTGTGATCGAACTTTTCATCTATTTTGTGTGTTGTTTCATTTCATCGAACAACTAAATAGTCGAACTATTTTAGTCGAACTTCAACATTGATCGAACTTCTTTTCTAGTCGAACTTCTTGATTCATCGAACAACTGGTCTGTCATCGAACTTGTGTAAGATTAATCGAGCTAGATTAGTCGAACTTCAAGGTAGTCGAACTACTTTCATCGAACTTCAAGGTAGTCGAACTTCTTTCATCGAACTTCAAGGTAGTCGAACTTCTTTCATCGAACCTCAAGGTAGTCGAACTACTTTCATCGAACCTCAAGGTAGTCGAACTACTTTCATCGAACTTCTTGTGTAGTCGAACTTCATCTCACCGAACTTTTTCTCACCGAACTTCTTGTGTAGTCGAACTTCTTGTGTAGTCGAACTTCTTGTGTAGTCGAACTTCATCTCACCGAACTTTTTCTGCATCGAACTTCTTATGCATTCGAACTTCTTGTGTAGTCGAACTTCATCTCACCGAACTTTTTCTCACCGAACTTCTTCATAGTCGAACTTCATAGTCGAACTTCCTCTCTTCATCGAACTTCATAGTCGAACTTCCTCTCTTCATCGAACTTCATAGTCGAACTTCATGTTAAGATCTAGTCGAGCAACTTACAAGTTAATCGAACCACTTTGACTTGATCGAAGAACTTAACTAAATAAAGTGTGTACCTTCATAAAAAAAAAAAAAAAAAAAAAAAAAAAAAAAAAAAAAAAAAAAAAAGGCTGTTTGAGTTTGTTGAAGTAGTGTGGGTTGACGTGTGTAATAACTTTCGTATAATACACTCACTTTGCGTGTGGGTTGAGTGAAGTGAGTACAACAGTTCGAGTGTATACTTTGTTCCTTCTTTATAGTATTGTGTTTGCATGAAATCTGTTTTACAAGTTAACGTGTCTATTGATTGTGTTTGCATGAGATGATACATGTTTTTGCTTAATACGTGTTTGCATGAGATGATACGTGTCTTTATAGTATTGTGTTTTTGCTTAATATTTATGAGATGATACGTGTTTGAGCATCGTTGGCAAGAGATTATTTATAGTTTATTATATTGAGAAGTGTGTTCTTCACGTGTGCATGATAAGCTTTTTGTTTAAATATTGAGTATTTTTTCGTGTGTGTTTAAACGTTAATATTGAGAAGTGTGTTATAACTTTTGAGTATTATAACAGTTGAGGACATTATTAAATATTTAAACGTTTCATAAGAGGAGAATAAGATATGATGACTTCTCTTCTTATTTGGTATGTGCTTTTTCACATACCTTTTCTTGACCAAAACCGGACCAAAAAGACCAAAAACCTGACCAAAATGCCAAAAGATATTGTGTTTTTGTGTTTTTGTATGTGCAGGGAAGGATATCATGAAAACCGGCAAAAATACAAGAAAATCAGGAAAAACGAGCACGAGATACGGAAAAGACTCAGAGCCGGACTGGGAAAGACATACTTGGTCAAAAAGTCAAGAATTCACCCTTAGATCATACTTTGAGAAAATGGCAGCAATGGTCCTTAAATTACAAATTTGGTCCTTTAAAACTTTCCACTTTAAATCCTTAAAATCAATAAACCCGGATCCATAACTAAACCCAACCCAAAATTAAACCAACCCAATCCCACCTAAATCCTAAACTCAGCCCAGTCCACCCTCTGACCCGACCCAAACTCTAAACCCGATCTAACCCGAAATAATAAAACTTTGCCCCGGTCAACACTTACACCCGTAAGTCAAATAATGAAAATAAAAAAAACACACACCATCTCACACACGCACCCCTTTTCATCCCAATCCCAGAAAAAAAACTATTTACACGAACCCTAGCTTTTACCCCGCCCATAATTACCTCGTACCAATGATTATATATTATGATTGGGTAATTTCTGGAACTTCCTGACAGCTCAGAGGACACGTGGGGGATGCTAAATGGTCTAGCCGCGTCACTAACTTGATCCTAGGGCCAAGATTGAAGAGTAGGGAGCACGAAATGATCTAAGGGTTGATAGTAGCTATGGACACACGAGGATCGCCAGCGTGGACAACCCAGAAGGATCGATCAAGCTCTATAAATAGCGGATCACTCCTCAATTAGGCATGCTTGTATTTTCTCTTATATTCCGATTTTATTGTATTTTTTAAATTTCAGTTAGATTATAAATTTGGTTGTATCAGAATTTTAATTTTGTAATCGTTAATTTGGATTAATGAAAAAAAAATTTCAGTTTTGTTTTAATTAATTGTCTCATTTCTTTATTTTAGTTATTATAATTGTTTTTTTTTATCATCATTTCGGAAAAAAAAAAAAAAAAAAAAAAAAAAAAAAAAAAAAAAAAAAAGTCAACTGTGGTCAACTGTTGAAGGGAGGTGATGAATCCTAGTTAATGTCTGGTAGAACAAGCTAATTCTGGACGAGCTTGGCCTATCTAAAGATAGGCCTCATGGGAAAACTCTCTGTTCTTGCTGAGAGTAATTTGTAAGTTTTTATTCAATTTTACATTTCCACTCAAGAATATTAGCTTAGATCTGCTGCTTCTAGTTTAATGATGGTTAGTTGATAATTAATTGATAGATTTAAATTTTAGTTAAACTTGTTTTATTAATTAGCTGTTAGTATAGTTAAATTTGTTAGTTAATAGTATAGTTAAATCTGCCTAGTATAGTTTTTGAGTTGATCGTGTTCTGCGAATCTAAGTATCTGGTGTTATTTGATGTTGATTGTTGCTATGCTGAAGTTAGTTGATGTTAGGAAGTGGTTATTTGATGTTAGTTTGATAGGATTGATGTTAGTTGAGCTTGTTTAGTAATCATTTTATAGTCTAAGTTAGAATCTGTTTTAAGTATAGCTTGATTTGGTTAGAATTCGAGGATCTGAGTGGCTTGAGTTGGTTAGATATTCAGTTAAGGTTTGTTAGTTTAATGATTATAAATCTCACTCTAGTCAACTTTAAATAAGCATAGAGTCAGCTCTCTTTATCTGTTCTAATAAGTGTATGCTGATGGTGGCTGTCTGTTTTCACAAATCAATTCGATCAATCATTAGTGTTCGAAATTATGTGATTTTGTGTTTCTAAGCAAGTTAACCTAGGATAGTTTGAGTAATTCTCATTTCAAGTAATAGCGATAACATCTGGTACCTTTAAATTGCACTCAAAGTCTGTCACTAACCTGCTGTTTTAAAAAGTTGTTGCATGCTACTCATTTTCTCAGCTGAACTTTGTTAAATTTGGATTAGCATTTGAGTATTTGTGATAAGGATTTTTAGATATTATTAATCTCTGCTTGTCCAGCTTTCCAAATCAGTTTTCGATTTCAAAATTAGTTGAGAATTGAGTCTTTTACAAGCTTTTGAAAAGTGCTATATAAGCTTACTTTCTGCGTTAACTGGAGTTCATAAGTTTTAAATGTTGTCAAATTTGGTCCCTAGTCTTTCAAATTTATCTTAAATCGTGCCTTTAGTTTTTAGTATTAAATCAGTTTGATAAATGGCACATTTAGTCCCTGTCTTTGTGTAAAGACACTTTGAGTTTTAAACAAGATTTAAAAATTACAAGTCCAGTCCTTGTCTTTGTTTTAACACTTTTAGATTTCAATAAAGTTTCCAAAATTGCACTTTCAGTCCCTTGAGTTTTTATTAAACTTTTTCCTTATTTTCTTTTATAAAATTAGTTTTAATAATTTACATTTTTAGTCCCTTAGTTTTTTTTTTACTTTTTTTCATTTTAGCATTAATTCGCTATTAGTTTTATAAATCTCGGGATTAGCCCGGGATTTGCGTTATTTGACTTTTATTTGTATGCATTTATTTGATAACGTAGATTGTCGCTTTTAATTTTCCATATTTTAATTTAAACAATACCAAAATAATCATTTTCACTTATTCACTTCACATTTTCACGACACCGAATCGACTTAAACGCCGTCAAACCTTCGTTGGGAGAACGACCCGGGGGAATATTTTCACAAGTATTTCTTTGGTAAAAATCGTACTTAAAAATATTCAAATCAGATATGATGATTATAGTAAGTTTATATATTGTAGTATTGCATGTGTAGTGAGTATTATAACTTTTGAAGTGTGTTGCATGAGACCTTGTACCTTTGTGAGAAATTTTCAAGTTTGGGATTCAAGGGACTTATCTATTTTTGTGGACTTCTCTCAAGTTTCAAATTCAAGTATCTCAAGGTTTATCAAGTTTCTCACCGACTCTTCAAGGACAACGATAAAAGATAACTCGTGAACAGTAACCAACCGTATCCTAGTTCTTTAACCGATCTAACATCATCTTTATCATACAACTTCATCAATGGCCGCTCACCAAAACAATATCACAACTGATTTGGCACATGCGTTTGCATTTATCACCAAAGCATTAAACATCCCACCACATAACAACAACCAATGGAACTCACCGTACACTGACAACATGCAGTCATATATAGGTCAAGAAGGACAAATGGTTGAGGTTATTGAGCGTCAGCAAGGAAATGCTACGGGTATTCAAATGGGGAATCAAATGCAATATGCTGGGCAGAATACGGGAAATCAAATGGATCAGTTTGTGAATCAAAATGGGGTCAATCATAATGAGAATTATTGCTTCATGACTTCTTCCGCAACCCAAAGGAGTGATATAGGTAGAGCTGGAAATGTCAATGCAATGGATAGGGTAGAAAAGCTCCAGTACATGTTGATACTAGCCAGAAAGAGAGACTCGGGAATACCATTGACTGCTGAGGAATCCGACTTCCTGCTTTCCACCAGAATCAATGATAACTCTACAGAAGTCACTGGAATCTCCGACCCTATGCCAAATCAGCAAGAATCAACATCAAGCAGCGATTCTGACATTCCTCCTACTTATGACAAAGAACCACTCCATGAGACATCAATTTCAAGTAATGAGGTTAATCCGTTTGCTCAACAAAAGCCACATTCTGTGCCTCTCGTACCTACTTATGATACATATATGGACTCGCCAAGTTGTAGCAATATTAATTTGGCATCTCCAGATATGAATCCTAACGAAGTTCAAGTTGCACAAAATGACGCTAATGATGAGGAAACCCGTGCTTTATTTGAATCATTACTGAATAATTGTCGTATTGAGATTGACAAGGTCAAAAAGATCAATAGCGATGTTAAGTCCGCTAATGATAAATTGACCACTGAGCTTGAGAGATACAAGGTGAACGAAAAAGCTTTTGAATTTCACCACAAACGACTGTCAGAACTTGAAAATGGTTACAGTGATTCTGTTTCAAGGGAGAAACATTTGCAAATCAAATACGACACTCTTGATGTTAAATTGAACATGCAAATTAAATCCTTAAAAGCAGAAATTTCTGATCTAACCAACCAACTTTCTAAACAAAAATCAATTTGTTCTGATCTTGAAAAAGAAAAGAACGAGTTGCATTCAAAGTTTTCAAAACGAGAAGATGAACTTCTTGATGAAGTACTTAACAAACAGGAAACTATTAAAAAGTTGGAAGAAATTCTTGTAAAAATGGGTCATTCAACTCAAACGATTAATATGTTAATTAACGAAAAAAACCCGATTTTATATACAAGAAAGAAAATGGCTCTCGGTTGTGAAAACCCTTGTTATCTCAAGAAAGCTCAGCAAAAACAGAATGTGCTATTTAATGGTAATCTTATAAATGATGTGCATGATCCACCTGCTTGTTATGATTCGCATGAAACGATTGAGCTTATGAAAGAGAGTCGAAACAAAATGAGGCAATTGAATAGAGAAATCAAACCAATTGATTATAATGAAGCTAACAAAATTGCTGGTGTTCATCTTGTTAAAAAGGAGTCACCTTTGTTTTTCAAAAAACCAGTGGCTGCCTCAAAATTCAAAGTTGTTTCAAAACACCTTTCTAACATCGAACAAATGTACTCTAACGACACTTCCAAAAGTGAAGCTAGAATATTTTTGGCCGATCTTAAAAGGAGAGTTGAAATGCTTCAAGATGTTGTGGCAACCAAAACTAATACTAAGATCAACGATTGGTTTTCAAGTTTTCAAACTGAACAGAAAAAGATGTTCGAAACAGAAATTACTCCCATTGTATCTGGTATACATGCAAGAGCAATTCATGTTGAGAACGCAATTATCAAAGAAGTAACTGAATTTGTCAAGGACCACACATCCTTGGTAATTGAAGCCAATGAAAACATTGAAAAAATCAAAGTTTTGGAAAAACAAAATAACGCACTCTCTGAAGAAGCTCTTTCAACTGATATCATGTCCATTATTTATCAAATATATTCTGTTGAGGATGATGAACGACTTCGAGCTGAGACTTCCGAAATTGTTTCAAAATATGAAAAGGCGCTTGCTAAGATTGAAAAACAAAATGTAACATATTTTAAACAACTTGATCAGAAAAAAGAAGAATGCAAGTATGACAAATTGTCGTATGAGCGTTCTTACAAAAACATGCAAGAACAAATTGATCTTTTGAAGTCTCAGCTTGAAAGTCAAAACGGGAAGGGTGAGGAAACTGAGTTTGCAAAACCATCAACTTCGGACAAACCGGTTGCAAAACCAAAAATGTCTATTTCTCAATCTACTCCAAAAGTTGATGTGAAAAATGATTTGACAAAACCAGTCACTCCAACACCCTTACCCAAGTTTAATGCTAAAGGAAAAGGAAAAGCTGTTGTCGAAACATCGAATGTGATAGCACCTGGCCTTAATAGGATTAGTCCCACTACTGCGTCTGCCTCTACATCTCAATCACATAGGGCGATAGACAAAAGTGCAAAAGATAATCCAAAAGAGTCTAGGCATGCTACTACAAATTCAAAGGACAACAAGTTGAATCCTAATGTGTGTGCCCCTAGGAATAGCTCACCAAATGTGACCACAAATACTGTTAAAGAATCTGTTGGTTCAAACAACATGGTCCACAATTCCTATCTAGAAAAAGCTAGGAAAAAGGCACAGCTTCGAAAAGATGGAATTTTAGGAACACCATCCACGGTGATGAATTCTACAACATTACAAGGCACTGCTAGTAGTAGTAAACCATTACCTAGAAACTCTAAACAAAAGACTAGGGATTGGCCTGCATCTAAGAGTAGTTGCGAAAAAGAAAATGTTAAACAAGTAGAATGCAACACTAAGAATTCCTCTTCGAACAGTAAACAAGCTTCAAATGACTGTAGTGACAAAGTTAAGGTTGCTGTTTTGAACAAGAATGTTGAATTTGTCTGTCCTACATGTCAAAAATGTGTCTTTTCAGCTAATCATGATGCATGTGTGGCACAGTATATCAAGAAAACAAATTTGCGTGCTAAGGCACAATCCTCTAAGACACCAAATAGAAACACACCCGTTGATAAAAAGCAAAAAGCTAAGAATTCTACCAAGTGGATCCCTACAGGACGTAGTTTTTCTCAAAATGAGACTTCCGCTATATCTGAAAAGAAAACAACTCCTAGATCCTGCCTTAGGTGGATTCCCACGGGAAAAGTTTTTAACACGGTCGGTCTTAGATGGATTCCCACAGGAAAGATTCTTGATAGTCGCACCACAACAAGTAGTAGTGAAAATCATCAGGATAAGAATGAAGAAACCACTACAACCATTGATAGTGAACACTCTCAGAGTGATGATTCATGTGCTGCTAACACTACTATTTGTGCATATTCTTTGTTTGTGGATTCTGTGGATGCAGGAACTTGTAAAAGTGCAAAGGGTTCATACACCCAATGTGGAAAAGAGGAACTTTATGGCAACATCGCATTTGGAAATCCTGGTCTTATTCCTCTCTTAACTCCACTTCTACTTGTTCATTCTTAATTCTTCTTTGTGAATACATTTTTTTTAGAAAAAATCAAAAACAAAATACAAAATTTGAAAAACCAACAAAAGCAAAATATAAAAATAGAAAATTTTCCAAAAAGACAAAAACAATATAAAATATAAAATTCAAAAATATTCTTCTCCGGCATGTCTCTCGTATAATCGATATTCTGTACGTACCTAGAAATGTCATTCAACAATGATACGGGCATGTACAGATGCTTGAGCGAGAGTTCATTTAAATGTTTTCAAAACATGTCGTTTCTCAAAATTTCTTCTCTCAATGGCTTCTGAGAGACTCACTCCAGAACCCGCGCTTAATTTGATGGCTTCTAATCATATCGGATTAGGACCCGCGCCTCAATGAAAGGAAAGTGCTTATTCAAAATCTTTAAAAGCACTTATCCTAAAAATCTCATTGGCTTGTAAGTATTTCAACTTACAACCCGAACTTCAAATACAGGAAAGTGTTGTGCAAAACCAATCTCTTTTTCAAACACTAATCCTAAAAACAAATGAAGATACTTTCCCTACCATATCTTCAAAGATTTTCAAAATCTTCTCTATCTTGAGCACATTTCCTTCAAGAATTTTCAAAAAGATTTTTCTAAATCTTTCATAAAGTGCTCAAGATAACTCCCTTCAAAACAAGATAAATCATGCTTTATTTAAGGGGGAGTATAAATATGAAAAAAATGTTCCAAATTTATGCTAAAATCCGTCATTCTCTCCAAAAGGTTTCATTTTAATCAGTTGATATCAAAAATATCAATTCATGCTATTTTTGAGGGGGAGAAGACGTGATTAAAATGTGATCAAAAGGTTTAAAGTTCGTGTAATCTCAAAGTATGCTCACCATACAGACTCAGTTCTAACCCTCGAATTGACGAAACCTAATTGTCCGTTATCGAAAAGACTTGTCCGGGACGGGTAATAATTTCAAGATGGTTATCCATTGATGTAAACGTGTCTCGCGAAGGACTTGTCTTAGTAGAATGTACCAATTCGAGAGATGATCTTTGGATATGACCGGGACGGGTAATAATTTCAAGCTAGTCCAACTAGTGATGTAAGCGTGTCTCGCAATGGTCATATTTAATGAAAATCAATCATTTCAAATGTGCGAACTCTACCCAACATGTGCTATTCTTTCTTAAATCTCATAAGCACATGTGAAGGGGGAGTATTTCAAAAATATAAAACTCTCAAAGTGCTAACTAAATGTGTTTATTCATAAACACTTTGAGAGATTTTCAAAAGGTTTTATGGCAAATCTAGGATAGTCATGGTGTTATAAGGTGACTAAGGTTAGGGAAAACCGTCCTATGATCCGCCAGAGCCGGAGGGATCTACCCAAGGACAATTCCAATAGATTAGAATTAGAAGTCCTTAGGTAAGATTGAAAAAAGGAGTAAATGAGAAAGGGACAGAAGGGGTTGAAGAATTAAAAAGAAAAGTTTAATGTAAGGGTGAAAAGAAATAGCCCTCCATGAAAACTTAGGGCAGAAACCGGGTCAATACATCTGCTATCGGTATTCACTAAGGTGATACTGATATTGAAGACAAGACGTCATGGACCCAGTGACGTGCTGCACCACCCCTCCTAGCCACTCAGATATCTCTTAAAAGATATTTGTTTCATTTCTCACGGAGAACACTGCATAATCTATCGGTCTCTCATTCCGAGATGTGTTGATATTGAAAAGGTGGCACTCTGCTCCATGCCTCCGACGACTAAAACCAAAACGCACAATAGAGTCTAGAGCCATGAGATTCATCAAAATATCTCGTTAGGAACACTTCCAAAATGATACACTTGTGTTCGCCAAAAAGGACACAAGTTGTAAGAGTCTGAATGAGATCCAAGGATCTTGCCATTTTATATCATGATGGTTACGTGCTTCAAACGGTCTACAGTCGTGGGGTGATCTCCAGCGACTCACTGAATCGTGGGTGCACTTCGGTGTGTCCGTGTAAGCCCTTTCGGGGTTATCCGGTTCAGAACAGCCTGGGGAAGGATTAGAGAAAGTCTTCACACTATGCTGTTGACAATCTCAAAATCCCAACCTGTAAGCGCTGGATGATTATTTCTAACGGTTTTATGCAGCTACCTATAAACATCCATTAACCATCACCGCATACATCATTCATCTTCACCTCAGCATACTCATACTTATGAAGAACATCTCCAACAAAGCTCAAGTGTAAAAGTTCAAGACAAGAAGATCAAGTTAAAGACAAAGTGTTAAAGACAAAAGTCAGGAAGCAAATCAAGATGTCAAGAACAAGTTCATATGATGAAAGATTATGGGGAGATTGTTTGCATAAGTGTAAAGTCCAAGATGTATAAGTATGTTGGAGGTCACGACATCATAATCACATGAAGATGCTGATCGAAGGCAAGAACAACCTCAAAAACGATACTTTGAAGATCACATAGCATGAAGGAACCAAAAACAAAGACTGCTATACAACGACACTCAAAGCTCAAAGACATTGAAGACGAAAGACCATCTCACATGGAGCATCATTTGAATGACCATCCCTTAGGGGGAGATTGTTAGGATTTATTTTAAAGTGATGGTCATTTGTCATTGTAATAGTTTAATTAAGTGTGTCGTTGTTTAGTTTAGTTAATTTAGTCAATGGGCTTGGATTAACCTTATAGATTAAATGTATGATTATAGTCCATGTAAAAGGCCCAAGCTTAATCCAAGCCCACCCAAGCCTTCCATCCTTGAAGCCTATAAATACCATTCCCCTCTTCACTTGGAAGGGTTGGATGTGTATGTTGCTTCAAGGGGTATTCTCATTCTTGTATCTCCATTTCTCTTCTAATCTAATATCTCTTTCTTTCCTTAGAAGTTACTACATATCTCATTCTTTCTCTACTATTCTTATATTTGTTGTGTGATAAAGGATAATATTAAGCTTTAACAGGTACCGTTGGACCGTTGTCTGCTGAGACAGTTTATTTTGTTTTTAATTCTCACTGTTTCAAAAACACTATCAAAACCCACTCGATGTAGTCTTGAACCAGAATCGTCTCCTATCAGAATAGATTCTGCCTATCTTCTGATTCCTTAGCTTTTTTCCCTTTCACTTCCGCATGGTACTAAACACACCATATGTTTGGTTACTTCTGTATCCATTATCTTCTCAACTTATCTAGAATTCTCAACCTTCGTTCTACACTACCAATGCTTCCGCATCCCACTCATCTTCCACACACTTCAAGCGAAGAACCGCTAGGATAAGTTGAGATAACCCTTCTTCATCAACATAGTTTCTTCTATCAAAGATAATTCCACTAGAACCTTATCACTAACTCCACAACCTTGAAGAATCTATCTTCTTAACCCTTAGCATATTTCCACGTAATCACATGCCTCATCATATGAATGTTCTATGAATATTAACAACGATTGAGAAGAGCTACGTGACTTCAAAGGTGAAGTTTATTGTATGCTATCCACCTATTGTCATGACATTACTAAGCTCATCGCTTCCGTCAACGTTTGTTTTCTTCTTTATTTATTTTTTATTCTTTTTCCAACACATCCTGTCCAAATGGTCATCGATTAAGGGGGAGCGAAAACACACTCATATAGTCTTTCACCAAACACTCTCAAGAACACACAAATGTGGTTCTTATTCCCTAGAATTCTCTACTAAAACACTCACCTCCTAAGTACCCACTACTTAGCAAAACCTCAGTCGCAAAACCACAATCGGTTCTAGCTTCCTAACCTCTACTCTTTGTGACCACCTAGATATTTGTTCTATACAAACACCTTTAACCCTCACATTAATATCATTCATCATCACACTCAACCTTTACAACTAAACTTCACTCTTGACAGTGATATTTAGTTTAAGAACCTTCAACCCATCGATCATTACACTCAAACCTCGCAACTATCCTTCACTCTTGGTAGTGATAGTTAGTTCAATAACCTTCAATTCTCACAATCATTATACCCAATGTGTATAAACTACACAATCATACAAAATCCTTCATACACCAAATCATCTCTAACTCACAACTAGGATCATCCAAAACCAGAATTCTAGAACTTCGTTACCTCAACCCTGTTAGAGATATTCACCCACAATCCTGTTAGGATCACATGCACATTTTCTTTTTCTCCTTTGAAACATATCATGCATCTCATTGTTAGTGCAAACGATATATTAATCTAAACCATCTTTTCCCACCTTTTCTCAAAGGTCAAATCCAACACTTCCCATCTTATGGAATCATTTCCATTCGCATCTAGGTGCATATCGTTCTCATTTTCATTTTTTTTTGGTATATCTTCTATTGTAAAACCCGAAAATTTTGAACGCGTAAGATACCCAGAATACCCTTTTATCTCAAATTCATAAATGATGTTTAAAACATTAAGACATTTAATCTCGAGTATATCCTAAGTAACTAACGGGTAATAATTGAACAAATGAAACAAATGTACACATTAATCAAAAATATCACACGCCTCTCCTTTTGTTTCACATGATGCACACGCTTTCTTTTTTTTATTCGAACATATCATCTTTAATATTTATGTCAACATGCACATTATAACTTTCCAATTATAATGGGAGACGCTCCTCCAAATCAATCTTAAATACTTACCAAAAATCTCAGCTCAATTTACGCCTAAATCACCTCCAAAATCAATGACTAAACTAATTTTTAGTTTAAATATTATGCAATAATATCCTCTCCCATTGCTCCATTCGTTAGTCTTGAAAAACAAGAGCACACACCACATCAACAACCACTAATAAACCGAAACAGTTAACTTTGAATATCAAAAGCACGACTATTGTTTAAAGACAAGGTTGTTCGTGGGCGTCTAGCAAGGAAGCTATCGAAATTGGGTTGCACAAGTCCTAGTCTGGTCGTGATGTGATGTTCTTGGGATTTTGTGGACTGTCCGTTCATAGTTCTCTTTTGGTTCGAGTCTGAAACTGCTCGAGTTGTTCGATGGGCTCGTGTTCGGGTTAAAGATTTTGGTTCGCTGATGGTTCTAGTTCATGATAGGGTTTGGTCTTGGGTTCTCGTATACTTATTTTGACTCGTTTGATCGTCCTCAAGGTATCTCCACCAAAACTATTTTGATGTTCTTTTGCCTCGTACGTATATGTTTATACCACACGTTTGTCTCATTTCATAAATGAGTATACGATTTCTAAACCAAAAGCATGTCGCGTATAGTATGCTTTCGACTCATATGAATCGACCACCACACACGTTACTTCGTTTCATAACATGTTTAGCACGAATATGTATAAAGGATAGAAAACTTAATCTTTGGTGTTGTTAAATGAATATGGTATATGGGTTACATGAAATAATAAAACATGTAAGATGATATGAAATTGTTTTTAATGTTAACTGATTCTTTTGTTTCGACAGTAACATGAGAATAGGAATGAAATGATACTAAGGCATATAAATAATGAATGACTAATACATGGAATGATGGATCACAAGTATGTCGATATCTGGTTGTAATCAGACTTACATGCATGTTAGATTGAGTCTAGTTTATGCATGATAAAAAGACTGGAATTTATCTAAGAAATATAAGATTGGGCGTAGCATGATATCATAAGATGTAAACACCATTGAATTTATTTTGTCGAGATAACGATACACATATTAATCGATCACCAATATGTTGTTTCCGTTTTGCTTAATAAAACATAGGTGTAGAGATACCACTGGCTACGTAAAGAAATTAAACAAGACTCGTATGCATGGCACCCCATTTACTTTGAACGTTGTTAATAATACTTGCGACGTTAAAAGAGATTTATAATATATGATTGTTAATTGAAGAGACATACAAATATAACACTAAAACCATGCACGTGCGATTTCTTTCATTGTTTCTAAATTCAATATAAGTCCTAAAATCCATTTTGGCACACTTAACCCTTAACTTTGATAATTGTCATATTTAACCCAAAACTATGGTAATGTCATAATAAGCCTTCAACTTAACTTATTATCACTTGTAAACCCTATGTTCGATTTAATTATGAATGTAACCTAAACTTGCTAATTATGGAAAGTTATTAATTTTAGGAAGTTACTAAAAATGGAAAGCCGACTAAAATAAGTAATCTGAATTAAATAACATATTAATAATAAGACGATCATGTATTCGTGTAGATTCGCTGAAGATGGAGTCTGCTTCCGATCTTTATGTTTTCTGTTGTGTTTGCACTTGCGGTCTAAGGTACAGATATTCTGACCTTCTCACAGGTTTCTCATGAACTCTCTCTCTCTCTCTTGTCTATCTTACTCCCTTGAACCTTGCTATGCTCCCCTTGATTTGTGAACCTTGCTATGCTCCCCTTGATAAATTGAACCTTGCTATGTTCCATTGATACTTGATATAACTCGTTCGTCACCCTGTGACATGAATATTCAAATCCTTGGATACCTTGAAGGTTCATTTGATATTATAACTGGAGGCGAAACCTTTCTTAATTATATATGAAAATGTTTTGAGAAAAGCTATTTTAAAACGATGTTGTTGAGCACGATGCGATACCACTTTTAAATGAAATTTTACTAAAAGTGTTATGAAAACTACTTTTAAAGACTATCTTTATGAAAGACTTTACTAAATATCATTTTATGAAAGTCACTTATTGAAATATTACTTCTAAATACGCGTTTGATATGAAACCTTTGAATTAAATCTTTACTATGAACCTACGAATCATTTGATTATGAACCTTTGATATGATCTATTTGAACTTTGATTTGAACCTTTGCTATAAACCCTATGCTATGATTCTTGATTTGAACCTTGACTTGAACCTTGATATAAACCTTGATATGATATACTTGAAATGGAAACTTGACTTGAACCACTTGATATGAAACTTGAACTTGGACACTTGATACTTGATTTGACCCTTCATCCACAGTTTGAGACTACGAGCCACCACTTGTATACTAGGCATGAGGGTTTCATGTCCTTGTCATTGATGCACCGATGGCATGACTCTAGGGTAGGAGGGTGATGACCTATCCCGTCCCTGACTTGACTTGTTACGTAGAGGAAGTACTTGGCCTACTGGGGCGTATGGATGCATCCTAGATTTGTTACTTGTTTCGATGGATTTATCATGATATTACTTGTTATATACTTGGTGACTGATGGTGTGTGCGATACACGTCTTTCACAGCTTGGGAGTTAGCTACTCCAACCTTTGAGGCATCCCCTCACATTATACTTGGTATCCCGAGGTCACCCCTCCGGATACATGGCTACTTGGTTACTTGATAATTGACTTGATACTTGACTTGACTTGGGCTCGTGGTGGATTACTATTTTCTTTACCTTATAATCTTTTACTTTTTCTCTAACTCTTATTATACCTTGCATTGTTTCCCTTACTTCACTATTCCATTATTACTGCTTGTTACCTCTATATCTGTTCACTGGGCTTTTTAAGCTCAGCCGCATTTCTTTTCCTGCGGCAGGTTTTTGTAAGAAGCTGGGTTATGAGTGGAGAGTACCGTTGGACTTAGAGGACTACACTTTGATAGCTATTTTGAAATAGAGATGACTAGAAGGATTTGCATTTTCAGACTTAGTATTTATCTCCTTGTTCTATTTTGTAACTTCGTATTTCCTTTGTAACCTTTGAGATTCCTTTGTATTACTAAAGATGTATGCTTGTGTTTTGCTTTGATATGTCACCATAATGTGGCACTTCTACCCTTGTCGGGTTGGGGTGTTACATCTATCGAGTATACTTTATGGCATGACTTGTCATAATAGTAATCATTTAGAGTATGTCTTATCAACAAACTATCATTAACACCAATCATCTTAGGTAGATGATTATGTTGTTCAAAAGGTTTGTTAGAATTTGCCTTCCCAATGACAACTTGGAAGAATTCATTTTATGTGTCGGTCAACGATCAAATCTCGTTCTTGTTAGTGTGATTGATTGAACAATTACACCTGAGGTTGCCGGTCAAGTTGTGACTCTCTAGTGTCATTGAATTGCATTACGCATTCACATCTTTGTGTTGCTCAACTTTCTTAGGCTTTCTTCTTGGTTTTTATCCTTTTGGCACACTTTCATTACGTGTCTAACTTCTTGCATACTTTGATATGCTCATTAAACTCATTTTTTTGTAGCTACGTTATAACATAGTTTAACCCTTGCATGTCTTGCTATGTGTATTCTATCCCTATAATGTTGCTCCTATTCTTTTATATATTATGTTGCACGAAGCTAACCCTTGATGTAGGAAAAGCCTTTGTAAGAATTTGATCCATGGATTCGCTAGAAACAAAGGTAAAAATAGAAAGGAATACAATTACCATAGGGGAGCATTGAGCTAGGGGGAGCTCGGGAGTATTTGAATACATAGCATAGAATCTTTTTAACAGTGGTGATAGAAGACTTCACTGGGATGATGCAAGCTCGCATTTTTTGGGAAGAAAGGAAAGTAGTTTAATAAGCGGGAGTAGGGAATGAATTTAAGGGATAGCTCGAGGCAACTACCTTTTGCTTCGACAAAAGAGGGAGAAGGAAGTGTAAACAGGTAACTTTTACATTTTACTATGTATCACGGGTACATATTTGTCATCATCAAAAAGGGGGAGATTGTTAGTGCAAATATTACGATATTTAAACTAAACGGTTTCTTCGGTTTTCATAATGACAAACATGTAACTTGTAATGCATAACGTAAAATGCACAAGTTACTTGTAAACACAAATCATCAATGCATACTTACATCAACATCTCTCGACATCTCAAGTATACGTCAACAAAGTCGTAGATTTCCATCCCGACGTAAATCACTCAAGGTATGAACAAACAAATCTACAACTTGACTAATGATCAAAGTATTATATTTTTCTCTAAACTTAACATTTTCAATGTGACAAAACATTGTTTCAAAAATACATTTTACAAATTAATTTTGAATTAAAAAGAAATGTTTTAATTTAAAAAAATAAGTTTAAAATCACCAACAGCTATTTTCCCCCCAAATCAGCTCCAAACTTCCCCAAATAAACTTTCACCACTAAAAACAAAATTTAGAGCGTCCCTGTCTGGGACGGTACCATGGTACCACTAAATTTAGTGGTACCGTCTGTCTGTAATGGCTAGTTTTTTCTTTGCCTATAAATAGTGGACCATTTTACACTTTCAACTTGATTTTTCCAGTTAGTTTTCTCTGGTCTAATCCTGTCTTATTTAGATCACTTTCTTTGATCATTTAGTGAGTTTTAGTTTGTTTTAGAGTGATCCAATCATCCATTCAAGTTATCACCTTCATTCCTCTATTAGTGCAAGAGAATAACACATCGTATCACAAAGATACAAAGTCTTATAGTGTTAGTGTAGTGCACTCGTAACATTGGTTACGTACTTGTTGTATGTTGATATACATCAAGTTGTCTCTCATCTTGTTTAGTTAGCTCGTGTGGATCATTGTGATCTTGTAGAGATCGGAGAGATCTTGTGTAGCTTGTGTTGACAGTGAGTAGATCGGGTAGATCGTTTGAAGATAAAGTAGATCGGGTAGATCGTGAGTAGATCGAGTGTAGATCATGTGGATCTTGTAGCTTGTGTGATCTGTGAGGATCCGTTAGATCGTGAGTGAGATTGGTACTAGCTAGATTAGTACTTGACATTTAGCTTAATGTCAGAAAATAATGTAAGCGACGCGGTTTATGTGTTTAGGCCTCAAAATACAAGGTTTGTTATGTTGGGCCATAAAACATAACGGGTTTGGTTGTACCCAAAGAAGAACTCGACATCTAGCTTAGTGTCGAAAAATATTGTAAGCGATGTTGTATGGTTTTCTCCGCCAAGAAGGGAGCTTGTTGATTAGTGAAGTAACTCTCGAGTTGGTTACTCAGGGAGTGGAGTAGGGCGAAGAGGAGCTTCATGACCGAACCACTATAAATCATCGTGCCCGGTTTGCGCTTTCCTTACTTATCTCTTTTCTTTTTATCTTTGCATTTACCGTTTTATAATTGCATTGCTTTTATGTTTGTGTGGCTTATTGCTTATATTGTGTGGTAATTATGTTGTGTCTATGTTTGTGTTATGGTAATATGAGTTACTTATGGAATTCCACCATCACTAGTTGTCACAAGACTTTTTGTTGACACTTCTCATATTAAGTCAAACTTGATTGGGTGTTTGATACAAAAGTTTTTATGTTTTTAAATGAAAACGTATTCACCCCCCCCCCTACGGTTTCCACAATTGGTACCAGAGCCACGTCGCTCAAAATTTTAAAACAAATGGTTTTCAAAATTGAGTACGATCCATGTATCAAATTACCCATAAAGGGGAATATAATATGAAAAGTATTTACGTGCTTAATACTTACAAGTAGGGGTGTCATATGGGTCGACCCGACCCGACCCGAACATGATAAGGCCATATAAGGTCGGGTTGATTCGGGTCCAATATACCTTATCAGGTCAACCCGATAGACCCGATAACCTTATAGAGTCGGGTTAGGGTTTTAGCTAATTAGTTATCGGGTTATCGGGTTAACCCGATAAACCTTATAAGCCCGGTTAATAAACCCAAGATTCAGTGATTACAAGCCACGACTTCAACTGTACAAAATAAACCAGCTCCACACAAAAAGTAGCACGAAAGTAAACATATTAGTAACATGTTGGAGAGTTATTTAAGCTACTATATGCATGAGAGATTAAAAAAACAGTATGATCGTTCACGAAATATTACAAACACCAAACACGTCTCAGACTAAATCAGCTATACTGCCATGGAAGGTAAAACATAAAGACAATTCACATTATCATATTTCCATATGTAAAAAAGGTTATATCATTTTTCATTATTTATTTAACAAAATTTTGTAAATAGACACAAAACTAATTTCTTGCAAATAAGTTGATGCAAACGGCACTAGAATTAAAATAATTTAAATAAAAATCACTTCAACTCAAGTAATCAACAGAGCTAAATGCATGCTTATCAAAACCTCAAATCTGTACAGTTTCAACAATAAGATATGTGTAAAACAAAGGAAAATTTACGATAACTTTTAAAAGATATGTGTAAAACAAAGGAAGTGTAAAAACACGAATATAACTATAGAGATTCTATAAAGATATCGTATGAACATTTAACATTTCAGAATTGTTTATGTATAGTTGCAAAGCAATAACTTTTTATAAACAAGTACATTATTTGAGAGTATTTGTCATACATTGATGCGTGCGATGTGTCGTTGCGGTTTAGCAGTATTAATGCCTACTCAAGTTTTAAATTTATATTTAGCCGACTTATCAATAACACACACACTTAACGAGCAGTGTACCCGGTCAGTATGAATATAATGGTAAGTAGAGTGTCGATCACTAAGAGTGGAACGTATTATCTAGTTATTCTAATCAGTATTTTAATAAATTAAGTTAGCTATACAACCTAATCTAACGCAAGGGGGTTCAGCCTGAGAGACTGGCACGATTTGGTTGCAATTAAATAATAAACTAAACCAATAGGCACGAATCAGCGAATAGTACACACGTACACAGATAAATACTCGAGACAATAAGAAGATCTGTCCTGATAGATAAGTAGTTTGTCACTTGTTTTATTGCTAGTTTTATATGAAGTGTATAGTTCGATGCAGCGCACCGAGATTAAGTCCTTTCTCGTTGGTTCTAATCTTATCGGCGAGTAAACCCTTAATGATTACTTATGACTATCCTATTTATCTTTCTTCCTACTTTTCTACAGACGATAGAATGCATAGGCGATCTAATAAATAGGCGAGGGCAGAGGCATGGCGACCCGATCAACGCTCAGCTAGACACAGAGGTTATCAATGCACTAATAAAAGTCACCAAAGACATCAACATATAAACTTTAATTAATGAGAAAGCAGTTTTAAGGGAGTGCAATCTTTCCGTTGTCACATTACACAAGCCACCAATCTTGATGAATTAAAGTTTACTAACACAATAAAACAAAACTACTTAATGAATTAAACACATGCAGCACCTTCTTACAGCTCTTGTATCTTTGTTTGGGTGTGTCTTGTGCTGCCTATTCGTCTGAATTCGTCCTAGGGTTTCTGTACTTTGGTCTTCTGTCGAACTTCGGAACTTTTAATTCGTCTGGTCTTTGGGGTATTTATAGTTTCTGTCTGAGGGCAAGATGCGGCGCATCTAGTAAGTAGATGCGGCGCATTGACTTAACTTCGCGCGGGGTCCAAGATTAATATATTCAGGAATATTCGTACACCGCCAGAAGATGCGGCGTAACTCCATAAATAGATGCGGCGCATGTCCTCTTGTATCTTGGATCGTATCTGGTGAAATCTGGGTAGTGAAGCGCCGTATGTAATAAGTGAGATGCGGCGCATCTGGAGCAGATTTGTCTTGATCTTGTACATTTCAGTAGACTCTTAACTTCTTGCATGTTTTGCTCCATAATAAGTCCAAAATCGCCAAGTTTCACCAAATGCTTGTTTTTACCTGAGAATTACAAAAGTAAACGATTAAGTATCAATCCTCATACATAATATAATAAAACAAGTCAAATTAATAGGATAAATGATAGTAATAAAATGTACTTATTTGAGTTCATCATACATCTTTAGTAAGCCCAACCCGATAACTCGATAAGCCCAACCCGATAACCCGATAGACCCAAACCCGATAACCTAATTCCTTATCGGGTCGGGTTGCGGGTTAATTTTTATTTTTCAGAAACCCGATAGAGGCTTATCGGGTTGGGTCGACCCATATGACACCCCTACTTACAAGTTTTGTTGTTAAATATACTTTGTCATACTAGCTTGAAAGTTTTCTTAAACAAATAATAAAAAAAGAGTTTGTAAGTGTCAGCTCATGTCTTTTGAACGAGTCATAAAGTGATGCGGTTTTGAAAGATCGTTTGGGACAACTCTTTGTGTTTATAGTAAATATAAGTTTTTAAATGTTTTTCTTGGTCCTAAACATGGAAATGTTACTTAACATATTATGCATGTTCGGTATCTAGTTTACGAAGTTTTACATCTATTCGTTACGTCGAAACAAAAATTCAGCCTGAGACAGAACTGTAACAACAGTGGACGGTACCACTAAATATAGGAATGTACCATTATATTTAATGGTACCGTGGGGTATTTAAAGGTACCGTGCATGTGTCTGTCTGTTTTCAGAATCGGGTCATTTTCATAAATTCGTATAAAATCAACCGTAAGTCCATAGGAGCTGTGCCATCTATCGTTTTAAACGTAATTGAGTCTATTTTCATTTAAAAAATATCTTTATGAATTGTTTCTAATTGAAAGTATATTAGAGTCCTTGATTTGTAACGAAAAATCCTTTTAATTATGCCGTTTGCGCAAATTTTTGGCCAAAATGAAAAAGGGCGTTTCAACTTTTGAACATTGATGTATTTTCAAAGTGACTTGGCAAAAATCTTTAAAATGGGGAGGAAACAAATTCAGTTGAAAGAAAATAAATAAAGTCAAGCTAGGTATACATTGTTATACTTAATACACAAAATGACGATAAGTATTTTTGTGTGTTACGCTAAATGGTTATTTGTTTTTCTTTGTGTCCTAGTACTGTTAGTTAATATTTTTGAGTGCTTATATTTATATTTAGTTGAGCTAATTATATCTATAATAACAAGCATTTTACAAGTCTTGTTACTATGTGTTGATTATTAGTTTTTCGGTTCATGCGTCAATAGGACTTAGACTACACTTCTTGCACTAAGTTGTTTAATTGATTTTGCATTCCATATAGGCATAAACCAATTTTCTTGCATATGTGTTTTCGACATCTTGCAAGTTTTAAGATGCTTTAGTAACCTTCTTAGGAATGAAAACTAAGTTGGTTGATCATGTGCGTCGAAAGATATTGTCTTACACAATTATTTTTCCAAAGGTTTAAGTGTAAAAAATATATCACTTAAAAATATTTAACACTTTCATTAAATTCGTAACATGATCTCTAAAACACTACATCCTTTTGTCTTGCTTGACAATGGTTGTCTAAACAAGATAAAAGATCATATTAATACATTAGTATTTAAGTAAAAGAAAATGTATTAAACTTGCATTGATCTAACACACACACAAAATGTTTTAAACATTTAGTATTTTACGTATGTTGTATAAAAATGGTTAAGATAATTATTTTTATACTCATGATATGTCGAAAACTAAGAATATTATACTTAATAATATAAATAGTTTTTCGCAAATAAAAATAAATAACAATATCGAAGTAGTAAGTTAATATGTCATTAACCTCACACATACAACTAGTATTAGAATAAATGGAAAACATTCCTTAAATTTTTATTTTCTTTTTAAAAGGAGTGATCGTGAGGGTCAAGAAAGATTTCGAGTACATATCAATTCATTATTCAAATTATGATTGATATCATCATCGAATCTAATTGACAAGTTTTTTAGTATGAACATGAAATTGGAGTCATTATTTGTCTAGCTTCAAGATAACATCAAAATATAACAAAATATATTATCTTGAATCTACATACTCAATCACACTCGGTTGTTATGAAAATAATGACTTCCTCTCAAGACGAAAATAATATGCATCGGATCATAACTCACACTTGTGTTGAAGATGTCATATTGAGTCTTCTTGTCCAATGGTTGTGTTCCAAACATTAAACTAATATGTATAAAAGATGCATAAAATACACAACTAAGTAGGATTGACAACTTGGATGTTTCATCCGAAATATACAAGTAATTTACATTGCAATGCAATTAGTAAATGTGTCATTTCCGAAAAACCAAACATGAGCAAACAAACAACATATGTAAACTTTGCTCATGAACGAATCAACACTCAAAATCTCATGTGAAGTAAAAGTGTCACACATAATATGTTATTAACTATTATGTACCACATCAATCTTCGAGAAAGTCACATGTATTTCTCTTATCAAAAGATTGACAAAGGATAATTTATATCATATGCATCTCATTCCCTTTGTAACATGAATGGTTGTGTTACAAGAGAATACACTGCACCATGTTAACAAATATAGGATATTAGATTTGAATAATAACCTAATACAACCTATGTCATTGCATAAACAAGTAAAATTGGTCATACACTAAAATACTTGTTTTACTAAGCATTCGTAAGAGTGATAAGTTTCCTCTTAGAAAAGCATATTTGTTGAAATATACAATATGTCTCATTTCAATCATACATCATATAATACTCACAAGATCTATTGAGGTAAGTAACCTTTATTTGATTCTTTTCTCAAGATATGCAAAGGAGCATTCTTGAAACACTCTCAATGTAGTAGATTCTACATTGTATCACATTAATGCATCTCTTGACTCTAGAAAATCAAATCGTGTTAAAATAACATGTAACGACTCAAGAAACAAAAATGTCATCCATGGGATCTTAAAATGCACCATCTAAACCAAATAATCTCTAAATCTCAAACACAAAATTGAAACGTGTTTGCCTTTGTTAAGATATTGTGTAAGACATGTCTTCCTCTTCACCGGCTTTTAAAATATGGTTAGTTGAGTCATACTAGGCCATGTATTAGCGAAATAAGCTAATATCATTTTTGCTACACTTCGATAGGCAAATATAGGAATTTGAATTCTTCTAACATGAGAATGACTAATGGAGAACCTATTGCACTAGAAATTCAATTTGACCTAACGGTTGAATTGCTTCCAGGAGAGAAGTTGGGTTCGTGGTATAACCCGTAAAAATGGTCGTGTTTAGCCTGAATTAAGCACCACTAGTGATAGTCTCATACTCATTCTCTAACTTGAAAATTTTTCATTCCTACATTTGACTAAAGATAGTTTACATCGGTGAACTTTATCCCCCATTAGGATTTCATTTTGAACAAGTAGTAATTAGGATCCTCCTTAGCGAACCTAGATTACTTGCATCCCACATATGTGTTTCAAAATGATAACATGTTCTCGTAAGATATGACTGAATGTCTTCATGCTCTTAAATGCTAAATGATTATCATGTTTTGCATGATGTTTGCATTTATTCCTTATGTGCATTTTACATGATTTGCTTGTAAATTTTTGCACCCACACTATGTCATTTTGACACATAATGAATTAGGTATGCCTATCACTATGAACTCTTAGACGTCATATAATCATACACTAGTGTCAAAATCTATAAGTTAAAGTAGTCGCGAAATTGTCCTAATTCCTTGGTCATCATTTCGCTTTCTTCCAAGTAATACACCCTTTTGTCATGGGGAGGTTAGATACAAACCTAGTAGAACTCGGAGTAGGTTTGACAACTTCAATATTTCATCCGAAATATTCAAGTAAGTTTAACTTGCGATCGCAATTGATAAATGTCATATTCGAAACATCATATTCAAGTCTTTTAACAACATATGTTAAAACGCTCATCCAAATGCTAAAGGCTAACATCAACCTTTGGGTGACAAAGGACTCATGAGTTACTACTTAAGTGATTAGTAGTTCCTTTCATCCTCGTGTGAATATTGATGAACTCAAATAAGTACATTTTATTACTATCATTTATCCTATTAATTTGACTTGTTTTACTATATTATGTATGAGGATTGATACTTAATCGTTTACTTTTGTAATTCTCAGTTGAAAACAAGCATTTGGTGAAACTTAGCGATTATGGACTAAAAACGGAGTAAAATGATCAAGATTGGAATTGGTTGTTGGAATAAAGAGAATGAAGACCACTGCCTGACATTGAAGAATGCGCCGCATGGATTTATCCCATGCGCCGCATATGAAACTTTGGTCAACGAAGAATAACCAACTTATTCTACTCCAGATACGCCGCATCTCACCTATCACATGCGCCGCATCACTATCAATATTTCACCAGATACGATCCAAGATACAAGAGGACATGCGCCGCATCCAAAGATGAAGATACGCCGCATCTTCTGGCGGTGTACGAATATTCCTGAATATTATAATCTTGGACCCCACGCGAAGTTAAGTACATGCGCCGCATCTACTTACTAGATGCGCCGCATCTTACCCTCAGACAGAAACTATAAATACCCCAAGACCAGACGAATTCGATGTGACATATATTATATACGAGACCGAAGACTAGAAACCAAGGACGAATTCAGTCAAGGAAGCAGCACAAGACACACCCAAATCAAAGATACAAGAGCTGTAAGAAGGTTCTGCATGTGTTTAATTCATTAAGTAGTTTTGTTTTATTGTGTTAGTAAACTTTAATTCATCAAGATTGGTGGCTTGTGTAATGTGACAACGGAAAGGTTGCACTCCCTTAAAACTGCTTTCTCATCAATTAAAGTTTATATGTTAGTGTCATTGGTGACTTTTATTAGTGCATTGATAACCTCTGTGGCTAGCTGAGCGTTGATCGGGTCGCCATGCCTCTGCCCTCGCCTGTTTATTAGATGCCTATGTATTCTATGGTCTGTAGAAAAGTAGGAGAAAGATAAACGGGATAGTCATAAGTAATCATTAAGGGTTTACTCGCCGATAAGATTAGAACCAACGAGAAAGGACTTAATCTCGGTGCGTTGCATCGAACTATACACTTCATATAACACTAGCAATAAAACAAGTGACAAACTACTTATCATAAGGACAGCCCTCTTATTGTCTCAAGTATTTATCTGTGTACGTGTGTGCTACTTGCTGATTCGTGCCTATTGGTTTAGTTTATTATTTAATTGCAACCAAATCGTGCCAGTCTCTCAGGCTGAACCCCCTTGCGTTAGAATAGGTTGTATAGCTAACTTAATATATTAAAATACTGATTAGAATAACTAGATAATACGTTCCACTCTTAGTGATCGACACTCTACTTACCATTATATTCATACTGACTGGGTACACTGCTCGTTAGGTGTGTGTGTTATTGATAAGTCGGCTAAATATAAATTTAAAACTTGATTAGGCATTAAAACTGCAAAACCGCAACGACACACGCAGCAACATCAAGTTTTTGGCGCCGCTGCCGGGGAGTGAATTGTTATTATCTGTTAATTTGATTAGTATTTTAATTAGGTTTTTAATTTTTATCTAACCGCTAATTTTGTTGTGTATTAGTTTAATTTGCATTCATTGTACTATTTTGCATATTTTCTGTTTTTGTGTGTTATTTGTTTGCTTTTATTTTGTGTTTATTTTCGTGTGTTTTTATTTGTTTTAATTTTTCGTATTTTGTGTGTTCTGCTATCGTTGTACTGAGCTAAATCGAACGATACGGCGCATCTGATTTCTCAGATACGGCGTATTGCGTTTAATTTTTATAAAATACAACGCGTTTAATTAATTCGATACGACGCATCTTTTCCCTAAGATACGGCGTATCTGTTTTTAATAAGAAATTTTTTTCTAAGCAATAAAGTGATACGACGCATCTTTTCCCCAAGATACGGCGTATCTGTTTTTGATAAAAAAAATTTCTAAACGTTAACGCCATACGACGCATCTGCTTCAGCAGATACGGCGTATCTATTATTTTAATTAAAAACAGTTTTCGAATTATTAAACAGATACGGCGCATCGACCTCTGTCGATACGGCGTATCTTCTGAATCAAAAATCTCGTATTTTGAAACGTAACGAAAATACGGCGCATTAACTTTTGTTAATACGGCGCATTTAATTTTAAATAAATATCGATTTTTGATAATTAAAATTGATACGGCGCATTCAGATTTCTAAGCGGCGTATCTATTTTCTGAATAAAGTCTGATTTAATTTTAACGATTATAAGATACGGCGTATCCAACTTTTTGGATACGGCGCATCGTCTACCAATATCAGTTATTTTTATTCTTATATCCGTTTCTATACTCGTTAATTTTTCTTCTTGCGAACAGATCCTACTGATGCTTTTGTGATTATTTCAGAAGGAAAATGGATGGATTCGGAGAGCTGATTGACTTCGACTTCGAAGCCAACTTTATGAATGATATATTAGTGCATGATAAATCACCCGAACGTTACGACGGGGACTACATTGAACTTAATGACCTTGATGGACCAATGGAATCCAATGACCTATTCATGAACGATGCGGAATCTGAGTTAGAAGAAGGAGAAATTGTGGATAGTCCAAAAGTCAACGTTATAAATACTAGGAATTACGATGAATTTGAGGGATATGATGGTTCTTGGGATTACGATAGAAGGATCAACGCCAATTGTGCTTACAATTTGCAATTCCCATGCATGATTGGGTACAAGTGTATTGACGCCAATTTCTTTCCTATTTTACCAATCAATGTCATGTCAAGAAGCTTTTACAATTCTATTATGAGAAATAAAGTGGAGCGTAAGGGAAAGAATGTAGTTGGAGCCTTCATTAATGTCCCGATCTTCGTAGGGCGCTTTACTATTGTAACTGAGTTCGCCGTTGTTGAAGACATGAATGCCTATCGTGACAGCAATATGGGTGACGTGATTGTTGGAAAACCATTTTGTAGGGAGATCACTATTAATGCAAAACGATTTGAAGGAAAGATCACCTTTCAATGTGGAAGCGACATTATCACTTATATGATGCCCCGAACTCACCCTGGGTTTAAACATACTACTAATAGGGTCTGCTACAAATTCTCTCCATTCCTTTTTATTAGTAATGATGACATAAAGAGAGGGATTGAGTACCCATATCAAATGATGGAAGGATTCTATAAAGGAGTTTTGAATTTGGGACCTGAATATATACGTGACGATTTAGTTGCTAAATGGATCCTACGTAGCCATGTAGGAATAAATGATCGATATTAAAAGAGCTGAACGTGAGTCTAACTTGAAGACTCTGGAATAAAGACAAGTGCTTACCGGGAGACAACCCGGATTTATCTTTTAATTTTCTGTTTGTGTCGAGTCAGTCAGGCCGCAGAGGATACGGCGCATCTCAATTCTGAGATGCGACGCATCCCCTGCAATGGTCATATCTTATTTTATTTTTCTGCATTTTTTATTTCCGAATTTAAAACTTTTTATCAGTTTATTTCAATGCGGCGCATCCCTGGTTAAGGATGCGGCGCATCTTTTATTCTGATCCGTAATTATTCCAGGCTCGATACGGCGTATCTTCTTCCATAAGATACGGCGCATCGACTGACCTGATGATTTTCATTTTAAGTTTTTATGTTTTATTTTTCCTAACTACTAATGTATTATGCAAGTTGAACCTTTCTTACCTTAGGTGTGTTTTAAAGTGTTGGTGGTATTATAGATTCCTGCATTTCCTGTGGATACATTGATTATGAAGCTTAAACGTTCTAATCCACAAGAAAGATGATTTTTGCTCTACTACTAATGGAGGATCATACCGAGCAAATCTCAGGGGAGTTTTTCTGTTCTAATTCTTTTATTTTCCAGTTTTTAACCTTTTATACAAACAACGAGGACGTTGTTTAACTTAAGTGGGGGGATTGGAGAATTAGAACACTTAACACTTACTTGTCCTAAACTTTTCAAAATATGCTTAAAATGTGCTTAATATATAAAAATTTAAAATTTTTAGCATGTTTTTGTTTAAAGTCTAAGTTGCATAGCTGCACACATGACGTTATTTTCAAAAATTGTGATTTTTCAAAATTCACAAATCTATGAGTGTGCCGGTGACTTGTAAACTTTAGAACTTGGCTTGTATACTATTCGAGACCACCATAATAAGTATTATTTTATATAATTGGAATGACTTGTCTAAATTGGTAAATTTCTAGGATTACACCCAAATAGCCTTATGTTATGTGTTATTAGCTAACTACACTGGTTAGTTAACCCCCGTATAACCCTTTTGTTACTCTCACTTTTAGAGTAAGATACCCCTAGAAAAACACTCAGAGCCATTCCTTTCGTTTCTTACACCTTTGTTTAAAATGTTTCGTTACACCTTAAACCTTAGCCTACCCTGTAGATTAAAATCCGTGGTTGGTTAATTGCTATAGGCAAAGTGTGTTTCCTTACATTACCTGTGTTCGTGTGCGTAATTCATTATCTATGGTTAGGTCGGGAAATTGCACAATGCAATTGGAGTGAAAGTAAATATTGTATATCTTTGAGTTTATTTTTCGTGTGTTTACTACTTTCACTATTACCGTTATTTCTGAAGTTATGAAAAGTATGGAAAAATTATCCAGAATTATTGTTTTAGTGATGTGGTGAAATTTTACACATATATGTTTATGTTATTATATATATATATATATATAAAAAATAAAAAAAAATAAAAAAAAATGGAAAAAATGAGAAAAGAAAAAGAAAAAGAAGAGAGTTGGATGTTTGTTTTAACCAACTTATGTAAAGTTATGTAAGTGGTCGATATCACCACTAGTTGTTGTACTATATCTATGGATTGAATGGGAGTTGGCAGTTATGGGAACGCCAACTAAGGTTTATTCTTTGATTGAGATCTTGTTGAGTATAATTCGTGTCTACCTAAAGCGTGTGTTTCAAGTGTTAAAGCGTGAGTTATTCAATGATATGAGTCTTATTCATGGGATGGTTGGGATAGTGATTAACCACACTTAGGATTTTAATTTAGGGATAATTACTAAAATAGCCCAAAACCCAAATGGGATATTTCTACCCCGGTTGCCCTGGGCAATGCCCCCAGTTGCCCAAAAAAGGGCGATTGTTGCCCAAAAAATACACTGGAAATCCTTCGGTTGCCCCAAAAAATGCCGGTTGCCCTGGGCAACACAATTATTTTCGGATTTCGGGTTAGATAGGGAACCGCCCATTTGTGTTTGGGCTATTTTGGTAATTATCCCTTTAATTTATTTGTTTTGTTTATTTTTTATTTTTACACCAATTTATATCCCAAAATTTATCCATACCCTGTATTATTCTTTATCCAACCAAACCTTTGATTTATTGAGATTAGGGATTTGAGCAATCTTAAGTATCGTAGTCGTGGATTCGGCTATGTATTTATGATTTTGTCGCCCTTTTTGATATAATATTATTGGTAAAGTTTGGACCTATCTTTAGCCTATTCGAGTTAAGGATTTGAGCAATTGCAAGTATCGTGTTCGTGGATTCGATCATGTATTTGTGATTTTGTCGCCTTTTCTGGAATTTGAGATCGATAGAGATTAAGAATAATTAACCCTTAAGCCTAAAAACCCTTTTTACCGCTTTAGACTTGTTATTCCTTAGCTTTAGTGGTGGAGATGTGTATACTTGCCAAGCTTATGATAGAATATTCGTCGCGACTGGACAGTTAAACGATTAGATTTGCTTTTATCAATATATTTTATTTTACTTCTAATTCGTTAAGTGTTTAGTTGTGTGATTATGACAAAAGACGAATACATTCTTAAATATAAAAATAAATCCTAACATTTTTAGGATACATTTTCATAAGAGTAATTCTAAGGTTTACTTGGGGACAAGTAAAGTTCAAGTGGGGGGATATTTGATGAACTCAAATAAGTACATTTTATTACTATCATTTATCCTATTAATTTGACTTGTTTTACTATATTATGTATGAGGATTGATACTTAATCGTTTACTTTTGTAATTCTCAGTTGAAAACAAGCATTTGGTGAAACTTAGCGATTATGGACTAAAAACGGAGTAAAATGATCAAGATTGGAATTGGTTGTTGGAATAAAGAGAATGAAGACCACTGCCTGACTTTGAAGAATGCGCCGCATGGATTTATCCCATGCGCCGCATATGAAACTTTGGTCAACGAAGAATAACCAACTTATTCTACTCCAGATACGCCGCATCTCACCTATCACATGCGCCGCATCACTATCAATATTTCACCAGATACGATCCAAGATACAAGAGGACATGCGCCGCATCCAAAGATGAAGATACGCCGCATCTTCTGGCGGTGTACGAATATTCCTGAATATTATAATCTTGGACCCCACGCGAAGTTAAGTACATGCGCCGCATCTACTTACTAGATGCGCCGCATCTTACCCTCAGACAGAAACTATAAATACCCCAAGACCAGACGAATTCGATGTGACATATATTATATACGAGACCGAAGACCAGAAACCAAGGACGAATTCAGTCAAGGCAGCAGCACAAGACACACCCAAATCAAAGATACAAGAGCTGTAAGAAGGTGCTGCATGTGTTTAATTCATTAAGTAGTTTTGTTTTATTGTGTTAGTAAACTTTAATTCATCAAGATTGGTGGCTTGTGTAATGTGACAACGGAAAGGTTGCACTCCCTTAAAACTGCTTTCTCATCAATTAAAGTTTATATGTTAGTGTCATTGGTGACTTTTATTAGTGCATTGATAACCTCTGTGGCTAGCTGAGCGTTGATCGGGTCGCCATGCCTCTGCCCTCGCCTGTTTATTAGATGCCTATGTATTCTATGGTCTGTAGAAAAGTAGGAGAAAGATAAACGGGATAGTCATAAGTAATCATTAAGGGTTTACTCGCCGATAAGATTAGAACCAACGAGAAAGGACTTAATCTCGGTGCGTTGCATCGAACTATACACTTCATATAACACTAGCAATAAAACAAGTGACAAACTACTTATCATAAGGACAGCCCTCTTATTGTCTCAAGTATTTATCTGTGTACGTGTGTGCTACTTGCTGATTCGTGCCTATTGGTTTAGTTTATTATTTAATTGCAACCAAATCGTGCCAGTCTCTCAGGCTGAACCCCCTTGCATTAGAATAGGTTGTATAGCTAACTTAATATATTAAAATACTGATTAGAATAACTAGATAATACGTTCCACTCTTAGTGATCGACACTCTACTTACCATTATATTCATACTGACCGGGTACACTGCTCGTTAGGTGTGTGTGTTATTGATAAGTCGGCTAAATATAAATTTAAAACTTGATTAGGCATTAAAACTGCTAAACCGCAACGACACACGCAGCAACATCATGTGAATATACACTTCTTAAGACCAAGTATATTCATTTCCGGTAGTTCCTCTTATCCCCATAGGTTTGTCATCGTGTTTTGTCGTCAAGCTCACCTCATATATAATGAGCATTGAACTTTAAGCATCTACACGAATTAATGATCGCGTATTAGTTATAAGTTAATTTCACAATCTAGTACGTATAGTTATCCAGATTAGGGTTTCTTCCATTTTTAGAAACTTTCTATTTTTTATAATTTTACAAATTCAGTAACTTTCCATATTTAGCAAGTTTCCATAATTAGTAGATTTCCATAATTAGTAGAATTAGGGTTTTCAAATAAGTAATAGCTAGGTTTAGGGTTTAAAACGCATTTAACTTCATTAATGGTCAAATTAAGGTTTCTAATGCAATTAATTAGGTTTAATAAATATCTTAATTACAATTAGGTTTTTAGGGTCTTTAAATGACATTTTAGCAAGGTCTAGGGTCTAGTATGACAATGATCAAAGTATAGGGTAAAAGTGACATCTTATCATAGTTTAGGGTTTAATGTGTAAATTAGTTTTTAGTATCAAATTCGGAAAACAAAAAGGAACACACAGATCATATTCAAAACCTTTATTAACCCTTGATACACTTTAATACACATGCTTTGGGTTTCTATTTTCGAGTCTCATTTAATACGCAAATTTAGTCTATTATTAAGGGTCGAAAAGACCAAGTTTGGTTCGATTAACACACACCCAATCGACACCCACAACTCTCCTGTGTACGTACAAAAACCAGATATGGGACAACAACCATGCATGCTCTTTTTTAGTTATTTAAGTTTAGTATACGTGTTGATATCATTCTCTTATGTGCCATGCAGATTTGTCCAAACAAGATATTTATGGTGCGTTTCATTTGTTATCTAGGTGTCGATTTGGGACTGTTTAAGACACGACATGAAGTAGCCATATGACTCGACACCAAGTTGTTTTATCCCGCGACACAAACATAGCCATAAACACACGACTCACAATCACAACTTATACTACGACATACGTGCTGCTTCATAGGTCGACAACACAACATAAATGCGACACAAGAGAGGTTACAAATCGATTATATGACAATAATTCTCTACGTAAATATCTTTTCATTTAACGAAACAAAACAATTATGTTATCATGCATACTAGTTGTGTGACCTTTAACGTGACATGGTTTTAGTTTATCTTCGTATAACTCTTTTGATAACGAAACAAAAATGACTTAAGTGATCAATATATATAGGAGTCATGTGACATGTTAACGTGACATGGTTTTGCTTTTCATACATATATCATACGAGGCAATGTTAAGATGAATCAAATAGATCATTAACGAATATGGGGAATTACCTTCTAGTCGGATTGTATGAAAGAATCAAGAACAAGAGGCATAACAAGCCACGAATAGGACCAAGCACACTAATCACAAAACCCTTCAAATGAATATTCTCCACAATCGAACTCCTTCTTCACTTATTCTTTGTCGACTTCTGATTATCAAGGGTAAATGGTTCGGTTTGTTTGTAGTTGCTGATGTGGTGTGTAATTTCTCTAAGTGTTTAATAAAAACGTGTATAGGGAAAGTTTCAAACTAGGCAAGTGTAAATCATGGATGAGATTGATTGGGTGATTGGGTCGGTTAGTTAAGGTGATTGAGCCGAATCATAGGTGATTGATTTAGATGTTTATCACAAATAAAGTTTCCATTTTTTTGAATATAATTTGTACAAAGAAAAATAATGCAAATCGGTCCTAATACAACATGCTAAACGTGTGATGTTCTTTCATATGTTGTGTCGATTTTATGCTTGTATAGTTTAGGGTTTCGCATTTTCCAAAATTTAAATTATAATGTAGTTAAGTTGAATTCGCATTTAACGTTAAAAGAAGTCTCATATTTTTTGGTCGTTATACGTATAGTATTCCCGGACCCAACATACCGGGCCGGGTACACTCACAAGACAAACAACCCCGACCCATGGACAATCCGGACCTTACCTGCCTCACCAAGCCGGGCCAGACAAGAACACCTCATTATGAGGAACCGCGTCTTAGCACCCCTACCGTGGAAGAACCTCATGTTCGAAGAAGATCCAGATGTCGGGACCACCGATTAATCCAAAAGAGTAAGGAATATCGTCAGCTACCTTATAGCTGACCCGGACAGAGTCCAAACAGGGAAAGACCGCAGTTCCCTTCCAAAAACATCGCCATCCGAGGCAAGAGGACAAGAACAAGGGTTGACCTTTGTTGATCCCATTTGAGCTTCACGATCTTATTAATTACTTTAGATAAATCTAAAGCAATAGGTATAGAAACTGATCTTGAGTTGTATATCAAATATTATGCGGAACTTAATATTTGATCTTAAGAAGAATTAAACACAAAACAATTTCTCAAACAACACTTCAATATATTAATACGATTGCTCGATAGCAATAGGGTTACAAGAAACCTTGAAGTGTAAACAATAATGATACGTATCCCTAACCTAACCCTAGATCCTCCTTTTATAGCATAAGGAGTCCTAGTCGGTTTACAAGACTTTCTATACAAGAAAAATATCTTACGTATCTTTTCTATACTTATCCTTAAACATACTATACATATCTAATAAGCAGCAGAGTAACTAGTCTAGCAGCAGAGTCTTCGTGGGCTAGCAGCAGAGTTACACTTTGCTTATTCTTCCAAACCAGCAGAGTCACAAACAGCAGAGTCATTAAGCTAATCAGCAGAGTTACATAACTGATCAGCAGAGTTATACTTAGTGTATTTCTCGAATCAGCAGCATCTTTAGACCCAACAACCTTGGAGTTTCCCGCCTAGAAACGTCACCATCATGGCACGTGATCCCAGGTAACTGACAAGAATGACCATGGTATAAATAGAGGGCAACTGCCACTCTCAACGGCAACAACATCACACCCTCACAACATACACTTTTTCTCTCTAAACATATATTTACTCCCACACCAAAGGTTGACCGCGGAACCCCCATTCCGCGGTGAGACTAACGGTGTTGCTTTCTTTCTTAGCAGGTACAGCACAAAAAGATACCAACTTAATCAAGATTCGCCATACCAAGAGCTAGCTTAAACTAGATCTTGTATTGCGTCCAAGTTTTGTACTAACAAGTGGCGCCATCCGTGGGACACTAACATAACTGCGTTTCCAAAGATACTCTCACCATATGAGTAATCCAGCGAATGGCTCTTTTCCCAAGAACGCTCCGCGGTACGGAACACCTTGGGAAAGGAAAAGAGCCAGGGAATGGAGGAGCACCATTCTTGCCCTCTGCTACATGAGGCAATAAGGGAATTTTGCGATAAGCATTATGACTAAATTTTGCCCTTGATGGCTGAAAAGGTTCATTAAGAGAAGTTAAGGCAGGTATAAACTCGCCTTGACTTCGATAATGAAGAACAAAAAGGTTCGCGGTCTCGAGAGCAATCTCGAAACTCTGAATCAAAATCTTCGGGAGGGAAAAAAGCCAAAAAGAAAACGAAAGGCCAGTCCTAGTGAAAGCTTTCCACCCAAAAGCTCCAACTAACTCACAAGCTTTTGAAGCCTATCAAAATTTTGATCAAGCATCTCTGAGCTTCGAGCAGAGAAGTTTTCATATTGCTGCTTTAAGAGATTCTTCTTATTCTTTCTTGTAGCATCATTCCCACCAAATCTCTTTTCTACCGTTTCCAACAACAACTTAGCATCTTTGATAGAGTTAAACTTTAACTGATGTTCATTGGGAATGCCCATCATTAAAGTACTTCTTGCTTTCACCTCTAATCTTCTCTGAGCCTTTTCTTCAGCAGTTGAAATAGGCAATACTATCACAACACCTTCCACTTCTTTTGTTTTTGGCAAAGTGTTACCATTCTATATGACTTCCCATAGTGAATAGTCTATCATTTGGATGTATTGTTCAATCCTCATCCTACATATCTCAAACTCACCAGGTTTGAGCATGGGAACCTTGGATGTAGCCACCATGTGTGCAGAATCTTGATCCATATCTTCTTAATTCTTCTAAATCACAGCTTCTCTACAAGCTCTGATACCACTTGTTGATCCCAGTAGAACTCTTGTTGAATTATGGTTGAACTTTAGATCGAATCCCTTTAGCTTGTTAAAGGTTTAGTTATATCAGATAAATCTAACACAATTATGGTAGAAACTGTGTTTGAATGTATTAAAGATTATGCGGAATCTAATCTTTAATATTAAGAAGAATTACTTTAATGAAACAGTAACACAATTAATAAACAAACAATCAAGCTCCAATATTATTAATGAATCATACGAATACTCTAATAGTATTAGGGTTATAAAACCTTGAAGCTATAAGAATTATACATTTCTGTATATTGTGGTTTTTATAACTCTATGCCCTAGGACCTCCTTTTATACACCAAGGAGCCATATACGGCTTACAATATTTTCCTAAGTATATTAAATCTTCTATAAAGATACGAATATATCAAATCTTATCTATACATATCAAATACATTTCCTATAAGCAGCAGTAACCTTGAGCAGCACTAAATCACACTAGCAGTCTTAACTTTTGCAATGGCATCAGTAACTTCCTCAGCAGTCTTAACTTTGTACTAGCATCATTAACACACTTAGTGTATATTCAGTGAAGCTCTTCAGCAGTACTAACTTTGTACTAGTAGTTGTAAACACTTAGCACATTTTTCATTGAAATTCAAGAGCAGTTGTAAATTTCCTCAAGCAGCAGTAACACAAACATGAGTAGAAGTAACAAGAATCCCAATAATCCTAACAAGAAGGCTTTTAATCCCAATAGCTATGTCTGGTATTTGTAACCGACAAGAAGCAAAAGAGGCTATTCAGAGTCGTTAAAGTAGCCAAGTTCTCTTCCGGTACCCTGCTACGGATCCTGAAGAAACTTGAGCGGATAAAGAGGAAGGTGGAGAAACTGCAGATAGAGATGAATGCAAGCAATCATCATATGTCGACAAGGGTTGTGAATGTGATAAAAGAAAGGCTGACGCTTCAAGCATCATGGAGACGAATGGAACAAAGAATAGGAAATCGAAGTTGGCCTGACAAGAAGCCCATAAATAGAAGACCCGAATGATCTATCCTTAGGGCGAGATTGTTGGAACACAAAAAATGTAAATCATTAGTGTAGGGACTTCTATTTATCTTTTGTAATAGTATAGGGTATATTGTGTAACATTGTGTGGCTTGCGACAGCATTATACTATCGCAACACTTGTATAGTTGCGATAGGATGCTTATTGGGTGGTTAAAATCCCATAAAGTCATTATAGCAATGTTTTAAAAACCGGCTCACTAATCGACCCGGTCGAGTCATTAGGTCACAAGATCATTGGTCCAACATGTTCAATCGCCGGGTCAATCCTGTTTTCTGTTAAACAAAAACAATAGTTCGATCTATGAAATACCTATAAAACGTGTAATACTTAATACCAAACATACATAAAATATGAAAAGTTTGGTATTAAGTATTACATGTTTTATAGGTATTTGGTAGATAGAACTATTGTTTTTGTTTAACGGAAAATTGGATTGACCTGACAGTTGAACCGGTTGGACTAGTGATCCAGTGACCTAGTGACTCGACCGGGTCGATTAGTGACTCGGTTTTTAAAACATTGCTTATAATGACTAAAAAATATGAAAAGTTGAATCACACAATAAATTTATAAAACATATAATACAATACAAAATAGATACGATTCAACCAGAATGCAAGCTTTAAACTATATATAAATTTGCATTAAGGGTTCAACCGATTACCGGGTTTATAAACTTAAACAAACAACGAAGGAGATAAAAGCCCCCTTTTCAGCCCCTCACATTTAACCAAAACAAACCCTCTTTATCAAAGAACTACTTGAAGCAGCCAACCCATTTACTCATCTTGGTAAGCCTACGAATTTATCAACCAAATTCTTTTATTTAATTTCATTATATGTTATAATTTGACTTATTTACTGCAAAACCCTAAATTTTTAATCTTTATTATGACATAGTAATTAAGGTTTGAGTTTTGGTTTTTTTAGGAAAAGATGTTTTTCCACATTGTTCTGGAGCGAAACATGCAGCTCCACCCTCGCCATTTTGGCCGCGAACTTCGCGAAAAGCTTGTTTCGAAGCTAATGAAAGATGTGGAAGGAACTTGTAGTGGTAGGCATGGTTTTGTTGTGGCGATAACGGGTATAGAGGATATAGGGAAAGGGATTATTCGTGATGGAACGGGTTTTGTTACTTTTCCGGTTAAGTATCTTTGTGTTGTGTTTCGTCCGTTTAAAGGGGAAATACTTGAAGCTACTGTTACTATGGTTAATAAGGTTGGATACTTGATTCGGGAACTTTTATTTTATTTTTTGTTTAATGGAAGTGTCGTTTAGGCTTATCGAAAGTAATTTTGTTGCAGATGGGTTTCTTTGCTGAAGCTGGGCCTGTTCAGATATTTGTGTCCAACCATGTGAGTTGTTTCTTTACTTGTTTGCGTTTTTATACTTTGTGCTGCTGTTAATAAGATTTGATAGAAATGGTATGATATTTTTGCTGCTGTTCAGATATTACATGTGACAAGTATTCATGAGAGTAGTGGCGGAATTTCAACGTATTTGGGGGGGGGGGAATCGAAGTTTAGAACCTAGTTCTTCAAATTCATAAAAAGTCATCTATATAGTCACATAATAAAAGAGAGAAACAGAAATATGTAATGTCAATGTTCAAATTACGAGTGCCATAGCTCTTAAAAAAAGTAAAAATAGATAGCTCAAAAGTGCAAAACTCAAAACACATAGTAAATTAGTAATTGATTAGCACCCTAAACTAGTATTGTTTGAAAGTCAAACTAGAATCGAGTAAAATAGGAGCGTGGTTATCAGATTTTTAGGAGTATTTACAGGGATTCATTTAGCTTGCCACTAAAAATATCAAATACACTACATTAGTGGGCCAAAATTTTGGGAGGGCCAACACCCTCCTTTGCCTCTATGAAGTTCCGCCAATGCATGAGAGCACGCCAGCTAGAGCTTAAATATTGTCTCCATGTTCATGAATATAGTAATCTTTTCTCTGCAGATGTGCTTAAAAACTTTCAGGTCCTATTGGTTGAAATTGTGTGGTTATTTAGTTTCGACAGAAAAAAGGATGAAGAAGTTAGTGAATTAGAAGCCAGTTCAATAAATGGACATGAGGATGAACCTTAATATTCATGTTGCTGTTAAATTGTTTTGTCATAGTTGGGAGATTCTTTTCATTTAGTTCATGGCTTCATGCTATTGTTATCCTTCAAAATGTTTATCTAAGTGTACAATCAAAAAAATTGGGCTTAAGAGTTATTTTTATTAGTATAATACTTGCAAAGCTAGGTTCCACGGTCTGTGGTGCTCTTTGAGTTAATATATTGTAATAATACAAGAAGTATTGCTACAGATAAGACAAGTTAGGAATATCATTAATGGTACCATACTACCATGTTTACAATATCAAAGGGAATGCATGTACCTGCAAACTCATAATCAAATATTGAAATTCATTTTAAAAGATTGATCGAATCCAGCAAAAGACTTGTTTAGTTATTCGGTCATGTAATCGATTCACTACTATGGAACAGATGAGTATAGAGCTTGTTAGAACTAGTGAGCTATGATGTTTGAATAAAACTCTCTTAGCTATACTAGAAGGAGTTTTAGAACATGATTTTTACTTATAGTTGTTAATAGTTAACATAGTCTAAAGTTACATTATGATTATATGACTTGACAAACTACTGATTCTGATTCTGATTCTTTTTTTTTTTTTTTTTTTAGTTGATACCTGATGACATGGAGTTTCAGTCTGGGGACATGCCTAATTACACAACTTCTGACGGATCTGTATGATTTCAATATTATTATTATCATCTTTTATGGTCTGTACTTACGGGGTGATGTTTATATGATATAATCCCTTTTGACTTTTCCAGGTGAAGATTCAAAAGGATAGTGAAGTTCGGTTGAAAATCATTGGGACTCGAGTTGATGCAACAGAAATTGTAAGTCATCAGTTCTATCTCCTTAATTTCATGACTTCATGTTGCATAGTCCAGTGACATTAGTAGCTACTTTGAATAGCAGCACCATAATAGGATCTTATTGTTTTCTTTCCCATTAGACAAGTATTGCATGTTTATTCGAATTGTGTAAAGCTTATATTGCTCTCTGTTGTTAGTAATTGGTAGATATAATATTTCATCATTTCATCCCCTGCTTCATATGTCCATGTTTCTTCCCAACGTTTTTCAAAAAACATTCACTTTTTCATATCTGTTAGATTTAGTTTATAAGTTACTCCGTATGTCCTTTATGTTTTTTTTTTTTTTTTTTTTGTTAAGAGTAAATTAAATCGTGCACAATAAGCCGATGCTCTGGATAATATACATGTTGAAGGAAGCATGGCAATTTGCGCGAAAATAAGCAACTTTAGGTCGTTATGTCTGCTTATGATCTGGGGGCCTGGACTAGACCTACATTGTTTGTATTTTGTAAAACTATTTTTATAAAAATCAAAGATCTGTAGCTAAATTTTTTATAGCCTGATGTATAAAAGCAGGGACTTGTTGCCAAATAAAGTAAACTGGTCTCCCGTAAACATCAGGGAAATAGAGCTGGGCATCGTTATTGGGTGAACCTCTTGATTTTATTATGACGGATAAGGTTCAGTAAACGAAGCTACATTTTGTTCATTATGATTTAATTGGTAGATAGATATAATCTATTGAATAGTTTAGATTGTTATCATATAAAAAGAACAAGTAACCACTGAATGCACTTTGTGTGTTGTACCTTATGTTATTTCAACAACTTTTTTTATGAAGTACTATATAATAAATGCATGTCATGAAAAGGGTTACATACAAAAGCATTTTCTACTAGCCGTATAACATGATTAGGCATCTAAATAGCAGCATTGTTGACACTTTGAAAGCAGTGTTCCCAAAGATACCAATTCCATCTTTACGCATGTAAATTTGCACATGTATCGCATCAAATAGATTCATATAGCAAAAAGTTATCTTAAAAACGGATATTGTAGAGGGTAGGACCCATGCCAAACACCCAGGATGTCACAGTCATTGTGAATGTTAGTTCCATCATTAAAATGTTGCTCTCTAATAGCAAGGGGAAAAGAGGATTTGAACCATAACCTTCAAAGCATTAGCACGAGAATTGGCACACGAAATGTGTGATGGCCTTATTCGGAATTTTGTAGCTGTTTGCTTCAAGGTGAGAAACTCATCAACATGTGATGACTGCAAAGATTGGTGAGAAAAAGGCTAATATGGCAGTAGGACTGTTCAGTTTTTGGTCAAGAATGTTAAACTATTTCATACGATCAATACTGTGTATATTTAAGGTCCGGAGTGTTTCTTATCATAGTATACCGAAAACTAGCTATATATCACTGGTTAAGGTGGGAAAATTTAGGTGGATTGGTTAACTGGTCAAAATGGGTAAAATTTTACTATCGGTCTAAATGGGTCCGGTTGGGTTTGATTTAGGAGGATGTGAGCATTAGATATACACTTAGAGCATCCTCCAGCAGTTTGAACTTTTTTTTAACCTTTTTTCTTTATATTACCCATTTGAACTGCTAATATTGGATATAACCCAATTCAACCCATTTATAACAAAGTGGGTTAAAATTGCTACCTATACGCATTTAGGTTCGTAAATTCAGACAGTTTTAACTAATCTGCTCAATAAGTTAAATAAAGAAAAGACCATACCTGATATGAAGTCTAGTAATATGTACAAAGTTTGGATTCAGAAAAAGAAACTCTGTATATGCAGGGCTATTAAAGCCAATATAGCAGCACACTTGATACTAAAAAACTATAACTCATGTTTGCATCTACCTTGTTTTAGACATATAGACAAGGATTAATATTATTCTATAATCCAGATCTTCTCTTTTACTGTGTTCTTTGTTTTACTAACAACTGTTTATATTTTTTTGTAATAACATATCTATTATTTATGTTTTAAACATACAGGATTGATTAGTTATGTTATTTACTTTGCAGTTCTGCATTGGTACCATTAAAGATGATTTCTTGGGTGTGATTAGTGATCCTGCTGGTTCTTAGTGCATGGGACTCCAAAAGGCTAATTGTATGGTGGTTTGTGTATGTTGACGTTAGTTTCAATTGGCATTCTGAAAAAGAAATCATGCATGCATTGTGCTAATATATAAACCTTGAACCATCAACATTTGTGTTTGGTCTATGGTAGTAAAATAACTTGGTTATCATAATGCTCAACACAAAGCCTTGTGAGTCGCAATATGGGTGGGTTAGGTAACGGGTCAGAATGTGTTTGGGTCAAACCAGGCAAAAAATTTTTATTCAGATCAAAATGGGACTGGTTGGCCATTAGCCATGTTGGCCCGTTAGAGATATAACATGAACCTAACCATTTGTATGTGAATGAGTCAAAACTGCCACCTCTACTGAGCATTCTTTGCACTAAGTGCATTGCTGATCCGCCTAACTATTATTTTATCTTAGAACTAAATTTTGATTCCAACCCAGAATTTTATTTTGGTTTGTAATATTGCACGAATTGAGGGTATATTATTGAATAATAACAATTGCGTCGCTATGTCATGAAAGAACAACAAAAGTAGAAGATAGTCACAGACTCGAAGCAGTGCTTGAAGCTAACTGCTGAAACTAAAAATAAGTAACAAAAAGCATCTCCTGGAAGGGTAAGCACTGCTGAAACTAAAAATAAGTAACAAAAAGCATCTCCTAGAAGGGTAAGACTGTTCATTAACACAAGCACTGTTCAATTAAAAGATAAAGAAATATGAAGATCTTACCAAAAATCAAGGGGCACAACATACAGTCATAAGACACTAGAGGTCACAAAGACATTAACAACAGATCAGGTTAATATGAAAAAGCTTTACTTGATGCTCTAGAACACTAGAGGTCACAAAGACATTAACAATAGATTTCATACATCAGTTTAATATGAAAAAACTTTACTTGATGCTCTAGAAAGGTTTTTATTGATAGACTAGCAATAACAATTCACAATTCATGCTACTGAGGTGTTCCCTGCCGGTTGTTGGAACGACGCAAGCCGAGCCGAGCCAGGTCTCGATTTAGAAAGATGAAGGGCCCAAAAGTCTAGATAGGGAGTTATAAATTCCCCATCCTATGAGAAAAAACTTAGACAGGATAAATTACATACTGAAACAACTAATATAAAGAGATTTATGGACCCGATTTTATTGCTAAAAGTACAAAACATTATTATATATTAGTCGTTTCAGTATGTAATTTATCGTGCCTAAAAGTTTTTTTCTCATAGTAGCATGAATTATGAATTGTGGTTGCTAGTCTATTAATGCAAGAACCCTTTTAGAGCATCGAGTAAATTTTTTTCGTATTAAACTGATGTATGAAATCTGTTGTTAATGTCTTTGTTACCTCCGGTATCTTATGACCGTATATTGTTCCCCTTGATTTTTGGTAAGATCTTCATATTTCTCGATCTTTCAACTCAACATAGTGCTTATGTTAATAAACAGTCTTTCCCTTTCGGGAAATGATTTTTGTTATTTTTAGTTTCACCAGTTAGCTTCAAGTCTGTGACTGTCTTCTACTTTGATGGTTCTTTCATGAGATATATGGGGAAATTGTTAGTGTGTGGTGTGGTGAATGAGGGGAAGAGGTTTATATAGAGGAGGGGAAATGGGTGTGATTGGTGAAAATGGTGTGGTGTGGATTGATGACATGGAAAGAATTTGGGCCATTGGATCAAAGTGGGGTGTGAGAGGTGTGTGTAATGGATGGTTGTGATTGTATTAAATCTGAATTTTAAAGTTTGGGTAATTGGTTGTTGTGACCAGTGTGAATTAACTTTGGCACAGGGACGCAATTGTTATTATTCAATAATATAATATTTTGTTTGGGATGCCTAACATGTTTGGGGACAAAAGCAGAAATGGTGAAGTTATCACATTTCCAAATATAAGGGAGTCTGTGGTTAGAAATTGTAAGGATTTGGAGACGATAGAAATTGTAAAGATTTGGCAAAGTATGGTATCTTTATGTCAGAATTGAGTCACAAGCCGTTTATAAAATAGTAAAGTCAATAATGGCTCCCTGGAATATGCTAGATGTCAAGGCATATTCTACGAAGCTATTATTGACTTTACTATTTTACAAACGGCTCGTGACTCAATTCTGACATAAAGGTACATTAATTATAATAATTAAACATAATGGCCGACATCTTTAACCGAATAATTTGGCAATTCAATCTCTGAAACCTAAAATAGCACAACTTTCATATTACTTACGATCAATGCGAGTGGTTTCTTCTTAGGGCCATTAACTGTTTGAATGTTAAATTTTGTCATTTTAGTTTTTGTTCAAAGTTCGACTATTTGGCCGAAGCTGGTAACTCTATATGCGTCCACCTTTGTAATCTTAGAAATCATCAACAATGATATCTTTTCGTAGGAAAAGCATATGTATATCACTTATCTTAGAAAAGGTGCAAAACTCGATAGAAAACTACTTTCTTCATTGTCGTTCATGTCTCAATAATTCAAATACAACTATAGGACTTCGTAAGATTCATATTGTAACATGCAGTAGATATCTTGCTTGTTTACGAAAGTACTTGCAATCTAAAGGCGACAGTTGCTTGTTCTAACATGATATTTCAAGACATCATTACATTTCACATTACTCCTAAGATACATTTAACAGGATTGCTAGGGGGCAATATTATTTTTGCTACCGCCACTAAGGGCTGTAAATGAACCGAACGAACACGAACGGAGCCTTATTTATATTCGTTCGTTTAATTTTAACCGGACAAATAAACGGAAACGAACGATTAAACGGACGGATTTTCTTGTTCATGTTCGTTTATTAAGAAAATGAGTTGTTCATGTTCGTTCATTAAGATACTAAACGAACGCTAAACGAACATAAACGATCGAACATGAATGAACATAGACAAACAAATATAAACTTTATTAAATTATGCACAATATATTGTTTTATAAGTGTTGTTTTGTTTAAACAAACCAATTTTAAAATTATACAATTAAAAGATATGACATACGAACATAAATAAATAAATGAAAATAAATGAATGCAAAATCGGACGTTCACGAACATAAATGAACGGACGCGACTTTTGTTCATGTTCGTTCATTTAACTAAACGAACGTAAAATATTGTTTATGTTCGTTAATTTAATAAATAAACGAACTTTTTACCGAACGGTTCATGAAATGTTCACTGAACGTTTAGTTCATTTACAGCCCTAACTGCCACACCCAATGGGTGTCAAGAATGGGTCTAATGAACAGTAACTAACGTGCGTTAGCTAACGGTCGTTAACTAACAACCGTTATCTTTATTTTTATTTTTTTTAATATTTAAAAAAAAAACCAACACAAATTTTACGTGATTGGTCCTTCATGTAACAGGTCCGTTGCAAAGTAAGTCCTTCATGACTAACTTTGCCACGAAACGCTAACATAAGGACAATTTCCGTAACAAAATTAAAAAATAAAAAAATACAAAAATAGTCCTTGGGTGTATCGATCCGTTACAGAGTTAGGCCCTCGCGATCCGCTGCGGCTCACAACGGAAATCAATAAATTTGTATTCAAAAGTCCCGCCGCGAAGAGCGAGCCTTCACACCTCGTTTATATACATTTGTTCGGTTGTTCCAAGCTAAAATAATCATATCAAACATGGTTCTTTTGCAAATACAAAATGCACGGTGTTACCAAATAAACAGATGCTAAAGTGAACTAAGCAACATTACTTTTTCAAATGCTAGAGAAAAGTTCATTTGCTTACTCTAATTTTGGAGCTTACTGAGGGTCAAATCCCCACCATCTATTTAGTTTCATCTAATGGTGAGGATTAAGCATAAGATTTAATATGCTTAACCTTAATTCTCCTAACTATATAAAGCCTTTTTTTTTTTTTTTTTTTCATTTTGCTTCATTTTTTTCACACAGTTACTGTGTGTTTTCCTCCCTCTCATCCCTCCCTCCAAAAAGTAGTTATTCCAATCAACTATTACCATTTGATCATCACCAGTTGGATCACCATCACCTTCCAATCACCATCACCATCAAATCACCATCACCGTTCCGATCATCATCTCATCATCACCTCCCGATCATTATCATCCTTTTTTATGTCTTCTATTGATTTGAATGAACCGTTTGTTTTAGAAGTTGATTTGATTGATATTGTTGCAGTTGATAATGTTGTTGATTGGTTGTTAATTATGTGGATCAAGTTGTTTAACATTCATTTTGATCAAGTTGCACACCAAGTGTTTTATGAAATGTGTGAGTAAAAAATATTTGATAATCTTGTTATCTACTCCTGTAATTTTGCTTATTAATTAAGTTATTAGTTTAATTTTTGTTTTTAACTGCATTGGAATGCTTTTTTTATGTCTGATTGCTGTTTTTGAATCTGCTCTCTATCATATGTGTAGTATCACCAGTGATATCTAAAGTTGATGATATTATAATTTTGTTGTTTTATGTGCTTCCCAAGATACAACCATTGGATGCAGTAGAAGCTCTCATGTCTTGGCCAATGCTTATAATGGTGGGCATGGAAGTTTGATTTATTGAAATAAATTAGCTAACCGGAGTTCAGGGCGTTCAGCTCCTGTCTGGGTTGAAACTGGAGATGCAGTTGATAATGTTTTTCTTATGAAACTTAGTGCTTGTTAAGATAGGTTCTATTAATGTCTGCTTTGTATGAATGCTTTAACTTTGTCTAGATCACATCAAACGTTGTATTCTAAGATGCGTGGTGAAGCTCGTGATCATGCACGTTTACGCAATTTATACTTTTTAACATTCGACTAAATTTTCTCTCAGATTGATGCTGCAAAACCTGTTGGAAAAGTTTTTGAACCATTCAAGGCCTCTTTCACCCTATTGGACAAGGTAAAACAATTTATGATATCTTTGTGCCTAGTAAAATGCTTTTGGTTGTTATGCTTATGGAGGTCGTTACCTAGGTGTTATCTACCTTTACATCTTCGGTCTCGTCTTGAATGGTAAAACATGATTGTTATAGTATGCACATATCTTTGTGAGTTAAGTTCCCAAGAGGATATGTAGTGTACATTTGGCTAAGATTTTAATGCTCTTGTCGTAATGTGGCAGTTATTACACAATGGTTGACATCAGTCTTGGTTTTTTAGGCTGAAATTGAGAGGGAATCAGGAGGGTATAAAAGAGTTACAAATAAACTAAATGCTTACTTTGAACTGTAGTTTTGTAGTATCACTTGTGATATTTTGTTTTTTATAGGTTTTGATGTTTACTGGTTAAACTTTATTATATGTCATGTATAGTATCACTTGTGATATTTCATTGTTATTGTTTTATAATCATACTTAAAGCTTCTTTTTTTTTTCTTTTTTTTTTTTTTTTTTAAAGTTATGATGAAGCTCTATTTACTGTGTGTTTACCTTTGTTATTACACAATGGTTGACATCAATCTTGGTTTTTGAGGCTGAAATTGAGAAGGAATGAGGAAGGTATAAAAGAGTTACAAATAAACAAAATGCTTGCTTTGAACTGTAGCTTTGTCGTATCACTTGTGATATTTTGTTTTTTTATAGGTTTTGATGTTTACTGGTTAAACTTTATTATATGTCATGTATAATATCACTTGTGATATTTCATTGTTATTGTTTTATAATCATAGTTAAAGTTTCCTTTTATTTAAAGTTGTGATGATACCCTATTTACTGTGTGTTTACGTTTGTTGACAGCTTCTAATAGTGTGAAAACACCTAAGTCGTTTAATAATCATGAGTTTCTTAACACTTCTGGTGGATAAGTTTTTTGGGTTCCTAGAGTTTCTGCTAGTGCGTTACCAGTATTCTCTAGACATTGCCCCGGGGGATGGTGACCCCTGGAGACAGTGTTCTTGAGGCAGCTCCGTTGAAGGTGGATCTGCTGCAGTCAAAGTCTAATTTTACATATATATATTTTTTTTAATTTCTTTTGTTTGATGTATCACTTGTGATTCACAGCTTTTCAATTTTTTTTTAAGAAAAAAAAATTATTCTCAATAGTTTGGAATAATTTATTATGATGATTTTTGTGATTCATACAGTTCTTGTATCTGGTATGATTTGTAATATTTTGTTAAAAATGATGCAACACTTGGGTTTGATTTTGATCTTTATATCATTTGTGATATTTTGTTAAATTTGATGCAACACTTTCTTTGATTTTTAAAATATGCCAACTTTTTTATTTTATTAGTTTTGTTTCTTGTTTTAATATATATTCTGTATATGTAATTGACAGTGTTATATCTCGTGTGATATGAAACATTTTAATGTAAAAAAAAATGTTTTAGTTAGCTAAGAGTAATATCACATGTGATACTGTTAGTTTACATACAAATGATCATAGAAGTCACTTAACCATTCCCAAAATTAGTACAAACTCGGGCACCATGCAATGTAGCTCGGGACCTAATAAATACATATTTGGTGTCGAATATAGTGTTAAACCTATCGAAACATGCACATTCTATCAATTAAGAAAATAAATGCATTACAAATCTAACAGAAGCATGTTACAAGCTCAATATCTCTTGTGATTTCTCATATTATCACAACATTCATCACATTATCACAACAATCCTTCAATAACTACTAACTACCACATTTTTATTACTAATTTGTAATGTATCTCATTCTCATGCTATTCAACTTTTTTGAGGAGACTTTGATATCACAGGTGACATCACAGTTGTGACGGCTTCTTCTATTTGTTGAATCACGTGTGATATCACATGTGATATCACGTGTGATGTCACAGGTGATATAACAGGTGTTTAAGCTTCTTCACTTTGTTTATGAAGATGTTGTGCTTTGTTTAACCATAACTTCTTTAGTTTACTGATTCAACCATAGATATTTTCAAATCTTGCTGTAAAACCTATTGAAACATGCACAATGTATCCATTAAACACACAAATCCACCACAAATCTAACATAAAGATCACAAAACACACAAAAATCCTCATAAAAATTCTCAGAAATGTCTTCCAAAAACACAAATAAAATGAAGAAACAAGAACAAAATCATCACAATCATCACATCATCACACTAATTTATCAATAAAAAACTAAAAATCAACGAAAAAACACAAAAATCTTAATAAATAACAACAAAAACATAAACAAATTCCATAAATAAGAACAAAATTACAACAAATAGTTATATAACAACTAAATAAAGAATTGGAAGCACCGTACGACCATCTTGAGTTTGATTCGGTTCATTTTGAATCGTTTGTTTCCCAAATCAGGTTCTACATGCGTCGATTGTTCTATTTTTGTGTGTTTTATTTGATTTTTACGGTTAAAAATGGTTGATTTTGATGTTTTTGGTAGTTATTGAAGTATGTTAGAGAGAGAAATTGAGTTAGGTGTTTTTCTATGTGTGGGATTTGTGATAAGGAAATGTGAGTGAAAAGTGGGTGGGTGGAGTGGATGAATGATCAAATTTACACATTTAGTCCTCCCGTGTTTTTTTCCTTAAAAGTTGTCTCTTAGATCTACGGTCCATATTAGACCCTCAATATGTATGGAATTGTGGGTATTGAAAATAAAGCGACTCCAAATGCTAAAGTGCAATTAAAATCTTTTAGTTTGGACTATCTAAATAAAATAATAAATTAAACCTCTTTGGTTTAAAATATGCACTTTCCAATTGTAACAACAAATGAAAAATTAGCGGTATGAATTTAAAAGCAAACAAATGCGTTGAACATATCTTTAGAAATTTTTATAAATATAAAATTATAATACAATTCGTACTTATATTGTGAATTTGCATTTAGATTTCAAAACGATAAATCTATGAACATTTTATATTAGTGTTTATTATCGTCTAAAATATTCTATAAGTTGTTATAATAACTAAGCTTACAACAATGACATGGTAACCCAATCATTAATATTTTAACATAAGATTAAAGGGATTAAGTCGTAGAATAGCAACGTACTTTTCAAAGTGTATCGTTTTAGTACGTGTACTTTTTTAAAGTTGTAGAATAGCAATGTACTTTCATAAGTGTTCCAATTTGGTACGTGACGATGATGTGTCATACCCGAAATTCTGACACGTGGCACCATTTATAGCATGACACGTCATCGTCACGTATCAAATTGAAACACTTATGAAAGTACATTGCTATTCTACAACTTTAAAAAAGTACACGTACCAAAAAGGTACACTTTGAAAAGTACATTGCTATTCTATGACTTAATCCCTTAGATTAAACTATGAATTGATCAAAATTATCGATACACAAAAGCAACATACGGTAACTAAACTTTGTACTATGTCTATGCAAAAACTATATATAAACCTTTACAACGTGCGTCAAACACAAATTAAGAACCGTAATTAGAACAAAAAACAAAACTAAGATATTTGTTTCTTAATAGATAAGAGTACATTATTCAAAAGTTAGGAAAAACGAGTTACAACAGTGACATTGTAACCTAACCATAAATATTCCAACATAAAGTGAAGGGTAAATTGCAAATTTAGTCCCTAAAGTATTCCAAATGCGCAAGAAATACACTGAGACAAAATGTATTGCAAAAACGACATTAATGTTTTATTTTTTTGCAAAACAGCCACCGAGAGCTAACTTTCGTTATTTCAATCGTTAAGTGCCATGTCACTGAGGATATATTGTTCACTGTTCCCGGGTACTATGTATATGTGTCATATCACTGTAGCTACAAGGACTAAATTTGCAATCGAAGTTTTTACCAAAATTAAATATGACCGTCTCATCACACTATTCCACACAACTTTTTTTATACACTTTTCGCTATCCAGTAAAAAATGGTCGTTATTTGTGACAGTGGGAAACAAGCAACAATCAAAACAAGCTGGACAAACAGGAACCCAGGCCGACGATTCTACTGTTGTCCGTCATGTGGGTTTATTGGATGGACGGATCCTCCAATGTGTTGTCGAGCAGTCGATGTGATTCCTGGCCTCCTGAGGGCAAGGAATGACCTTGAAGAAAACTTGGAGGAGCAGATGATGTTGATGAGGGAGAAGGATCAGCAGTTGAAGAAGCTTAACAAGTTTCTTCTTTTCAGTTGGGTCTTTTTTTTCATTGTCTTTAAGTTGGTACGGAGGTCTTGTGTTATCTTTCTGGGTTGTATCATTACATGGAATAAGGTCATCCCTGGTTTCTATTGACCGTATCATGTTAATAAAAAGTTGTTGTTTTTGGCATTATAGTGGGATCATCGTAGTTGCTTGTTGTTATTTTAAAAAAACTGTTAATACAAATATCGTCCCAAAAACGTTATTTATATTTTACGATCTTTGCTTAATTTTGTTAATGACAAATACAAAGTATATCTTTTAGCGAAGCATAAATACAAGCTAAAGTCTTTTAAAAACACATTTGCATTTTACAAAATCACTAGGAATAATAACACTTACATTTTACATTTACAAGTTTCTTTCTTAAATTAGAAACTTTATTTCTTAAATATTAGGATGACATCATGGCATGCATCATGAACACAATCTTAGAAAGATTTTGAGATATCTTGTGTAGATCTTCAAGCCAAAGAGTTGACATAGGAAGATATGGAAAGATATGGCAAGATATGTAAAGATATAGCAAGATATGTAAAGATTTGAGAATCTCTTAGCTGGCCTGCACTGGCGGATCCAAATTTAGGGATCCGCCGGATCCGCCAACTGTTGAATCAGTTTGCCTATAAATAGCAAGCTGATCATTTGGGCATTTTCATCACTTACATAGCATAAATTATACACATTCATTTATACATTACTAACCCATATCATTCATCATTCTTAGTGATCTTCCTTTTTGTAGCAAAAGAGATCAAGCATCAACAAGCTTCAACATACTGTTGCAAGTCTTGTAAAGTAGAAACTGTGTGATTAGTTAGAGTCTACACATTATTGTTATACCTCTCATTCAGTAAAGTCCGGTTAGTGTTTTAGTCCTCAAAACACATAGAGTATACGGGAGTAGTTGTACCCTTGTAAAGAACTCGACATTTAGCTTAGTGTCGGTAATTGTATAAGCGACGTCAGGTTGGTTCTTCCTTGAAGTAGAACCCGGTGTTTAGCTTAGTACCGGATAAAGTATAAGCGACGTGTATAAAGGTTTTCTCCGCCGAGAAGGGAGTTTGTTTCTTAGTGAAGAAAAACTCTCGAGTTAGAGGCTCGAGGAGTGGAGTAGGGCAAGGAAGAGAGTCCTTGTAGCCGAACCACTATAAATCTTCGTGTTATGGTTTGATTGTTCCTATCTTTACTTACTTTACTTATATTGTTTGTTTGTGAGTAATTACTTTGAAATCACGTTAAGTCACAAAGCGAATTAAAATTTAAAAACGGTAAAAACTATTCAACCCCCCTTCTAGTTTTCCACAATTGGTATCAGAGCAGTGTTACTCAAGATTGTCAAAATATATTGTATTTTAAAAACTTGAAACGATCAATGGATTTTGAAAACTTTAAAGAAGGGCAATCTATGCAAAGACCACCACTATTTGAACCAAATTGTTTCATATATTGGAAAAATCGCTTTGAAACGTATGTGAAGTCAAAGGACATAGATCTGTGGTATATAATTGTAGAGGGTGATTACAAGCCCATAAGTAATGATATTTCAGGTGGTCGGGATGTAGGTACTTCTCTTACTCGTCACAGTGATGAGCAAAAGAAGTTAATTGCCAAAACTAATGAAGCCAAAATGATGCTTTATAATGCATTCCCTAAGAAAGAATATGAAAGAGTTTTTATGTGTAAAACGGCTAAGGATATTTGGCAATCATTGATTATCACTCATCAAGGGAATTCACTAGTCAAAGATAACAAAATTGATCTTCTTGTTCAACAATATGAACAATTTGTTATCTCTGAAGATGAGACCATTGATAGTGCTTTTGATAGGATTAATACTATAATTACTTCTCTTAAAGCACTTGATGAATCTTTTTCTAGCAAGAACTTTGTCAGGAAATTTCTTAGAGCAATTCGTCCGAAGTGGAGAGCAAAGGTGACGGCTATTGAAGAATCCAAGGATCTTTCAAGCATGACACTGGACGAGCTCATAGGAAATCTCAAAGTTCACGAAATGGTGATGGAAAAAGACTTGGAAATTGTTAAAGGCAAAAAGGAGAAAATGAAGTCCATTGCCTTAAAAGCTAGGATAGAATCGAGTGATGACGAAGAGTCTTGTTCTAGTAGCGAAGACGAAGAGTATGCCATGGCCGTAAGAGATTTCAAGAAATTCTTTAGGAAACGAGGAAAGTTCGTAAGACCACCTCGTGAAGAAAAGAAATCATTCCGGAAAGACCGTGATGATAGGAAGGGAAAGATAGATAGGAAGTGTTTTAGGTGCGGGGATTCTAGTCACTTAATAGGAGAATGTCCAAAGCCTCCAAAGAACAAATCTCAAAAAGCATTTGTTAGTGGAGCTTGGAGTGACAGTGAAAGTGATGACGACAAGCTTAAGAACAACGAAGTTGCTCTCATGGCTAATGACACAGAAGAGGTACATTCTGACTCGTCATACTCCTTTATTGATGATGATACATTAGATATAGAATATAACAAACTGTGTGAAAACATCCTAAAAATCATAAGCAAAAATAAGTTCTTAAAAACCAAAAAGGAATTTTTAAAAAACGAAATTCATCGGTTAAAAGAGAAAGCTATAAGGTTAGAAAAAGGTAAAGGTATTAAAGAAACATGTGTTTTATGTCAAGAACTAAAACGTGAAACAGAAACACTAAAGTCTACACAAGAAAGTCTTATCAAACAAAACTCCAAATTCAAAAGATTTGATAAACACTTAAGTTGTACAGATGACATAATGAAAATGCAAAAAATACCTCATGGTAGTTTCAAACCAGATTTTATGAGAAATGGAGACTTAAGTGATTTTCAGGAACAAACGGTAAAAGAAAAAGAAACTGTTCCAACAACTTCTGATAACCACGGATCTGGCGGATCCAAAATTTTGGTTCCGCCAGTTGTATCCAAAGGATCCGCGAAAACAGAAGATGAATAGAAGGCTATTAAATCAGATCGTATAGATTTCGTTAAAGTCACTAGAAAACCTAGCACTAGTACAACTGTTAACAAACAAAAACCATCAGTCTCTAAAGGAAAAGGTCAAAATAAGTATAGAGTCAAAACGATCGTAGACTCCTCATTTTATGAAGGAACCATGCTTAGAGAAAAACTAGCAGCAATTCCCTTCGATTATCTGCTAGATATCAGTGAACCATGGTAATGTTATATTTAACCCAAACGGACCCATGAGATATTGGGGACCAAATGCTTGAGTTTTTCTTGAACTAAGGTATGCTCAAAAGTTGAGTTAGAACCAGATGAGTGGATTAAAGATAGTAGGTGTTCAAGACACTTGACGAGAAATAAAAGCCTGTCCTCAACCTACCAAGTGTACGACGGAGGTAATGTCACATTCGGTAGCAAACTTTAATCATCGAAAAAGGTACGATCTCTCATGACTCTCTCTCTCGATGATGTTGCTAATGTAAATAATTTAGGTTTTAACTTGCTTAGTATAAGTCAATTGTGCCGCAAAAAGTATAACTTTCTTTTCAGTAAAAATGGAAGCAAAATACTTAAAGACGGCATAACAGTAGGAAAAGGTGTTTTAAAAGAATAACGTTTATGTTATGAAATTAGATAAAACACCTAAAGACAAGCTTTGTCTTACCTCCTTGGACGAAAACTCAACTCTATGGCATCGACGCTTAGGTCATGCCAATATGAGGTTAATTCAATCATTATCATCTAAGGAACTCGTTAGGAACCTGCCCAAGTTGAAATATGACCAACACTTTTGTGATGCTTGCAAAATAGGAAAACAAGTTCATAATAGCCATAAGGCTAAAAACATGGTGTCTACATCTAGGTGTCTAGAATTATTACATATGGATTTGTTTGGTTCATCCACTATACAAAGCTACGGGGGAAACTTCTATACTTTGGTAATAATAGATGATTACTCTAGATATACATGGACTAAGTTTTTAAAAACTAAAAACGAAGAATTTGATAAATCTAAAATCTTAAGTAAGAAAAATCAAAATCAAATAGGAAGTAACATAGTGTCAATAAGAACCGACCATGGTCATGAATTTGACAACGAATCCCTATTCGGAGCTTTTTAACACATAATTTTTCGGCTCCTCGAACTCCTCAGTCTAACGGTATAGTAAAACGTAAAAAATAGAACAATTCAAGAAATGAGTAGATCTATGAACAAATCATATCTCAAAAGTTTTGGTGTCACATCGTAGATATATCCACATATATCCTAAATCATGTTCTAATTATTAGTACAAAATGGCATAGTATCTAAAAACAAAGCTAGGCTAGTAAGCACAAAACTACAATCAACAAGAAGATAAATATTACGATGAAACTTTTGCACCCGTAGCTAGACTTGAGTCAATTAGGATATTACTTGCATATGCATGTGCACATGACTTTAAACTATTTCAAATGGATGTCAAAAGTGCATTTTTAAATGGTTTCATAAATGAGGAAGTGTATGTAGCACAACCTCCCGGCTTTGTCGATTTTGAAAAACCTAATCATGTCTACAAACTTAAGAAAGCTTTATACGGACTTAAGCAAGCACCAAAAGCTTGGTATGATCGACTTAAGACTTTCCTAGTTGACCATAAGTACACCATGGGCCTAGTAGACAACACTCTCTTCACTAAGAAAAAGGGATCACATATTATCATAGTCCAGATATATGTGGATGACATTATATTTGGTTCAACTTGTCAAGAGTTATGCGATGAATTTTCAAAAATCATGCATGATGAGTTTGAAATGAGTATGATGGGGGAACTAAACTTTTTCTTAGGTCTCCAAATTAAATAATTAGAAGATGGGATATTCTTCAACCAATCTAAGTATATTGAGGATATGCTTAAGAAATTTGGTCTTGAAGATTCCAATGTCTTCCGAAACCAAACTCACCAAGGATGACGAAAGTAAATCCGTAGATAGCACTAAATATAGAGGGATGATTGGTAGTTTACTCTACCTAACGGCTAGTAGACCGGACATTATGTTTAGTGTTTGTCTATGTGCACGCTTTCAAGAAGATCCCAAAACATCCCATCTTGAAGCCGTTAAACGGATATTTAGTTACATAAAAGGCACTACACATCTAGGATTATGGTATCCCAAAGGGACGGGAATGGAAACCATAGTGTATGCCGACTCAGACCATGCTGGTGATTATGTTGATAGGAAAAGTACAAGCGGTATTTGTACTTTTGTAGGACATTGTCTCACCTCATGGTTTGCTAAGAAACAAACAGCCCTCGCCATATCAACAACTGAAGCCGAGTACGTGTCAGCAGGAAAAGCTTGCCAACAAGCACTGTGGATGAAACAAGCTCTCTTCGACTATGTAATTAAATTCAACGACATTCTTATTCTTTGTGACAACAAAGGAGCTATCAAAAATCCAGTCCAACACGCTAGAACCAAACACATAGAAATACGTCACCACTTCCTACGTAACAATGTTCAGAAGGGAAACATCTCAATTGAGAAAGTTTCCTCAGAGGACAACATTGCTGATATTCTCACAAAATATAAGACTTGGAACCTAGTGAGTAGATTTAACACTAACTCGAACCTTAGATTAACCAAACGCAGGCAACACCAAAATTGGTGTTTTGATCCTGCGGATCCAACCGACAACACCGTCCTAGTGAATTAAGTACCATATCTATAAACTTCACCCAACATTTAACCACCAAACACTATCGAACACTGGAAAATAGACTCTGTCCTTAAGATTTTCGAAAACATGTATAAATGCCTTACCCAACTATACCTTCAACTTTGATGATTTCACTTTCAAGAATCTTTCTTTAGGAACGCTTCTATATCAACTACAAAAGTATTTCTTCAAGATACCCATTTTGTGGAGTCAAAGATTTTCTCTGGTCAAACTATATCAAAACTTTTACATATTAAAGGGCACCATACTAAAAAAAAAAAAAAAAAAAAAAAAAAAAAAAAAAAAAAAAAAAAAAAAACCACCACAGTACGGAATTATATATCTATTTTAGACCTTATCAAGCTTTTGTATGTTAACAAATTTGATTTATGTAAAATTGTCTTATCTAAACCGCATTTAAAAATTCATTTCGCTAAACTTTAAATTTTTTTCAGGGTCGCATAAATTTACTCGACTATTAACCTCAAACAAAGAAAATTGTGTCTTTTAAGTTATTGATTTGGTTGGATTTGTGTGAACGCATACTCAAATAAAAATTTCGAACAACAATCAATATCTATAAGCAAGAAAACGCGTAATATCGGAACAAAAATTAGGATCAAACCTCGAAATGCCTAAGATTGATAATAGCGATATACCATACCTTAACACTATTCCTTCGAAGTACAACTTTTCCACTCATCATGTAAGATAAGATTTTCACCCTGGTAGAAGCACGTGAAATTGAATAAGCAGTTACTCAAGAGATGAAGTGCCCTTCCAGAGTTTTAGATAGCACAATCACCTTGGCGCGTGGCATCACTTTCACTTAGGATAATAAGAGATCACATCTGACCGTAAGACCCCTAGCTTCTTTCTATAACGGGACAGCATCCCTCGACAAAGTACCCACCTGACTCAGACCGTTATACCACGAATCTCTAGTCAAAATACACCATAGCTCCACCTTAACAAGATAAGCACTTGAAATCACGAGCAGTATCCGATGATAACTTTTGAGCGTTCACAATCATTGGCATCCAAATTTTCCCTTAATTCCCTTGACTCATGGGCCCTCACTCTTGACTAGCCATGTAAGCCTACGAACATGTTATTCTTTGTCATTCACACCAAATGACTTTTCCCTTAAATTCTCCATAGTCGCCATGAGAATAATAGCGATATCAAGCCTCATTGTTCGAATTCAAATGGGATCCACCCTTCCATTTCAATGTCGACAACTACACCTACCTCCCTCGAAAGATGAGGACCAATCAGGCTCTAGGAGACATATTAATAGCACGAGCGAACGATTTTGTAATGGCTAGGATAACCATTTGGCATTAATCAAAATCCTCCTACCACCACAAGGTATCTCACTAGTAGAAGGACTCAGTAGAGTACACGACACCTTTCATGTATCGAACCTAAAGAAATGCCTAGCGGATGAAACCCTTATAGTTCCCTTAACGGAAATTAGACTTGACGACAAGCTAAATTTTATCAAAGAACCAATGGAAATCTTGGATAGAGTTGTCAAGCGATTGAAACAAAGCCGTACTCCCATTATCAAAGTTAGATGGAACTCTAAGAGAGGACCAAAGTACACATGAGAACGTGAAGACCGAATTCGTGCCAAATATCCACACCTTTTGGCCAAGACAAAACCGACCACTACCACGGACTAAGAATTCCGGGACGGAATTCAGAATTAGGGGTAGGTACTGTAATAACCCGTAATTTTTCAAGTTATTAATTTCTTTTAAACTCGAAGTAATCAATTATGAAGTTTTATTCAAGTTATTTTATTCATCTTCGCATTTAAAGTTTTGCTCTGTTTAAACTGAGAAACAACAAATGATATTACCAAACGAACAATGTGGCAAAGCTCACGTTCCATTTTTACTGGAACCACACGCGTCCCGACACCGTGATAGTATGTCATAGGTCTAATAATTTAATACCATGAGTCATTAAAACACGAGGTTCGTTAAATTCCCTCGAGCGTTACGAAATCAAAAGTATTCCCACGTCTTGCTTTTTGTTTAACCATCACCTTTTAATTTATACACACACTCTTCAAATAAATACACAAAACAATACTTATATTACAAACAAATTAAATACAAACAAAAAAAAAAGAAAAAAAGAAAACAAGTATATATATTTTTTTTCTCTTCTTTCCCAACCCTATCCTAACATATATTCGTCTCTCTCTTTTCTCCTCACCCTCACACGCTCCCTGGAAAAACCAGGCGTCATCACCACCTGCTACGCTGCTCCTGCCACCTCATCTTCTGCTATAAATCGATCCCCACACCCTGATGAGTTCCAGAACTGATCAATGACCATATAACAACAAGGTGGTCCTAAAACCCTTCCTATTTGAAGTCAACACAAGATCCAAGAGAGGTGACTAAGCTGTGATGAGGCTATACCCCTTTGAGCTACACATCCAACTGATCAACGAGGTGGGGAGGGGCAAACCTCCCTTGTGTTACTCCTTTATAAACCGCTTGAATCTACAAGCAAGTCCACCCACTCTCAAACCTTCATCAACAAAATTCATAGTTAGTTTCAAGGAACAAACGTTTGAACCGAAGGGTTGTGGATTTGCTTGAAGACGGATTCGGGTTTATTCTTTTCAGTCTCCTGCTAATCGACTCTTTTGTTGTTGTAAGAACCTCAAAAACTCTTGTGTGATATTTTCATTCAATTAGCCATATACTTCTGTAAATATTTTGGATATCAAATTGCTATTCTTGTGATTTTTTTTATGCTTTTCGATTATCAGTTTATGTGTCGAGTTATGTTGGTTATGGTGTGGTTTAAAATGGCTTTTGGAACTAATAAGAATCATAAGAACATAAATTTGAAACTTGTTATTGGCTCAAGTCTTGAAGTTGTGACGTTTGAGTTGGTTGTACCAAGTATCCATGTCCCGCATTGTTATTCGAGTTAGATTTGTTATGGGTAAGTGATGTCGAATAGCTAGGGTCAAGGCTAGACTTTGGTTGGGTTGAGTTAATTGCAACATGCTACTGTAAAAATTCTTGGTGCTCGAATGGTTGTAGTTATGAGTCAAGTACTCGACTTGGTTGAACTTGATTTTTGAAAAGTGTTACTGTGATGGTAGTCTTGCTCGAATGTTGAGGATTTTGGTCAAGAGTCATAATAGTTGAATCATAGTCTTTAAAACATACACGCAAGGTGTTTGTGAAATTGTCTAAAAAGAAAAGCCTATCTTTAAAACAAATAAGTTAGTGTTCATAAGCTTTTAGTCGCATGTCTTGATGAATGCTAAGAACCCACTCGAGCTCATATTTGTGGTGGTGTTAAAGTCGAGTCGAGTGGTACTCAACTCGAGCTTTTAACAACGCCACACAAGCTCAACCCGGGAGTACGAATCATTACTTCTCTTGTTTGGTTCGACCATCACCCCAAAGGGTGTCGTGGTCTCCATACAAATGGCCTCTCCTTTGTTGCTACCTCGTGTAAATACCACCCCCAAACGGGTGCTTGCTCCATTCAGTTATAAAACTCAACGGGTGTGTTTTGGTTGTGATTTGTACGCCGATTTGAAAACAAGAGATCGAGTCTCACAACTATGATTTCATTCGATCCATGATGAAGGGAAAACCACTGTGTTCGAATGTTACTTCAAATAGTCTACTGGACAAAAACCCTTTTTGTATTTCTAATTTAGCGCTGGACCCTTGTGCTATTGTTTTGGTCACTGGATTTTTGCCTCCTTTCTTGGTCACGGGCTCAGTTAGTAGATGGGCCAAAGCCTATCAAAAATCCCCTCCTTATGTTTCTTCCCTTGGCAGTACAAAGCCCACAACCAAAAAGTGATCACATTTGGGTCAAAGCCCATATGACTCATATAAAAATAAAAAGCCCAACTGTGGGGCCTGCTTCACTACTTTGAATGGGCCGCAGCCCATCCCCCCTCCTCGACACCATTTTGGTTGTTATAACTCGACATTTTTTTTTAGCGGTCACTTATGTATATGGCGACTGCATATAAAAATAACTCGATGATTAATAAATATAACAACGTAAAGTTTTAGTAACTATTGCATGTTTTGCGGATAAAAGTATAAATGCGACATACATTTTAAAATGAGAACATTGCGAGATGCCTTATTTCAAACAACTGACTTTTAAACAATATATATATATATATATATATATATATATATATATATATATATATATATATATATATATATATATATGCGACGTGAAAATGTTTAACAAGTAAAAACATAAAATCTTACTAGTAACAACTTAATTTTTACAAGTAAATATTTAGAAACAAAAATTCATATACTAGTTAAATATTTTTCATGACTTACAAATTGAAGCGGCCATGCCCAAAACTTATATAAGTCAAGTAAATAGAAACGATTACTTTCTTTTAAACTTCAAACTTATTAAAACAATATTTTCTCAAACACAAGTTATAACTCACTATATATCAGTAAAGCCTTTTCAACTTCACTTTTATTTATTTTTTTTACAATGACCACATATAAAGTTTATATATACACTCGAACATTCACTTAATGCCAACTATTCTGCATATCGTTCACATTGACATTCCATAGTCGTTATCCTTCGTGCGTATCTTTCCAATCATTGTTAATTCAAAGAGTCAATATTCCTATTCTTTTGTACGCTCGTACAACCCGTTGAGCCAATAACTTCAAATATTAAAAACTTGGTTTTCATTTAAATGCTGCCACACCAGCAACAACAACATAAACACTTTAAAACTTTTGAATTAAATTCGTGGAGTCTTGAACTTAGTCTGTTAACTAAATTATGCCATACTAATCTAGGTCACGCGTCGGAACTACCACCTACCATTTGACTCTATTACATTTCAGACTACTACTACACTGAGGTGAGTTCATAGTCCCACTTTTTACTATGTTTTCAAATCCCGTGGGGAGATACTTGCTATAAATCTGAACACAAGTATTTTTTTGTATGCTATCCTGATTGATATTGCTAAATTAATATTGCCTAAGTTATAACCCTTGCCAAAAGTCCCTCATATCATGAACCATTAATCACTTGCGAGTGAACGCGAATTTAGTGAATAGATCTATTGGAAGTTGATGCCCCATTTGAAGTTAGCCTGGAATGGTAACCAAATGCACTTTATTCGAATTAACTAAGAGTTTGGCAAACTCCTACGACGAGGGCATTATCACCTACATCATTTTATGATGTGGGCTATTTATATCATTTATTATTTCACCCGATGTTAAGGTTTGCGTGTCATGAGGCTTAGGGCAATATATATTATACTACGATATCATTGATTTTACTACTATCTGACTTGTGTTCACACTGTTACAAATAAAACACTATGGATTCACTCAACCTCTGTGTTGACCTTTTAGCATGTTTTATCTCAGGTATCTAAGAAGCATAAATGGCACGGAGTGGATTAGGGCCCCTTTTGGACGACGTCCAAAATAATGTTATCATTCATTTTAACTTAAATATTTTCATTATGTACTATTAAATGTTATGGAACCGTTGTTGCAAACTCTGATTTTATTTGATGAATGATAACAAAATTTTCTCAAAACGTCTCTTTCGAGTCGTTTTCTAAAATTGTGACTATGATCTGAGATGTAATGCCCCAATTAGACTTCCGCTGCTTTATTACGATTTTCGGGGTGTTACAGATTGGCAATAGAGCCATGGTTATAGAGAACCAAGTGATTTTCAAAACATTGGACTATAACCACATTTTCAAAAACGAACTATTTACACTTTACTACCTTATGCCCTCCGTGCCAACACTTTACAAACAATTGCATTGAGATTTGCTTGGCATATTATGCATAACGAATGAATATTATCACTTATGAATACATGCATTGAGATTTGCTTGGCAGATTATGCATAACGAATGAATATTATCACTTATGAACACATGCATTGAGATTTTCTTGGCAGATTATGCATAACGATGGATATTATCACTTACGAATGTTATAACTATCAGACTTCATAACTAATAAACATTAATATTATTAAATTACTTCTATTTATTATTATTGAGATATTACAGTACCATGTCTTCTTCATCTCACCCCATCATCATCACTAAGAACCTCGACATCGAGGATGCCTACTCATCCACCAATGATCCGGCACCTCCCTCACCACACCCCGCTATACCTACATCATCCACACCATTTATTAGACCCGCCATACTTATCAGGCCCGGGAGGGATGTCCCACCCCATTACATTTTCCGATACTACCCCGATGGACCGAAGATGGTACACACCAGGAGTCGCCTAGTACGCCCACTCATACCACTACCAGCATCATGGACCCCTGGCATGCCTACCGATGAAGATTTGGATACCTCACTATGGATAGTGCCACGACCACCACATCATACCACCTCCGAGGATCCACCCAGAAGAGCACCAGGTAGTTCTTAGACTACACTATTATCATAAGTAGCTTCTATCCTAGCCACGGGATGTGTGGCCAAATTAGTGACGCTTGTAGTACCTGTTTGTTGTATAACAAATTTGAGACAAGTTATCATTTGGACATGTGGTTCGATTATGATATGTATTGATATCGGTCTATAAGAGCCGAGCTTTTCCATCATATGTGTGGTGATTGTATCTACTCATGTCATGATATCATATTATGATGGTCGTGATTTATTCCGACCTTATCATGTTTGAGCTGATCTCGTTATATTACATACATCTATTAATAGGAACATCCTTACTATATCTCACTCCCCTTCCCTTTTAATAAGTACAAACCTCGACATATTACATAGAATTGGTGTACAATTTCATATCAACTAGACGTGCCAACAGTCGCCCATTGCACTCCATATTTTATCACTTATTTTATAAACTATTATTATACCATTTACAAACGATTACCATGTAATAGACCAATTTGATACCCTACTACTATCAACCAAAAATAATTCACTAACACCTTGTTATTATCTTACACTATGAACAAATAGACTTATCATCCCCTTAAGAATTTCCTTATAAACAAATAACCAAACTTACTATCAACTTATGAATTGTTTGTTAAGTTGCATATAAACCATTTTGTAAACATATTACAAAACCGTTTTACTACTACCTTGTGAAAACATTTACTATCACTTTTAAAACATTTTGCGAAAACTTTATATATTGTTTATCACTATCCATTTTTCAATTATTTGGCTACCTTACTTCTTCTTATAAAAATAACGAACGGTGTCGCTAACCACATGCAATTTATTTTACAAATCATCCCACAGACTATTTTGTTGTAAACGCAATAAACAAAATTTACTACCCTATTAACCAACAAGTTTTTACTAACGCCCTGTAAACAAAGTTGCAAACACCCTACAGGATTTATCATTGTCTTATAAATTATTCTCCAACCGCTGATAAAATAACAAACTATGTCGCAAATGCATTACAAACCAACTTGTCATTATCCTACGAACTGTTTTACTACCAATTGCGGCCTTACTCCCAACTCTGGAATAATAAAATGTCATCTCTATTGTTCTATAAACTATTTCACAAATTATTTTATGAACTATCTTATTTTAAGCTATAAATCGTTTTGCTACTTTAATACTATTCCATAGACCAACACACGGTTTCGCCAACACTTTGTCAAATAAGGTACATTTATTCAAAAGGTTCCACAATCATTTTATAAACTATTCTACACATCGTTTTATAATCTATCCTATAATCACCCTATGAACTAAGTTCCCTTTTGAAAAGTATTTAAAGTTACCGAATGACTCGTAACCCCAAAGGTGATTAAGACTTACCCTCACATGTACTCGATGTCAATCATGATGATGATTACATTTAGCCTCTAATTAGAAACCATGTTTGCTGCATTGGACACTAAGTACACTAATGAATCAACTAACTGATTGCTAGTAGCAACCAACACCATTCTTCAAGACTCTATCCTTTACGTTAAGTATCAAGTGTACCTTCGAACTAGCCATTTGACTGCTAATGGAACCAATGTCATCTTTCGAGGTTGCACCCTAAAACCTACTAGATACCAATAAGACATCGACCTAGTGTCCACATGACTTGAGGCCTAAACATTTTTGGTCCAGTTATTGAATTATCCACGATGAGAAACTCGTCCGCGTACCTTATAATAATAGGGTCTTGACAATATAATGAGAACCCCTCGAGGAAAGTAAACAATGAAGGAACCAATGGAACTTTTAACAAGGACTAGGAACTTACAATGGAATGACTTATAACCTAACGAAAGTCTTAAGAAGCTATAGAACAAACCAAGCCACTACTTTGAGAAATTGTCAAATCTTTCACTAATTCTTGGAGGGTATTAGCCTGACTGGGACGTCAGAGTGATCCAAAACACTGTTGTACACTAAACCAAACCCTAAAGGTAAATCAAACATCCCTATTCTCGATTAGGAATGACAAGATACCATGACTTGACACTGTTCCGAGAATATACAATTCACCCTTTCCACATCATACAATAAGAATTCCCTTATAAGTAATGGATACCTTGGATTGGACAATCAACACACGATCACCCTTACAACGTGTCCCCCTAGGTGTTCTAGATTATTTAGCCTCAAAAAACCCATTTTGAATCAATCTCACTCCCACATTGAAATATCAAGCGGTCTCAACGTACCAAATGGCCATTGATACACAACTTACACTCATAGCCAAGGAAAATGCCCCATGGCACAATATTCGACTCACCCATAAGTCATGATACATTTCAATACCGTCTTAGTGAATTAAGTACCATATCTATAAACTTCATCCAACATTTAACCACCAAACACTATCGAACACTGGAAAATAGACTATGTCCTTAAGATTTTCGAAAACATGTATAAATGCCTTGCCCAACTATACCTTCAACTTTGGTGATTTCACTTTCAAGAATCTTTCTTTAGGAACGCTTCTATATCAACTACAAAAGTATTTCTTCAAGATACCCATTTTGTGGAGTCAAAGATTTTCTTTGGTCAAACTATATCAAAACTTTTACATATTAAAGGGCACCATACTAAAAAAAAAAAAAAAAAAAAAAAAAAAAAAAAAAAAAAAAAAAAAAAAACACCACAGTACGTAATTATATATCTATTTTAGACCTTATCAAGCTTTTGTATGTTAACAAATTTGATTTATGTAAAATTTTCTTATCTAAACCGCATTTAAAAATTCATTTCGCTAAACTTTAAATTTTTTTCAGGGTCGCATAAATTTACTCGACTATTAACCTCAAACAAAGAAAATTGTGTCTTTTAAGTTATTGATTTGGTTGGATTTGTGTGAACGCATACTCAAATAAAAATTTCGAACAACAATCAATATCTATAAGCAAGAAAACGCGTAATATCGGAACAAAAATTAGGATCAAACCTCGAAATGCCTAAGATTGATAATAGCGATATACCATACCTTAACACTATTCCTTCGATGTACAACTTTTCCACTCATCCTGTAAGATAAGATTTTCACCCTGGTAGAAGCACGTGAAATTGAATAAGCAGTTACTCAAGAGATGAAGTGCCCTTCCAGAGTTTTAGATAGCACAATCACTTTGGCGCGTGGCATCACTTTCACTTAGGATAATAAGAGATCACATCTGACCGTAAGACCCCTAGCTTCTTTCTATAACGGGACAGCATCCCTCGACAAAGTACCCACCTGACTCAGACCGCTATACCACGAATCTCTAGCCAAAATACACCATAGCTCCACCTTAACAAGATAAGCACTTGAAATCACGAGCATTATCCGATGATAACTTTTGAGCGTTCACAATCATTGGCATCCAAATTTGCCCTTAATTCCCTTGACTCATGGGCCCTCACTCTTGACTAGCCATGTAAGCCTACGAACATGTTATTCTTTGTCATTCACACCAAATGACTTTTCCCTTAAATTCTCCATAGTCGCCATGAGAATAATAGCGATATCAAGCCTCATTGTTCGAATTCAAATGGGATCCACCCTTCCATTTCAATGTCGACAACTACACCTACCTCCCTCGAAAGATGAGGACCAATCAGGCTCTAGGAGACATATTATTAGCACTAGCGAACAATTTTGCAATGGCTAGGATAACCATTTGGCATTAATCAAAATCCTCCTACCACCACAAGGTATCTCACTAGTAGAAGGACTCAGTAGAGTACACGACACCTTTCATGTATCGAACCTAAAGAAATGCCTAGCGGATGAAACCCTTATAGTTCCCTTAACGGAAATTAGACTTGACGACAAGCTAAATTTTATCAAAGAACCAATGGAAATCTTGGATAGAGTTGTGATGCGTGGTTTTGCAACCTTACAACAGGTTTTACCTCTCGAGGGATCTCAAGAGGCTTACAACCCCACCAGGCAGTGTACCTGACCGATGTAGTATAGTGTAGTGGTAAGTACGGGGGATTGATCGTTCTCCACAGGGAATAGTGTCGTTAGGATTGAAAAACTACTCTAATTAGGTCTAAGGGTGAGAGAAGATTCTTTTTGTATTTTTTATATTTTTTTATGAAAGCAAGTAAAATCTCGGGTTTGAAGGAGTGGGCGGAATTAGTTGCTAGTCAACTAACCCAAATAACTACAAATGCAAATAAAATAAAATAACTGAAAATGAAAAGGTTGTGAAACTTATGTGGAGAGAAATGTGTTTACTTAGATTTCCTTACTCCCTAACTATCTTTTACCGGTTGATTAGTGTGTATTAATTGCGTGGATGACGGGTGTATTCCTTAATACCAATCGTGGGGTGGCGTACGTACTTCCCCAACTCTATGAGCTCCTACTTCACTCCTATGTCGAGCCGGCTAGGAAGCTCCTAACATGGGATCACTAGAATTCGCTCATGCATTAAATACAACCATAAAAACCTTAGTACGCATTGGTTCATGTTTCTTAAGACGTTCAAGCAAGTTACCGTATAGGAAGTTAGCCAGTTTTCTTAAGCCTAACATCGATAAACAATCATCCAATACAATTAATAACACACTAATAACCAATAATCAATAGCTAGGTTTCATTAGATCTAAGCAAACACAAGATAAATCTAGCCTAGCATGTTAATCAAAAGACAAGAACAAGATATAATCAAACAACACATAGACATATTGATTGATTAAGTGATAACTTATATTCAATTAAACATGGGAGATCCAAGGGTATGAAAACCCTTAAAAATGGCAGAAATTCGTCTTAGGGTTTCTCCTCACAAAGTTGCACACTAATGACAAAAAAATTGCAAAACTATATATAGAGTTTAAGGGCTGACGGCGTCACGTTATAAATCTTGACGCCGTCACCACGCCGCGTCTAGGGTTCCCGGATGGCCTTCCTGACGCTGTCCCTCTTTAGACCTCCAAAATCCGCTCTGGCTTATCAAAGCTTGACGCCGTCAGAAATGAGCTTGACGCTGTCCCTCTTTAGCTTAAACCGTGACGACCTTGATCACTTCAAAGGGTGACGCCGTCAGACTTTCCATTGTAAAATTCTCTGGCTTATCATGAGTAATTTTCATATCCACCTTTTTTGCCAAGCCGTGACGCCGTCTGGAACAATCCCTGACGCCGTCAAAGGTACTTTCCAGCATAATTTTGAGACTTTGTCGTTTTCTTCACTTTTATGCTCCAAAAACGTCCAAAATGCTTCCTTTTCCAGATTTCTTCTCCAAAGTACCTAAAATGACAAAAGGAACGATTTAGGGCAATATTTGATCAAATAAATACGATTTAGAGCTTAAATGACCCCCTAAAAGCGGTACACTTTTCGCTTCATCAAATACCCTTACACTTGAGATTTGCTTGTCCTCAAGCAAATGCGCTTTTATTCTAATCAAAATACAAGTTAGGGGTCATTTAATGCTAATATAAAAGTAATTACAACAAATAATCGTTCCACTTTAACCATAATAAGCACGGAGATTACAAACTAGCACCTCACAAGTAGTGGTTAGATACTCACATCTCTCAGGTGTCATCAAAATAAATCTCATAAATGAAAACGGATAATATCTCTCACTACCTGTCATAGCAAATAGATTACCATAAGCTTGGGAAAGGATCGAAAACCTTCTCCACTAGGCGTAAGCACCTAAGATAAACTATCAAAGAGGGCTTTTACATGGGTTATAACATGAGGTGTAGGGATATGATAAACACGGTTTTGTTGGATAAGGGATATTTTACTGGTGGCGAGTTAAAGATCTTGATTAATTACATGTACAATATGGCGTTGCTAAGCCAAGACTAGACTCGAATTAAGCTAAAAAACAAAATAACAAAAAGATAAAATAAACATAAAATGAAACGGGATGGTAATCCGTATGTTTTTTCTACTTTTCTTTTTCTCATTTTTTTTTTGTATTTTTTCTTAATTTTTTTTCGATTTTTTTTTTTTCATACACTCTTGCCCTACCATCCAAAATAATACATCATAGGGGTGTTGCATTCCCCTTACACTTGAACTTTTACATAACTTTACAAATAACTATTCTAATGACTCGAATTAAGATAATCGAAACACTTGGAGTACTTTTTAAAATATTTAGCACATATGGGGTAATAATGTTGTTCTTCCCCATTACTCCATTACACTAGTACTTTACTCATGAGTCCCAATCGTCCCAAAGCAATATGTACAAGGATATGACTCGACTTAGCAACCATGTAATCAATTAGATAATTAACTTGGGGTTTAAACAAATGTTGTCACAATAATGCACTAAAAATGAGTGCATACAAGGTAGGCTAAGGCGATTTGGGTGTACATTTAAGTGGGGTGTAAACAAATTCTTCCTTTAAGTAAAATGCTTAAAGGTCGAAACGAAAAGATAGGCTCTGAGGGGTGTACTAGGGTATCGTGTACTAAAAATGAGTACAACGCAAAGGGTGTGGGAGAATTACTTGACCAATGTAGCCAACGTAATTATAACAAAAACACAGGTGTAAAACAATGGGTTAATCCTAATGCCTCTTATCATGTAGTAAATCTAACTACACGAATGTAGTCTCACTTATGGCCTCGGAATGGTCCTAACGCAAGTTCTAGAATCTAAGTGCTACCGGTACACACATCATAGCATAAATGTTTTTCCTACCAATTCTAGGGGCGAACCTCACATATTTGGGGGTGGAAAATTTTTTAGTGGTACGGTTTTTGTGCTAGTCATATAACTCCTATCCGTGAGACGCTCATTAAAATCAAAGTTTTACTCCTAAATGTTGTAAAAAAAATTTAAATTTGGCACTAAAATTGCCCTAACAGGTATTTCTCTCAGTTTTATTACACATCTACCATTAAACAAACAAAAATCAAGTGCACTTGTATTCTCTAAAGTATCGTATTTTACCCCCCCCCCCCCCTTACACTTAAGATGAACATTGTCCCCAATGTTCAAATAACAAGATGTAAAAGTAATAAGGTAAAAGAATGAAATCAAATACTCCCCTGATTCGCTCGGTGGATAATGTGGCAACATGGTTAGATCTTCTTCCAAGAGAATGTAGAAGCTCCAAGACTTAATGCATCGCCAAAAGCTTGATTCCACATACATCTCCTTGTCCAAAATAACCTGTTAAACCTGAGAAAACAAACACGAAAACCTGCATAACATCGGCGGGATAAATTCTATATATAAGGATATAATGCTTGTGGAATGATAATTTTGCAGATTCCTGGAGTTTATAAGTTATAGATTTAATAAAAACTTTTTATGAAAACAAAACTTTCAAAAATTTCAGAAAATTAAAACCTGACGCCGTCAGGTTGTAAATCCTGACGCCGTCAGAAATGATCTGACAGAATTCTCATGTTAAGTTTCCGGAAAATTTCTGGAAAAACCTCTACCTCACTTCCTGGAAATCCTGCAAAATATCATTATGACTCGATACAAGCATTTGACTCAAACAATAACTAATATGTATGTTAATTTAATATTATTACGATTCATGTTCATTTGTGTTCTAATAAACCGATTTGGATTTCCCTTACACTTATCTTTTGCAAAATACCTTTATATGTAGTTAAGACGAAGTTAAAAACAAGATAAAGCATTTTCACAATTTAGTTTCGAACATGAATCAATAATAATAAAAATTAAACATACATACGGAAGCAAATAAAATCAAACAAACAAATAAATAAACACACAAAGCAAATAAAGCTTGGGTTGCCTCCCAAGAAGCGCTTGTTTTTGTTCGAGTCACGAGCCTGACTCTACCCTTATTTAACGGAAATAGGGGAGGTTTTCCCTACACTTAGGGTTAAGTGCGGGTGATAGTAGCGATACACACCAGCTCGGTAGGAGTATGCCACGTGAGGAAAGATTGGTGGATGAATTATATGCTCAAAGGGGTGTGCTCCTTTCATCATAACCTTACCTAGTTCACTTTGGTCAATGGGTGAATTAAAGTTTTCTCCTAAAATGGATCATCTTCTATCAACTTCGAGAGATTCCTAGTTGGGAATCCATCTTGACCTAATAAACCCGGTTTAAACCCATAATGTTTCTTGTGATCAATCATGAATGGGTGATGTAAGTATGTAAGGTCATGGTTCACTCCTATATTGTCTTCCTCACTACAAGGCTTAATGTCTACTACCTTAAACTTAAGACTACCCGGACTATATGTTTTGATGGGTGGATCGGGACCTAATTCAATTCCTAAATTTTCATCCAAGGATGGAAGATTAGGTAACGGTTTTGGTTGAGGCTCCGGCTCATCAAAACTAGGAACTTTCATAGGACTAAAAGAAAGGTTGTGATCACTAAAAGCATTCAAACCTATTTCTTCTAGTTGTGTTTGGTCCAAGGGCTCTACCTCTATTGGGGTTCCTATAGTCTCCTCAACTTCTTCCGGGTAAGTCACGGGCGGTGTGTATGCCTCGAATGATGGTAGGACTTGTGGGGTACTTTGTAGGTTTGTGTTATTTACCTCATCCTTCCTTGTCTCTATATCAATTATATCCACATCATGTGTTTTAGTAGAATCTAATCCAAACATGTTCCTAAGTATCTCAAATCCTTCTCTAGCCATTTCAAGTTCTAAGTCCGATTCATAAGAATCTTCCCCGATAACATGATTACTATGTTCAATTTGCCTAAAGGATTCATCATGTGTTCCTTGAGATTCAAAGTCATTGATCATAAAACCTAGGTCTTTTTGCTCAATATGCTCATGTTCGGCTAAATCCTCCTCAATTGTTTCCTCAAGTTGTGATGTATACGAACCCATTAATTCATTAAACTTATGGTTCACGGTTAGGAGGCTTTCCTCAAAATTTTTCCAAAGGGTCTTATTAAAAGGAGTTGATCCTAACAATGATTGTTTAATAGAAGCCACACATGCACATAATTCATCAAACCTATCAAACTTTATACCCATCTCCTCTTGTATATATCTAAGATCACTTAAAAATTCATTGGAACAACAGGAAGCAAATCTATCCGTGTAAAGTAATTGTTCCTCTATTGTTAATGATCTAAATGGAATTTCATCCGCCATGGTGACAAATGAAAATGGTTTTACAAACAAAGGGCACAAAGAAAAAGATAGACTAAAGAAATCTAATAAAAAGAAAAATAAAAATCTCACTAGAAAGGAATCTAGTGAGTAGACCTAATAAAATAAAAATTCAACCTAAACAATAACTATTCCCCGGCAGCGGCGCCAAAAACTTGATGCGTGGTTTTGCAACCTTACAACAGGTTTTACCTCTCGAGGGATCTCAAGAGGCTTACAACCCCACCAGGCAGTGTACCTGACCGATGTAGTATAGTGTAGTGGTAAGTACGGGGGATTGATCGTTCTCCACAGGGAATAGTGTCGTTAGGATTGAAAAACTACTCTAATTAGGTCTAAGGGTGAGAGAAGATTCTTTTTGTATTTTTATATTTTTTTATGAAAGCAAGTAAAATCTCGGGTTTGAAGGAGTGGGCGGAATTAGTTGCTAGTCAACTAACCCAAATAACTACAAATGCAAATAAAATAAAATAACTGAAAATGAAAAGGTTGTGAAACTTATGTGGAGAGAAATGTGTTTACTTAGATTTCCTTACTCCCTAATTATCTTTTACCGGTTGATTAGTGTGTATTAATTGCGTGGATGACGGGTGTATTCCTTAATACCAATCGTGGGGTGGCGTACGTACTTCCCCAACTCTATGAGCTCCTACTTCACTCCTATGTCGAGCCGGCTAGGAAGCTCCTAACATGGGATCACTAGAATTCGCTCATGCATTAAATACAACCATAAAAACCTTAGTACGCATTGGTTCATGTTTCTTAAGACGTTCAAGCAAGTTACCGTATAGGAAGTTAGCCAGTTTTCTTAAGCCTAACATCGATAAACAATCATTCAATACAATTAATAACACACTAATAACCAATAATCAATAGCTAGGTTTCATTAGATCTAAGCAAACACAAGATAAATCTAGCCTAGCATGTTAATCAAAAGACAAGAACAAGATATAATCAAACAACAAATAGACATATTGATTGATTAAGTGATAACTTATCTTCAATTAAACATGGGAGATCCAAGGGTATGAAAACCCATAAAAATGGCAGAAATTCGTCTTAGGGTTTCTCCTCACAAAGTTGCACACTAATGACAAAAAATTGCAAAACTATATATAGAGTTTAAGGGCTGACGGCGTCACGTTATAAATCTTGACGCCGTCACCTCGCCGCGTCTAGGGTTCCCCGGATGGCCTTCCTGACGCCGTCCCTCTTTAGACCTCCAAAATCCGCTCTGGCTTATCAAAGCTTGACGCCGTCAGAAATGAGCTTGACGTCGTCCCTCTTTAGCTTAAACCGTGACGACCTTGATCACTTCAAAGGGTGACGCCGTCAGACTTTCCATTGTAAAATTCTCTGGCTTATCATGAGTAATTTTCATATCCACCTTTTTTGCCAAGCCGTGACGCCGTCTGGAACAATCCCTGACGCCGTCAAAGGTACTTTCCAGCATAATTTTGAGACTTTGTCGTTTTCTTCACTTTTATGCTCCAAAAACGACCAAAATGCTTCCTTTTCCAGATTTCTTCTCCAAAGTACCTAAAATGACAAAAGGAACGATTTAGGGCAATATTTGATCAAATAAATACGATTTAGGGCTTAAATGACCCCCTAAAAGCGGTACACTTTTCGCTTCATCAAGTTGTCAAGCGATTGAAACAAAGCCGTACTCCCATTATCAAAGTTAGATGGAACTCTAAGAGAGGACCAAAGTACACATGAGAACGTGAAGACCGAATTCGTGCCAAATATCCACACCTTTTGGCCAAGACAAAACCGACCACTACCACGGACTAAGAATTCCGGACGGAATTCAGAATTAGGGGTAGGTACTGTAATAACCCGTAATTTTTCAAGTTATTAATTTCTTTTAAACTCGAAGTAATCAATTATGAAGTTTTATTCAAGTTATTTTATTCATCTTCGCATTTAAAGTTTTGCTCTGTTTAAACTGAGAAACAACAAATGATATTACCAAACGAACAATGTGGCAAAGCTCACGTTCCATTTTTACTGGAACCACACGCGTCCCGACACCGTGATAGTATGTCATAGGTCTAATAATTTAATACCATGAGTCATTAAAACACGAGGTTCGTTAAATTCCCTCGAGCGTTACGAAATCAAAAGTATTCCCACGTCTTGCTTTTCATTTAACCATCACCTTTTAATTTATACACACACTCTTCAAATAAATACACAAAACAATACTTATATTACAAACAAATTAAATACAAACAAAAAAAAAGAAAAAAAGAAAACAAGTATATATTTTTTTCTCTTCTTTCCCAACCCTATCCTAACATATATTCGTCTCTCTCTTTTCTCCTCACCCTCACACGCTCCCTGGAAAAACCAGGCGTCATCACCACCTGCTACGCTGCTCCTGCCACCTCATCTTCTGCTATAAATCGATCCCCACACCCTGATGAGTTCCAGAACTGATCAATGACCATATAACAACAAGGTGGTCCTAAAACCCTTCCTACTTGAAGTCAACACAAGATCCAAGAGAGGTGACTAAGCTGTGATGAGGCTATACCCCTTTGAGCTACACATCCAACTGATCAACGAGGTGGGGAGGGGCAAACCTCCCTTGTGTTACTCCTTTATAAACCGCTTGAATCTACAAGCAAGTCCACCCACTCTCAAACCTTCATCAACAAAATTCATAGTTAGTTTCAAGGAACAAACGTTTGAACCGAAGGGTTGTGGATTTGCTTGAAGACGGATTCGGGTTTATTCTTTTCAGTCTCCTGCTAATCGACTCTTTTGTTGTTGTAAGAACCTCAAAAACTCTTGTGTGATATTTTCATTCAATTAGCCATATACTTCTGTAAATATTTTGGATATCAAATTGCTATTCTTGTGATTTTTTTATGCTTTTCGATTATCAGTTTATGTGTTGAGTTATGTTGGTTATGGTGTGTTTTAAAATGGCTTTTGGAACTAATAAGAATCATAAGAACATAAATTTGAAACTTGTTATTGGCTCAAGTCTTGAAGTTGTGACGTTTGAGTTGGTTGTACCAAGTGTCCATGTCCCGCATTGTTGTTCGAGTTAGATTTGTTATGGGTAAGTGATGTCGAATAGCTAGGGTCAAGGCTAGACTTTGGTTGGGTTGAGTTAATTGAAACATGCTACTGTAAAAATTCTTGGTGCTCGAATAATTGTAGTTATGAGTCAAGGACTCGACTTGGTTGAACTTGATTTTTGAAAAGTGTTACTGTGATGGTAGTCTTGCTCGAATGTTGAGGATTTTGGTCAAGAGTCATAATAGTTGAATCATAGACTTTAAAACATACACGCAAGGTGTTTGTGAAATTGTCTAAAAAGAAAAGCCTATCTTTAAAACAAATAAGTTAGTGTTCATAAGCTTTTAGTCGCATGTCTTGATGAATGCTAAGAACCCACTCGAGCTCATATTTGTGGTGGTGTTAAAGTCGAGTCGAGTGGTACTCAACTCGAGCTTTTAACAAGGCCACACAAGCTCAACCCGGGAGTACGAATCATTACTTCTCTTGTTTGGTTCGACCATCACCCCGAAGGGTGTCGTGGTCTCCATACAAATGGCCTCTCCTTTGTTGCTACCTCGTGTAAATACCACCCCCAAACGGTTGCTTGCTCCATTCAGTTATAAAACTCAACGGGTGTGTTTGGGTTGTGATTTGTACGCCGATTTGAAAACAAGAGATCGAGTCTCACAACTATGATTTCATTCGATCCATGATGAAGGGAAAACCACTGTGTTCGAATGTTACTTCAAATAGTCTACTGGACAAAAACCCTTTTTGTATTTCTAATTTAGCGCTGGACCCTTGTGCTATTGTTTTGGTCACTGGATTTTTGCCTCCTTTCTTGGTCACGGGCTCAGTTAGTAGATGGGCCAAAGCCCATCAAAAATCCCCTCCTTATGTTTCTTCCCTTGGCAGTACAAAGCCCACAACCAAAAGTGATCACATTTGGGTCAAAGCCCATATGACTCATATAAAAATAAAAAGCCCAACTGTGGGGCCTGCTTCACTACTTTGAATGGGCTGCAGCCCATCCCCCCTCCTCGACACCATTTTGGTTGTTATAACTCGACATTTTTTTTAAGCGGTCACTTATGTATATGGCGACTGCATATAAAAATAACTCGACGATAAATAAATATAACAACGTAAAGTTTTAGTAACTATTACATGTTTTGCGGATAAAAATATAAATGCGACACACATTTTAAAATGAGAACATTGCGAGACGCCTTTTCACGTCGCATATATATATATATATATATATATATATATATATATATATATATATATATATATATATATATATATATATATATATATATATATATATATATATACATATTATATATAACAGGATGCGTATGACGTCATCAAATGCAGGATTGATGAATAAGCGCTGGATTGATGAGTAATCATGCTCTTATTCCACCTAAGCATGCCACCTAAGCAACATTTGACCAAACAAAATTCGTATGTTGACTTTTAATTCTGAAATTTTAAAAAAGATTCTGAATATTCGAACTTGGGTTGTTTACATAGCTTAAGTATACGTCAATGTTACCATTAGACCAAGTTATTTTTTGTGATAACACTCCCACAAAAAATAACTATAATCTTCTTCTTTGATTACCAGGCGGAATTTTTGGAATGGTATATGTATTTTCTAAACATGTATCCCGGATTTTTTTAAAAGATATGTTTAATTTTAATTTGTAGAAGATATAGTTTGAAAGATAAGTTTGGAATGTATTTTGTATAAATCTTTTGTTCCCATATTTAACATCATAATTATACTTTAACGCGTATTTTCTATAAACTTTTTGTTCCTATATTTAAGATCAGAGTTCTACCCTATCACTATATATACATCATATATACATCATATATATACCTCATATTATAACGTTTTTTATAAACTCAAAAAAACAATAAGCTCTATTGATAATAATATAGCCATTATGCACGGCCAAAGACACTCTGTAAGGCTTGCAAAAGGAACTGACAAGAAGAACATGAGTGCTTCTTTGGGAGGTATGTTTTTTACATGTAATTTAATCATTAGAATGTAATTTAATCATTAGTTTGCTAGCACTGCCAGACTCTAATGGTAGTACTGCTCGATGTACATGATACTGCTTATGTGTGTTTGTACTGCTGGAGATACTTGATACTGCTTATGTGTGTTTGTACTGCTCGATATATTTGATACTGCTTATGTGTGTTTGTATTGTTTGTTAATAAACGATGGTGCATGTAAATATTAGCTTGATTATACAACAACAACATAAAAATTACAATATTAAAAACTATTAATATAAATTAACAATATTAAAATTAATACACAATGCATATAAGTAATACATTAATGAGGATAGCATATGTTATGTAGATAATTTGATGTTTTAACACATGAATGTTTTTTAACGAATAATTTATTCGTAAAGTTGTTATATTCTTATTTATGTTGTTGTTGGATCAATCTAATGCTTTATTATATGAACGTCTTTATATTGATTATAGTTCCTAATGCAAATACAAGCAATACCATACAGAAGAAACATACTAAAGCCTCTTCACAAGGTATTCTATTCTTATATAGGTTTTCGTGAATCCTACATTAATTTGTTTTATTTTACCATATAAGTTTATGATTTGTATCCACCTTCAGATACAACAAGCAAAGGCTCTGGCAGTCACGTTCATCCTAAAACCCCTTCACAAGGTATTTTGTTGTTGTATATGTTTTTCATGTATCGTATATTAGTTTGTATTGTTTTACCCTGAAAGTTGTTGATTTTGCATTTGGTAATCATCCACATTATAATTTTGATACAACAGGTACAAGATCAACCAACCATGTTTCCGATGTTGTTACACGATCAACAGGTATTAGCTTCATCAATGTTTTATTGCAGTAACTTTGTTGATATTTTATTTATGTACATTTTACATGATGTTTATACTATGTTACTCAATTTATAACTGCTAAATTAGTAGGAAATATAGGTTTGGTTCAGCCATCTTCTTCGTCTGAATTGGATAATTCCATATTTGAAAGTGATACACCCGGTAGTATATCTGGAACAGTTGTTTCTGATGTCGTTGCTAAAGCTATAGGTAGTACATTGAACATTAATTTTTTTATTTAATACAGTAATACATTATATTTATACAATCGTAATTGTTCCAGCATCTAAACCACCTGCAAAGGGCAGATTTGGCCACGTCTCATCATCTTTTGAGTCACAACCATCTCATGAAGGTAACATGTTTCTAAACTGATCGTGTTTATATTATAAATTGTGATTATAGTATACACATTAAGTATGTTTGTACATTCTAAATTGCGGTAAATCTATATCCATTGAATAATAGGATCTGTTCGATCATTAAAAAGGAAATCTACAAGTCAATCAAGCTGTTTTGAAACACACTCCACGTATGAAAACTCTAGGATTGATTCTTCCAACTTTCAATCTCAATCAGGTATGAATATTTGTTTATAAAAACCCGCACCTTTATTGTTATATGTTATACAACAATTTGTTTTGTTATTGTTGCTAGGGGCGACAAACTCAAAAGGTGGTTCTAAAAGATTTGCTTATATTAGAAATCAACAAAAAGATTTGAGATACCAAACAACATCTTCGGACGCACCTTCACACCGGAACAAAAAAACCGTTATGCACACATCGTCTTATGGAAAATTTCCTTCAGGTTTTGTACAAACATTCTGGATAATGTCTGTTCCAGATTACTTATTTTATATAAATAACATTGTCATAATTTCTTTGTGTATTCGTAGGATCTAATTCTCATCCAAGTAAAAACAATGGAAAGAGTATGTCCACAATTAAAAGTCCTAAGCCAGGTTTATTTAAAATGGTTGATTCATTATACATATTTCATTTTAATGTGATATAAAAAAAATACAGCGTTTTCTATATTTTTATTTTTATTTTTTTAGTGGTGAGAGAGAGAACAATGACTCTCATTAAAGATGTCAGTCCGATGAATGTGAACATGGCCATTAAAGGAAGGTGCATCTCCGTATGGCATTCACACAAATTTAACGAAGAACACGATCCTTACAGTCTTGACTGTGTTTTCCAGGATGAAGAGGTATATCAGATGAAATTAGTAAATACCTATATTTGTGTATATTTATTATATGTTAAATTGATATTTGAACTATATGTACAGTCGAACCGTATCCAAATCTATGTCAAAAAAGAGTTTATGTTTAAATTTGAACCTCTTTTACGAGAAGGTCAATGTTACATAATCTCTAATTTTGGAGTAGCAGAGAATGCCAGAAGGTTACCTTTGTTACCAAACCAGTGGAAAATATCTTTTTATAAAGGAACCGAGGTTACCCGTATTGATCACATCGACGACAACTTTGTTGGGTTCGTTAACGAGCCATTCTCAAGTATTCTCGATACAGATAATGAATACCACGAGCATGATTGTGTTGGTATGTGTTTTTTTAAAAATTATATACAACAATTGGCGTTACTTGAATGTTTATGTGCATATTTTTATAACAAATGTTTTTCCAGATATTGTTGGTACAGTCGTAGCTATTGGGAAAATAGTGACGTTGAACAATTCTGGCGGTCCTAAGCTACGGAGGACAATTGTCGTTGAAGATGCGAGTAACTATATTTTATAAATTATTATTTGTTTAAAATAAAATAACGTGTATAGAATAGTATTCATTTGTAATCATATATTGAGTGTACCCTATTTTAATGCAGATCTCTGAGACTTGATTGTACGTTTTGGGACAATTGGGCATTAATGTGGAATGACTACGACAACAAACGTGACGAGCTTGGTCATATAGACATCCTCTTGATGCTGGGGAAAGTGAAATATTGGGACAGTAAGTTTTATAGATGCCTTTTAAATTTTTGGTTACGTAATTAAGATTTTTAATTCATATTAATAGCTTTTAAAAGTGTCTATATTTGTTGTGCAACACAGATAAGCCATCAATACATAATGCTTTGTTTGGCACAAGAATATTCATAAACAGGGATGTGCCACAATTGTTGGATTTCCGGAAAAGGTATATACATTGATACCGGCACATGTGTGTTTTAGTTTTAAACTAAAAACATGTTAAATTTACTAGGAACCTATTTATACGTTTCACAGATACGAAGAGCAGGAGGGGTATGATGCAGGTGAATTCAAAATTGAGGATCATTCAGTTGGCAGCCGTGTTGTTACGCCTGCGGAGTTCATGCACGGCTGTGTGAAGCAAATAGTTCGAACAATTCGAAGCATTGAACCGGTAAAACAAAATTTATTGTTATGGGTATAATATAAATATTATTTTATCACTAATTAAACCCACGTTAGTAATGTTTATACGTGTTTTTGTATCTAAATACAGGAGTCACACTGTGTAGTTTATGCAGAAGTACATAGCATACAAGAGGAAAATGGGTGGGTTTATACGGGTTGCAAAGCATGCAGTACTAGAGTGACACCAATTGTTTCAAAACGCAACTCGGGCACAAGGAATAAGAAACAGTTGTGGTATTGTAAAAACCATGGAGAAACATATGCGGTTGCTTCCAGGTATGTAAAACAACCTATATATATATATATAATATATATATATATATATATTATATATATATATATATATATATATATATATATATATATATATATATATATATATATATATATATATATATATAATTATTTGGATTTGTCCTTAAACATATAATAAATAATGTGGATATTTGGATACTTCGCGTTCGGTAATAAATATTTTATATATGTAGGTTCAAAATCATTGTGCGCATATTTGACCATAGTGGTACTGCACAAGTCGTGATTTTTGACAAGAGTGTGCACAAAATGACAAATTTAACAGCGTGGGAGATAATGGAGAGCGAAGGCGTGAACACAGAAGAATACTTTTCGGATGCACTTAATCAAATTATTGGGAGGAAGTATCTTTTCAAAATTTTATTTTCTGAGTTCAATCACAACAACAATAGTTATATATATAGAGCGGAGAAAGTGACGGACGATGTTGATATAATCAACTATTTCAAGAATGGCTTTATAGAAGAAGAGGTCTGATTCATTTTTCCTTTAATGTACCTAACAATGGTTTGTGTTTATAAACAAGTATATGCTAATCCTTATGAATGGATCAAAATAGGATGACGACGAGGCAGACGAAGGTTTAGAGTACAATTCCGTGTGTACAGATGATGGATCGGAAACAGATTCTGATGATATTAGCGAGGTATTGTGCACTGTATTTTTTAATTTCTAAAAACACCGTTAAATTGTAACAAACAATACAAGTTAATCTTTTACATCTTCTCGCAACATGTAGCAGGAGCCAAAAAACGAAGATGTTGTTGAAACGATAGACGCAACGGATGATAGTCCGGCAGTGTGCGTTGGTGCCACGAACGCCACTTTAATTCAAATTGATGATGTAGGCAAGCGTACGACAGACAACGTTAACAGTGTACCAGCGACACTGGATGACGAAACACCAGCTAATGACCTTAATAATCAAGAGGAGCAAGAAGACAATTAATTTACATTAGCATTTTTTAATATTTTTGAACAATTTATTTACAAATTGCAAACTTGCATGGGTGTGGATATTCGTATTAAGCTTTATTCATATTAAGTTTCATTATTTTATCTACCAGTGCAAACGTTGATCAATTACGTGAAAAAATGATATAGCAGTATCAAGTATATCTAGCGGTACTAATATAATATTGCATTGATAACCACATGTAGAACACTATATTATCTCAAATACAGCAGTACTAACGTAACCAGCAGTATTAACATTGGTGATGTTTAAAAATAATATTAACCGGGATAAGGATGTATACACGATACTTACCTATAAAATTTTAAAAAAAAAATCTACTATATTCTTATAATAAATGTATTTTCGACCTTGAAACCATAAATAACTATAAGCATGTTAAAGAAATGATTGTCAAACTTTAATGAAGTTGTAACACCTTCCAAAGATTTGGAAGGATGAATATGTACACATTTAATTTTTAAAATTAAAACAACAACCTTATAAATTCCTTGGGTCAAGTGAAGTCGATTCATTGCCCTATTTTCGTGTATATAACTTCCTACAAATGTTCAACCTCAACAAAACAATACCAGGTAAGCTTAACAAACTTTACTTCATAGGGTTTTTACTTGGTTTCATTAACTTTGCAAAGCTTAAAACATCATGTCCATCTAGTAGGAAAAGAAGAATAGAAACTGGGGCGGTTCGTCCCAAAAAACATCCTGTTGTGTGGTATTTTGAAAAACTGAAACAGCTAAGGAAGAAAAAACGGGACAGGTTTGAGAAGCTCAACAGAAGACCCAAACCAAAACGCCCAGCCCAAAAAAGATACAAAGAAATGGAGGTTGATGAAGAGGAAGATGTTT
>CP139505.1:198935438-199188674 GCA_021014915.2 Artemisia tridentata subsp. tridentata
GCATATGTTAGATTATAGAATAAAAACACAAAAGACATATACCTTTTTCATATTCTTTTAAAGTTCCTTTCTTTTTCAAATCTTTGGGAATGCCATCCGGGTAAACTGCTTTGAAAAAACCCTATATCTTTAGGAAGATCATGCCCTGTAGCAAGAAAATACTTAATGGTTATCAAATGTTCAAAGAAAAAAATGCAACAAATAGCTCATCAATAAAATGAACATATCCAATACTAAAGACAGAAAACTAACCATAGTATACAAGCATGGAATATGTAGCTGTTTCAAATTTAAAAACAAAAACATAATATTAATACAATAAGAAAAAGTAAAACAATATGGAGTATACTGTTGGCATTAAAAGAAAACACGAAGCAAACCTTGTATGTAATCACTGAATGCTCGATGTTTCTCATCTTCAGCTTGATACATTCATAAATAAGTATTTACACTTGGTACACTTACATACAAAATATACAAAAAACATCTGCTATATAAACTTACAAGCTCGAAAACTCAACAATCACTTGAGTCGAACTTATATAAGGTTGAGCTCAACTCATTAAACATTTCGAGTTCATTTGATAGGCTTGAGCTCAAAGCTCGATAAGAATCAGCTCGAACGAACTATAGTTACTCGATAAAAGCTCAAATCATTTACGCCTTATTCTTACCTATTTTACTTGAACAAAAACAAAAAAAAACCCTATCTTTTCCCCAAAATTTCAATCTCCCGCCCCTTTTTCCCCCAAAATCAAAACCCTAACACTTTACATCCATTCATTCACGCCTCCCTTTATCTTTTTTCCTTGCAGCAGACCTTTTCTATTTTTCTTCCTCTAAAGTTTTTTCAGGATCCACATCCACCATGATAAGGTGTGTGAAATTTGGGTTTAAGCCCTAATCCGTCATCATAACTTAGATATTTGTTGAATTATTGTGTTATTACAACATAACTTAGATCCATTAATGTTTTTTTTATTCGTCGGGTGTTGTTTGTAACAACTCTTGCTGTCTGCTATCAATTCCATTGGTTCATACGAGGTAGGGTAAGATTGGCGTCTAACCAATGAAATTGACGAAAATAAACTATTTCAGTTATACTATTGAATAATTAATATCATTTTCTCATATTTAGATCTTAAAGGTTTATGATGCCCACCAAGTGATGGAATGCTTGTATAAAATGGGTTTTTTTGTGTAAGTCTGGGTTAAATTTTGAGCAAGCAAAGGTAGATCTCTAATTATTTTTGTTTAATTTCTAGTGTAATCCTCATTTATTTTATGTTTAAGCTGAGTTTTGGTGTTTAAATGAGGTTGTCATGGTATTGCAGATAGTATGGTAAATATAAGACACATTTGGTAGATGGAGGAAACAAGTTATTGCTAGAGATACTTGACAAGATTGTGAGTTTTATAGTAATTTTTATTTGGAGTACTCCCTCCGTCCCATATTAAGTGTTCACTTTCCAAATGCATAAAGTTTTAGGAAATTCCACTAACTACACTTTCCACCAATCAAATATCACTATTACCCACTAAAGTCTCTTCTCATTGGTTGAAATATTCCCTGGACACTTAATTTGGGACATCCCAAGATTCCATTATGGACACTTAATGTGGGACGGAGGGAGTAGTAATTTTTATTTGGAGTAAATTGCACCATTCGTCCCTGTGGTTTAGGCCAAATCCCACTGTTCGTCCTTGATCTTTTTTTTTTTTGCACCGTTCGTCCCTATCTCAAAGATTTGGCCTGAAACTATGTAACACCGTTCGTCCCTATCTCTAGAGATAAGGACGAACGGTGCTACATATATAAACCACAGGGGTGAACGGTGCAAAAAAAAAAGAAAAACAGATCAGGGACGAACGGTGGGATTTGGCCTAAACCACAGGGACGAACGGTGCAATTTACTCTTTTATTTGTTATGAAATGAGTTTTGTTTGGTGTCTAGTTGCGAGCTCTACTTGAATGTGAATACTTCCAAGTTTTAACTGGACATAGGTATGTGAATGTAATTGCGTCAAAAAAGTGAGAAGCTTTATATAAGGGATGGTAATCAAAGTTTTAGTTTTGAGTTATATTTCAAGTACATAGAGCTTGTTTGTTCTAGATACTAGAGTTGGCCGTTAGTGGTTAGTTATATGCCATCACGACTTGTATGATGATTGATACAAAAGTGCACATGATATACAGTATAATGATAAAAATTAAGTAACTTCTGGATTTAAGTTGTTAAAATAATCCATGTGAAGTAGTACTACTGATGTAGTTGATCCCTTAGTTAAGAAGTAAGAACTAATGATATTGAGAATATGTTAAGTATTTGTATATAGTTATTTTGCATGTTTTTCTTATAGGTAATTGGTAAGTTAATATGCATATATATGTATATTTTGGTAGGCTCATTTCGAATGGTTGTAAATTAGAATTTATATTAATTTTGGGACATACCATGATGGATCTACAAAACGATCAATGGAACACGACTATCAACTCAACTAGATTACTTTTTTTTAGAAAGGCAACATAATATTAAGAACCCCGGAAAAAACAAAATACAATACAAGGCGTCCCGCCTCAATTAAACAAGATACTTAAAAGAGGACGGGACCCGAAGAAATAAACTAAACTTACAACTTACATCTGAGAAAGAGATTACAGAAAGAAAAGCTAATACTGTCACAAGAATACAAGCCTAGATTCCAAAATGAAATACCAGCAGTCCATCACATTTGTTCACAAATGATACCATTGCAATTACCACCTTACAGCTTCTGAGAATGACTATTTGCAGTCGCTTGGGACAATTACCATAGAGGTGACCAACTCAATGTACTCACATACTCACGATCCACATTCAGATGACAGTCATGAAATATAGAAGAGGACAAAAGAAACAATACCAAGAATCGGGCACACCCACTAGTTCCTAGTACGAGTCTTTAGACCCCCACTATACCCAACAACCCAAAACATAAATTCTTAATACTAACATGCAAAAAACATATTGACAGAATACCTGAACCACACTGTTTTTTCCAGACTCCACTGTTACTGTCTGAAGTTGATGTTAATGTCACAGAATGCAAAATGCTAACCCGATATACTGTAACTGTTTATATCAAGTCGAAAGATTAATGTAGATGACTCAACTAGATTACTTTATTAAGATTTCATATTGGTACTAAGTAATTAAATCTGAAACTATGAGATGTATTGGGTAGATATAGATTGTTATGCGTTATAATTAAAGGGTTAATATGGAATGTCATTGAGGTGATGCCAATCTGCTCCATTCTAGTAGCTTTACTCTTGTTCACTTGTAGTGTTTGCTCAACACCTTTGTTTTTTTAGTTAAAGTTGTTGGCTTAAAGTGTTTGATCTATATAAATTGCAGGTGCATTTGAATATTAAAGAGGCTTGGGATTTAAGTGTTCTATCTAGTGGTCTCATGCTGTGTTTACATTAACGAGTAAGCAACTGAAATCCAATTAAGTTGGTAATTTTTCTGCAATGTCATGTTTAGCGCTTAAATGGTTTGGACTTTGGACCTTGAAAAGTATGATATTGTATGTTCATAGTGGTTTACACTTTGCTTGAATGGTTGTGTTAACTTTATTCTTTTTTTTAGGGCCCTTAGGTTGTAAACATAGTAGCCTCACCTGAAGTCTCTTTAATTGGTAATTTAGAATTGCACTAGGATAATTATTTATGCAATGTGATATCACACTTTTTAAGTTTGGCAAAATATTTAAGCTGCACTCTTATTAAAAACTGACTTCCACTTATATGTACCATAAGTTGTTTTGTCATTAAAACCTTCCAAACAAGTGTACATCACAATAACAAGCATGCCACTACTTGTATTCCTTTGCAGTTAGATATTTTAGATTCTTATCTAGGAACTTTTTTTGTGCATGAGCATTGTGGCAACCCTTTATTTCAGCATCTGTTATAATGTTTTTTTTATTGAAAGGCAACATCTATTATAATGTGTATTTGCGCAAGACCTTAAGTTAATTGCACATTTTTGACATATAGTTGCGTGTTTATTTTAGCAGCTACAAGTATGCTCTTTTGAAGAAATTAAGATATCAACCAGTGTATTTGGTAGTGAAAAGTTTATGCAAGAAGACACGAAGGCTACTCAGGTGCTCGCTATGTAGCAACCTTTTCCTAACCATCTTGTGTAAATATTTTGTTGCAGTTAGTAAACTTTGTGGTTACGCTTTGTATCTGGTACAATTGTGATACCGTAATACAATATTTGAATATCAGTATGATTATTAATTTGATTTGGATTGTGGTTTGTGTCTATATCATTACAAAAAAGATTAGTAGTTATTTGTATTAATTTTTGCAGCAGATTTTTGGTTGCAAAATCACTTTCTTCAAAGTCGTCGCAAGCTTATTTCGTTGCAATTAATATTGTTGCAAATCTGTCGGAAGTTGCAAATTCGTTGCAAATTTCTAAAGTTGCATAGTTTAATTGTTTGTTGCAAATCAGTTGCAAATGTATAATGTTGCTGATGACATCAAATAATCCTGGTAATTAAGTGACAATTTTCCTCTAATATGCTCATTATTTGTATCATTTTATATGAATATATGTTTTGATTTCTTTATATTTCGTTTTCAGTTTATAAATGAGCATAGGAGCTATAGAAACGCGGAATTGGAAAAGAACCTACAAGGATACACATTTTAGTATGCCGACTACGAAGAAGTTACGGCGTAAATCCACTCTTCACTTACGCCGTAGCTAACTAGCTATGAATTCAAACACGAAAACCAAGTCAACACAAATCAATAATTACGGCGTAACTATCACTAGAGGCTATGCCGTAATATTCTAAAGACCGAAGATTTCGTGATTATGAAGGTTACGCCGTAACCAATGCATAAGGTTACGGTGTAATAGGTGCACATAATGGGATTCATGTTATTGACGAGATTACGACGTAGCAACGCCCGAAGATTACGACGTAAACGAAACCCTAAGAAGTTACGGCGTAACTATCCACCTTAGTTACGCCGTAAATATTACTAATGGATAAGATCGTTTGAAGATTATACTAGTTACGGCGTAACCACTTCTCAAGGTTATGCCGTAGCTTGTGTCAGGCCTATAAATACCAGCCCTATTTTCTGCATTTGACACATCTTTCACACCACCAAAAGTAAGAACAAAGTAGGGTTCTAAAAGGACGACCCACAACAGCATACAGAGTATTTTTCAAGGGAGAAATCACGGCATAACATCAATAAGTTTTAGCGATTCATATTTATTTTACACTTTCGAATTCATGTCTTTCATTATCATGCAAAACATTGAATCTGCTGTACTTTTCAATATGATCGGCTAAGCACCTTTGGTGCTAGCCTAGTTATGATTCCTTTCATGTTTTGATTATGTTTTCATGCTTTTATTATTGCTTCTAGTGTGTGCATGCTTAGTTTTTTGTTAGATCCTCTAGTTTCGGTAGTTTTGAAGACCGGTTGTACTTCTTGCACTATGAGAATTGACCATAGGACCCTAGTGTAGCAAGTTGCAAGGGTTGGGAAGAATTGACCATAGGACTCTCGATTCCTTGTGTGCTAATTGACCATAGGATCACCTTCCGGGTTGGATGAACGTAAGAAGTTAGATGTGTGGTCTAAGATCCGAGAGGCCGGGCCACACAAAGAATAAATCTAGCATGTAGCGGCACTTAATGACTCAAACTAGTCTACCTGTAAGCTTTGATGACCATAATGATGCAGACCTTTGGCGTCCTAGTAGGATTCTAGGGAGATAGGCTAGGCGAATTGACCAAAGGAGTCTAGTGATACTTATGCCCCACTTGAAGCAATAGAAAGCTTAATTAGAGAACATAGTCATTGCATGATAGGATGAACAATTAGGCTAGTACACTTTCTCCCTACTGTTTTCATCTTTATTTAATTTCGTTATTTCATTTCTGTTTATTTAGTTTAATTAATCAAATTATTCAAAACCCCTTTTTAAACGTGACATATACTTAAGTTAGAATCCACATACACATAGCTCTTGGGACGACCTCGGCTTTACCGAATAATACACTACACACGATCGGGTTCTCTGCCCGTTAGTGCAAAAGGTAGACCATAGGTAGACGAGTAACATTATAAGTATTAAAACCCGAAATCCTGCATTAGTTGCAAATGTATTTTGTTATAAATCAGTTGCATTTCTTTTGCAAATTTGTACTGTTGCAATTTGATTGCATAAAATATTACAAAAGGCAACACAAACATAAAATTCATGTGGCCATTGGATGAACAATAGTCACACAAAATACACATTTCTTCACTTTAAACAGCATATGGTCACACTTATTAACACTTTTGGCCACTTTTTGCTTAATTGTGTGTGACTAAATATTACAGAAGGCCACACAAACATAAAATTCATGTGGCTATTGGATGATCAATAGTCACACAAAATACACATTTCTTCACTTTGAACAGCATATGGTCAAACTTATTAACACTTTTGGCCACTTTTTGCTTAAATGCTTTGTGTGACTAAATATTACAAAAGGCCACACAAACATAAAATTCATGTGACCATTGGATGATCAATAGTCACACAAAATACACATATCTTCACTTTAAACAGCATATGGTCACACTTATTAACACTTTTGGTCACTTTATGCTTAATTGTATGTGACTAAATACACACAAAAAATATTCTTTGTGTGATTAAATATTACAAAAGGCCACACACACAAAAAACTCATGTGCCAATTGGATGATCAATAGTCACACAAAATATACATTTCTTCACTTTAAACAGCATATGGTCACACTTATTAACACTTTTGGCCACTTTATGCTTAATTGTATGTGACTAAATACCCAAAACAAACATGCTTTGTGTGACTAAATATTACAAAAGGCCACACAAACATAAAATTCATGTGGCCATTGGATGATCAATAGTCACACAAAATACACATTTCTTCACTTTAAACAGCATATGGTCACACTTATTAACACTTTTGGCCACTTTTGGCTTAATTGTATGTGACTAAATACCCAAAACAAACATGCTTTGTGTGACTAAATATTACAAAAGGCCACACAAACATAAAATTCAAGTGGTCATTGGATGAACAATAGTCACACAAATACACATTTCTTTACTTTAAACAGCATATGGTCACACTTATTAACACTTTTGGTCACTTTATGCTTAATTGTATGTGACTAAATATACAAAAAAAAAAAAAAAAAAAAACATGCTTTGTGTGACTAAATATTACAAAATGCCACACAAAAATAAAATTCATGTGGCCATTGGATGAACAATGGTCATACAAAAATAAAATTCATGTGGCCATTGGATGAACAATGGTTACACAAAATACTCTTTTACTTCACTTTAAACACCATATGGTCACACTTATTAACACTTTTGACCACATTATGCTTAATTATATGTGACTAAATATACAAAAAAAACATGCTTTGTGTGACTATACAGTGTTTACGGTCACTAATATTGATTAATCTAACTAAATTTGCACCTAATTAGTCACACATGTTAAGGTTTTGGTCACTGTTTTTTAATAGAGACGAACACTAACTCAAACATGTGACCGTAGGTACCCTACGTCACGCAACCTTTAGTCACACACACTCGAAAAATCATGTGTGACTATATGTATATGTTGGGTCCATCAGTACCCAAGAATACTTAAAACAAGATTTGGACACAAATTAACTAAGTGTTAATTAAACCGAGAACAATTCAAGTCACTGAGTGAACAATCATCTTCAGGATGCTTAAGGCGAATTCAAGAAGAAGGATTCACTACTCAGGTAGACGGTACTCCCTGAGTAGGACTTAAGCCAAAGAAGAAGATGATGGTTCAGTGAGTGTTGGAGAAGAAGAACTCACTGAACCCTAGTCTCCTCAACAACAATAAGTGATTGAAGACTGAAGAAACCAACGCCTGAAATAAAGGCGGGAATAAGTGGGAAGTATTTAAGAAGATAAGAATGTCAGACCAAACACTCTTATCTTGTCAGATACCAACCTTCCCAAAGACGGCTAAAAGTCATGGAGTGTCAGACCAAACACTCCTAAAGACTTTTTAGTCCATTCCTATTGGTTCTTGAAAATGACAATTACTGTTGTAATTGTCAGACACGCTTCCTCAACAAGTTGAAGTATTTTTAATCACTTTTACTCTTTTATACTTGTGTATAAATAGGTTCAGAAGGAGAGAAGTTGAGTGTGTTTTGTACATTGAAAGCCTTAGACTTTTGCAAAACAACTTCTCTCCTACAAAGAGTAACCAGTCCCTGAGATAGCTCAGTGAGGCATATTGTTACCACTCAAGCATAGCATTGAGTTTAGATAGGAGACAACCTATACCTTGTCTATTCAATCCCAAAGTGTTTATTCCGCAAAACACTTTGGGTAATAGATTCTTTGATTCATTTCTAATAAGAATTTAAACGTTGAAAATACTGTGTGTTTTTATATTAACGTTTCATTAACTGTTAGAAGTAATCATTACATTGTATTAGTCATGAACACAAATAGATTAACTTTCTAGTTAACTCTAAGCGTGTTAAGGGAACAACAAGTGGTATCAGAGCCTCTGGTTTATAAAATCTTTCGAAATTAACCAAGAGTGCTCAAGGTTTTTGAAACCAAGATCCTACTATGACTGATGGAAATGTGCCCCAGCTAGTCGACAAAAAGGGTGGAAGCTTTTCAGCTATTGCCCCACGACTTGAAGCTGGTAAATTTAGCAAGTGGAAAAAGCGAATGCTTTGCTACTTGACTGGTATGGAACCATACTACATCACTTGTGTCAAAGATGGTCCTTATGTCCCAAAGACTGCTGAAGGGCTAAACAAGCCTGAGGCTCAATGGACCATTGATGAGAGGAGGGTGGTCAATCAAGACCAACGCCTGAAAAGCATCATTATATCATGTCTTCCAGACGATATAATGGAATCAGTCATCAACTGTTCAACAACCAAGCAAACTTGGGATGACTTGGTCAATAGCTTTGAGTGTCCCTCAGATACCAAGGAAAACAGGGTCATGGACCTGAAACTTGAGTATAATACTTTCAGGGCAAAAGACTCTGAAAGTCTCTCTCAGACTTATACCAGATACAAGACCTTGATAAACGAACTATCAAATGATGGTGTAGTTTTGTCTAAGCATGAGACAAATGTTGGCTTTGTCAACAGTCTCCCTGAGAAGTGGCTAAACTTCTCACAAGGCCTGAGGAATGCTAATCACATTCAGACCCTTGAGCTCCCTGAGATCTATGGGAAGTTTGTCTATGAAGACAACTTAATCTCAAGGAGATACCCTGACTCAAAAGCTCTTGAGTCCAAAAAGGCCTTGACCTCCACACCCATATCAACTGCTTTTTATACTAATGGTGTTGTGCAGGACTTTCAAGAGGATTCTGAGGATGAAATTGATGAAAGGACTAGTGATGAGTACCTAAATGATTTAAACTTGGAATTCCAAGATAGGGCACTCCTTGCTAGTTCAAAACGTTTCATCAAAAGAAACCAGTCCAACTTTTCAAAAGGAAAAGCAAATGAAACCACAGAATGCTTTAATTGTGGTAAAAAGGGTCATTTTGCTAGGGACTGTTATTCTAAAACCACCTCAGAACCCTCTTACAAATTTTCAGGAAATAGTTCCTCAGGAACTAGCAAGTTTCAACCTAGAATGTTTCAGTCGACCCAACAATTTCAAAACAAGGGTCAAAAAGACTTTGAAGCAAAATATAGGAAAGCCAAGGCTAAACTTGCAATTCTTGAAACTAATCCCTCTATGTCTCAGGCTGCTCAAACATCCAAACCTGTTCAGGCAAAGAACATGGTTTTAGTAGCTGAAGCTTATGATTGGGATGAAGAAGAGGTATCCTCAGATGAGGAAATTAGAGTGAGTGCACTGATGGCACTCTCTGAAGGTGATCAAGTGGCTGTTGGGAAAAGCCATGCAAGGAATGGAGAGTGGGTAAACATCACCATGAAGAAGGTAAACACTTTACTTTCTATGGATGATGATTCTGATTGGCAGTCTTACATGAATTATATTTGTGTAGATCTTAAATTTGTTGAGGAACAAAGGCTTAACATGTTTTCAAAATATAACAACATAGTGTCAGAATTGAATAAATGTAGAGATGAATTGCTTGTACTGAAGCAAGCCAAATTAGAAACAATTACTCTACAAATTCAGAACACTGAAATTTTGAAACAAAACCAAGCCCTACAAACGGAACTTAACAAAGAAAAAGTTGTCATCCAAGGCTGGACCATAAAGAACCCCAAGGTCTTTGATACTGTGGGTTTAATCCCTAGGAAAACAATAGGAATTGACCATCACATGGTTAACCCCTATGTAAGTCCCAGTGAATTAACCTTTGTTCCAGCTGGCATATCATTTGAGCAAGAAATGCTTCCCAAGTCAAATGACTGGATTGTCAGGGACAACCCAGTCAGTAAGTTACCAAACTTTGAGACTGGAAAGATCTTGCTTCCTGAAAGTCAGGCTTTGAAAAATATGCTTGGACTTACTGAACAACTCAATAAGCTTGAACTCACTGAACAACTCAGTAATACTGAGTCAGTAAATGAGTCTGAATCATAATCATATCCTCCACTCCCACCACTGAATACCCTTCAGGGTGCTGCACCCAACTTAGGCCTCCCACCAATGGTCTACTCTCAACACTCTCCAAAGGAGAGGTCAGGATTGGGAAAAACAATCCTGAAAAGACCAACATTTGAAGTCTCAGTAAATACTGATGACTCATCTTCTTCAGTCCCTTCTGAAGTAATAACCCAAAGCCCTGACTCAAAATTTGATCAGTTGGCTGAAATGGTCAGGAAGCTGGGTGAGAAGATTGCATCTTCTGAGAAACCTTCTCAATCCAAGAAGGAACAAAAACCAGCTTCCTCAAATACCAAACCCAAACCCTCAAAACCCCTGAAAAGATGTGAACTGTGTAACTATACCAATCATATCACTGATGATTGCTATAGAATCCTTTATTGCATGATTTGCAAAAAAGATGATCACAGGACCTCTGATAATAAAACACACTCAGTCACATCAAAGATGACAAGCCTTAAAGCTCAGTCTTTAAACTACCCTTCCGATTCTAAACAGAAACAGAAACAAAAGGCAAAACCTTTTGCACCTTGCCCTTACTGTGGGTTCAATGATCACTATCCTAAGGATTGTCAAATTGACAATTGTTGTGAAAATAGTGGAAGTTCCACTCATGACACCTCAGGAGGTGATAAAGCCATTCAGGCCAGAAGAGGTATGACAAAGTCAGCCTCTCAGTCTACTGAGTCTACATCTGCAATCAAATGCATAATTTGTGGTAGCTCAGTCCACTCCACCACTGACCATAAATTAATTGTAAATATTAAAAAGACCCCCAAAGCTAAGCCCTCCAAGAAATGGAGTCCTAGAAAGAACTAACCCAGTTTACTATTTGTGCAGAAACATGCCAGGGATCCTGTTTGGCAACTAGATAGTGGATGTTCAAGGAGCATGACTAGTGTGAAGGAGTATCTGCACAAGTATGTTGATGAATCAGGACCCAAAGTGATATTTGCTGATAACTCATCATGTCTCACTGAAGGTTATGGTTCAGTAAACTGCAATGGTATAGTCTTTACTAGGATAGCTTATGTAAATGGTCTTAAATACAATTTGATCAGTGTCAGTCAACTATGTGATGCTAAATACATAGTTCAGTTTGATGATAAACAAGGAATCATCTTCAATGCTAATAAGGAAGTTGTCCTTATTGCACCAAGAAGACATGATGTTTATGTGTTGGACATGACCAGTCTGACTCAGAATGGAACTTGTCTCTTTACCAAGGCCACTGATACTCTCAATTGGCTTTGGCATAAGAGACTCTCCCACCTGAATTTCAAAAACATAAACAACCTTGTTAAACAAAACAAGGTCCTTGGCTTACCATCTCTTGTGTTTTCAAAGGATAAACCATGCTCAGCTTGTGAAAAAGGTAAACATCACAGAGCATCCTTTAAAACCAAAACCAACTTTTCCATCAGGAACTGCCTACATCTTCTCCATATGGATCTATTTGGACCAATAAGTCCTAGATCCATTAACCATGAGAAATATACTCTGGTCATTGTAGATGAATACTCAAGATACACTTGGGTATACTTCTTGATCAAAAAGAGTCAGGCAGCTGAAACAATAATGTCCTTTGTCAGGAACATTGAAAATCAAAATGACATCAAGGTCAAACAGATTAGGACTGACAATGGAACAGAGTTCAAAAATTATGAACTTGAATGTTTCTGTGATGAGAAAGGAATTTCCCAAAAATTTTCCTCACCATACACACCTAAACAAAATGGTGTGGCTGAAAGGAAAAATAGAACTCTCATTGAAGCAGCCAGAACAATGCTAAATGGATCAGTCCTTTCTAAACACTTTTGGACTGAAGCAGTAAAGACTGTCTGTTACACACAAAACAGATCCATCATTGTTAAGAGACATAGCAAAACTCCTTATGAGTTATTCAAGGGAAGGATCCCTGACATCAGCTACTTTCATGTCTTTGGGTGTCCTGTGTTTATTCATAATCACAAGGATCACTTAGGAAAATTTGATGCCAAAGCTGATGATGGATACTTCCTTGGATACTCCCTTGTCTCAAAGGCCTTCAGGGTGTTCAACACTAGGAGACAACATAATGAGGAAACATTTCATGTTACCTTTGATGAGAGAACTGATGCTATCAGTGTCTCCAACAACTCAGTGGAAGAGATAGGTATTGATGAATCATCAAGATATCCTCCTGATGAACATCATCCTGAAAATGGTCCTTCCACTCAGTACCAAGCAAATGCTGACATCTCCTATTACATCATTCCCCATAACCTTCCTTACCCAACCATCATTGAGTTTGTTGAAGCACAAAGTACTGATGAAATCATTCAGTCAGTACAAAATACTCAGGAAACAAACAATCACAGTGATGAGTCAACCCACTTAGACACTCAAGATACTGAAGATCTTCATGTGTCTGATCCTAATCCTACCCATCAGGCCTCTACAAGTTCTAATAAGTTTCCAAGACCTCAGGACAGTTGGACTAGGTCTCAGGATATAGAACTTGTCAATATAATTGGTGAGCCTACTGAAGGCATGCTCACAAGAAGCATGGCTGCTGAACTGAGAGCAGCCTCAGCCAATGAATGCCTATTTGTGGACTTTATTTCCACAATTGAACCCAAAAGTGTCAAGAAAGCACTTAATCACCCAAGTTGGGTTCAGGCCATGCATGATGAACTAGAACAATTTGATAGAAACAAGGTAATGACCTTGGTCAAGTGTCCTGAAGATGTTTTAGTCATTGGCATGAAATGGGTATTCAAAAACAAATCTGATGAAAATGGCATAGTCATTAAGAACAAAGCCAGACTTGTAGCCAAAGGCTATAATCAACAAGAAGGCATTGACTATGAAGAAACATTTGCACTAGTAGCAAGGATGGAAGCCATCAGGATCTTCCTTGCTTTTGCTACATACATGAACTTCAAGGTGTACCAAATAGATGTTAAAAGTGCATTCTTAAATGGTTCACTGAAAGAAGAAGTTTATGTTCAGCAACCTCCTGGATTTGAAAGCCATGAGTTTCCTGACTATGTCTGCAAGCTTAACAAAGCCCTTTATGGACTGAAACAAGCTCCCAGGGCATGGTATGAAACTCTTTCAGCCTTCCTGATCCAAAACAAATTTGTCAGAGGCAAGATAGACAACACATTGTTTATCTACAAGACAAATAATGATGTCATACTAGTACAAGTGTATGTTGATGACATCATATTTGGCTCAACAAGTTTCAAACTTTGCAAACAATTTGAAAAACTAATGGCAAATAAATTTGAAATGAGCATGATGGGAGAACTGACTTACTTCATTGGTCTTCAAATCAAGCAGACTGATAAAGGAACCTCTATCACTCAAGAGAAGTATGTCAGAAGCCTACTGAAGAAGTATGAGCTCAGTGACTGTGCCTCAGTCAAAACTCCCATGGTACCCCCAAACAACCTTGGTCCTGATCTCACTGGAAAACCAGTAAATCAAACTCTTTTTAGAGGAATGATAGGATCACTGATGTATCTACTTGCATCAAGGCCTGATATCCAATTCTCAGTCTGTTTATGTGCCAGATATCAATCTGACCCAAGAGAATCTCATATCACTGCTGTGAAAAGGATATTCAGGTACCTGAAAGGTACTCCAAACCTTGGATTATATTATCCAAAATGTTCAGGCCTTGATCTTAAAGGATACTCAGACTCTGACTATGCTGGATGCAACATGGACAGAAAAAGCACCTCAGGCTCCTGCCAAATGGATGGAGTGCTAAGAAGCAACAATCAGTTGCCATGTCCTCAGCCGAAGCTGAATATGTTGCAGCAGCAAGTTGTTGTGCAAATGTACTCTGGATGAAAAGTCAACTCAGTGACTATGGAATTCAGTACAAGATGGTTCCCATCTTTTGTGATAACACAAGTGCAATTGCCATCTCAAACAACCCTGTTCTTCATCAGAGAACAAAACACATTGATATTAGATATCATTTCATCAGGGACCATGTCATGAATGGTGACATAGAATTACACTTCATTCCTACTGAATATCAGCTAGCTGATATATTCACCAAGCCATTGGATGAACCAACTTTCACAAGACTGAAAGCTGAACTTGGAATGTTGGATATTGAGAATCAGTCCACTGATTGATTCCATCTAAATAAGTATAAATTCTGAAAACCCAGGTCCTTGACTCAATGTGTACTTCAGTGAAAAGAATCACTGAAACCTCAGGAACAATGCCCAAGTTCCTGAAATGTTGGACTTCAGGAACTAAACCCAAGTTCCTGAACCCTTGAACCTCAGGAATTAAACCCAAATTCCTGAACACTAGAACCATCAGTGACTAAACCCATGTCCTGACAATCAGGTTCACTGAATGAAAAGTCATTTAGGGCCCTCAAGAGACATTAAATACTAACTTAAATGCTCTAAGTATCTAGTTAGTAAATGTCCGAGGTTGGTAACTGAATTCTTATTTAATATAAGAATATTTGTTCTTTTGCCTTTCTGGCTTCCACCTCTGGGCCCCCACATTCTCACTTGGCATTAAATGCCTCTCCAATCACATTACAAATATGTGATGACTCATCTCTGCAAATTACACTTTTGCAGAACTGCTCAACTGTTCACCTTGACTGTTGCGCCAAACCAGGGAAAGTGGAGTGGTGGCATTAAATGCGGATCCCAAAACATTTTATTCAAAACAGTTTCCAAAAATTCTTTTTGAATAAATAAAATCCGCTTAATACCCAAATTACCCTCCACTTCACTTCCCTATAAATACCCCATACAAAAAAAAAAAACACACACATGTTTTTAGAAATCTTAAGCAAAATTTTGCCCTTTTCTTTCAAAAACTAAATCTTTTGTGTGTGTTCTTAGGCTTTAGAAACCCAGAATCATTTGTTAACCCAGACCTACCAATACAAATGGCTTCTTCTAATGCTATCATTTACGCCCCTAATGTGGAATTCATATTAGAGGGTGTAGACCTCACCAAGAACAATGTGGTAGGAAACTTTGCCTATCCACAAAAGTTCTTTGCCTACAAGAAGGTTGTTAAATTTCAACAAAACTGCTTCTTTGCTAAGGCATTTACAACCACCCCCTCAGTCATTTATCATGACTACTTGAGGGAATTCTGGTGTACTGCAGTGGCTACTAGCCCTAAAGACACCAAAGAATCCATCATCACATTCACAGTGATGAATGGGAGAAGGACCCTCTCCCTGGATTACAAAACCTTCATCAAGGCCACTGGTCTTGATTTCGCTGAGGCCTTTGAGCCAAAACCTACTGACCAAGAGGTTAAAGCAGAAATGCTTTTTCTGGGACCTCATGACCCTAAGCGTCCTGAAATGTCCTCAGGAGCCTTATTGGACAAGGCTCTAATTGTGAAGACCTGGTTCCACCCTATCTGGAGGATCCTGATGACCTTTGTCATTCAGGTCCTTGGAGAGAATAAATCCTCCACGGAGCAGTTGAACTCATCACAACAACTTATGTTGTTCAGTCTCCTGGAGGGTAGAAAAATAGATATCGGAGGTATAATCTTCCGTGACCTTGTTGCCAAGCTCTCAGGGAAATCTAGGCAAAGACACATGTCTTATCGTAGGTTTATTTCCTGTGTGCTTCAAGACCTACTTGGTCCTGACTATGTTAGGTCTGACGTTAAAGGTACAAAACCTGACGTCCTCCATAAGACCAATTACACTAGTGGCATTCTGATGCGCGTGTGCGTATGCTCTAATTTATACCCACGGTATGTCGTTGTGGTTTTAGCAGTATTCAAGTTTTAAATTTATATTTAGCCGACTTATCAATAACACACACACTTTAACGAGCAGTGTACCCGGTCAGTATGAATATAATGGTAAGTAGAGTGTCGATCACTAAGAGTGGAACGTATTATCTAGTTATTCTAATCAGTATTTTAATATCTTAAGTTAGCTATACTACCTAATCTAACGCAAGGGGGTTCAGCCTGAGAGACTGGCACGGTTTGATTGTGATTAAATATAAACTAAACTAATGAGCACGAATCAGCGAATAGCACACACGTACACAGATAAATACTTGAGACAATAAGAAGACCTGTCCTGATAGTTAAGTAGCTTGTCACTTGTTTTATTGCTAGTTTTATATGAAGTGTATAGTTCGATGCAACGCACCGAGATTAATTCCTTTCTCGTTGGCTCTAATCTTATCGGCGAGTAAACCCTTAATGATTACTTATGACTATCCTATTTATCTTTCTTCCTACTTTTCTACAGACGATAGAATGCATAGGCGATCTAATAAATAGGCGAGGAAGGGGCATGGCGACCCAAGCAATGCTCAGCTAGACACAGAGGTTATCAATGCACTAATAAAAGTCACCAATGACATCAACATATAAACTTTAATTGATGGGAAAGCAATTTTAAGGGGAGTTGAAGTGCATGATTAAATCAATGTCACAAGCCCATCAATCCTGATGAATTAAAGTGTACTAATACAATAAAACAAAACTACTTAATGAATTGAATACATGCAGGACCTTCTTACAGCTCCTGTATCTTCGTTCAAGGTGTGTCTTGTGCTGCTACTTCATCTGAATTCGGCTTAGGGTTTCTTCTGTCTCGTACTTAGGTAAATTGTCGAACTGTCCAACCTCTTAAATTCGTCTGGTCTTGGGGTATTTATAGTTTCTGTCTGAGGGTAAGATGCGGCGCATTGAATAAGTAGATGCGGCGCATTGACTTAACTTCGCGTGGGGTCCAAGATTAATATATTCAGGAATATTCGTACACCGCCAGAAGATGCGGCGTAACTCCATTCTTGTATGCGGCGCATGTCCTTTGCCGTCTTGGATTATATCTTGTGAAATCTTGATAGTGATGCGCCGTATATAATAAGTAGGATGCGGCGTATCTGGAGCAGAATGGTCTTGATCTTGTACATTTCAGTAGACTCTTAACTTCTTGCTTGTTTTGCTCCATAATTAGTCCAAAATCGCCAAGTTTCACATAATACTTGTTTTTACCTGAGAATTACAAAAGTAAACATTAACGTATCAATTCTCACAGATAATATAATAAAAAAGTCAAATAAATAGGATAAATGATAGTAATAAAATGTACTTATTTGAGTTAATTAAATATCCCCCCACTTGAACTTTACTTGTCCCCAAGTAAACCTTAGAATTAATCTTATGAAAATGTATCCTAAAAGATATTAGGATTTATTTTTATATTTAAGCATGTATTCATTTTGTCATAATCACACAACCAAACACTTAACGAATTAGAAATAAAATAAAATAAGTTGATAAAAGCAAATCTAATCGTTTAACTGTCCAGTCGTGACGAATATTCTATCATAAGCTTGGCAAGTATACGCATCTCCCCCACTAAAGCCAAGTAATAACAAGTCTAAAGCGGTAAAAAGGGTTTGTAGGTTAAGGGTTAATCATTCTTCTTAATCTCTATCGATCTCAAATTCCAGAAAAGGCGACAAAATCACAAATACATGATCGAATCCACGAACATGATACTTGCAATTGCTCAAATCCTTAACTCGAATAGGCTAAAGATAGGACTAAGTAATCTTCACCAATAATATTATATCAAAAAGGGCGACAAAATCATAAATACATAGCCGAATCTACGAATACGATACTTAAGATTGCTCAAATCCCTAATCTCAACAAATCAAAGGTTTGGATAAAGAATAATATAGGGTATGGATAATATTTGGGATAAAAATTGGTGTAAAATGAAAAATAAACAAAACAGATAAATTAAAATCCTAAGTGTGGTTAATCACTATCCCAACCATCCCATGAATAAGACTCATATCACTGAATAACTCACGCTTTAACACTTGAAACACACGCTTTAGGTAGACACGAATTATACTCAACAAAATCTCAATCAAAGAATAACCTTTAGTTGGCGTTCCCATAACGTCCAACTCCCATTCAATCCATAGATATAATATACAACAACTAGTGGTGATATCGACCACTTAATACAAAACTTTACATAAGTTGGTTAAAACAAACCTCCAACTTTTCCTTTTTCTTTTCTTATTTTTTCGATTTTTTTTTTTTTTTTTTTTTTTTTTTTTTTTTTTTTTTTTTTTTTTTTTTAAAACTCGAAACATAAACATAGATGTGTAAAATTTCACCACATCATTATAATGATAACTCTGGATAATTTTTCCATACTTTTCATGATTTCAGAAATAACGGTAATAGTGAAAGTAGTAAACACACACAAAAAATAAACTCAAAGATATACAATATTTACTTTCACTCCAATTGCATTGTGCAATTTCCCGACCTAACCATAGATAATGAATTACGCACGCGAACACAGGTAATGTAAGGAAACACACTTTGCCTAAAGCAATTAACCAACCACGGATTTTAATCTACAGGGTAGGCTAAGGTGTAAGGGTGTAACGAAACATTATAACAAAGGTGTAAGAAACGAAAGGAATGGCTCTGAGTGTTTTTCTAGGGGTATCTTACTCTAAAAGTGAGAGTAACAAAAGGGTTTATACGGGGGTTAACTAACCAGTGTAGTTAGCTAATATCACATAACATATAAAGGCTATTTGGGTGTAATCCTAGAAATTTACCAATTTAGACAAGTCATTCCAATTATAAAAATAATACTTATTATGGTGGTCTCGAATAGTATACAAGCCAAGTTCTAAAGTTTACAAGTCACCGGCACACTCATAGATTTGTGAATTTTGAAAAGTTCACAATTTTTGAAAATAACGTCATGTGTGCAGCTATGTAATTTAGACTTTAAACAAAATCATGCTAAAAATTTTAAATTTTGATATATTAAGCACATTTTAAGCATATTTTGAAAAGTTTAGGACAAGTAAGTGTTCTAATTCTCCAATCCCCCCACTTAAGTTAAACAACGTCCTCGTTGTTTGTATAAAAGATTAAAAACTGGAAAATAAAAGAATTAGAACAGAAAAACTCCCCTGAGATTTGCTCGGTATGATCCTCCATTATTTGTATAAGAGCAAAAATCATCTTTCTTGTGGATGAGAACGTTTAAGCTTCATATTTGATGTATCCACAGGAAATGCAGGAATCTATAATACCATCAAGACTTTAACACACCTGAGTTAAGAAGGTTCAAACTTGCATAATACATTAGTAGTTAGTAAAAATAAAACTTAAAAATTAAAATGAAAATCATCAGGTCAGTCGATACGCCGTATCTTATGGAAGAAGATACGCCGTATCGAGCCTGGAATAATTACGAATCAGAATAGAAGATGCGTCGCATCCTTAACCAGGGATGCGCCACATTAAAATAAACTGACAGAAAGTTTTAAAGTCAAAAATAAAAATGCAGAAAATAAAGTAAGATATGACCAGTGCAGGAGATGCGTCGCATCTCAGGATTGAGATGCGCCGTATCTTCTGCGGGCCTGACTGACTCGACACAGAACAGAATAGTAAAAATTTTTCGGGTTGTCTCCCGGTCAGCACTTGTCTTTATTCCAGAGTCTTCAAGTTAGACTCACGTTCAGCTCCTTATTTTGTTCTTGTTACGTGCCATCCTTCTTCTTTCATCCGAAAGATGTTCCCGTATAGCTCCGCAACATTTTCTTCCGTACGACTTAATCTAATATATGCTTTGGTCTTCGTCGCAACATATTCCTCATCAGGTCCCAAAGAGTATTTGATGACTTTAATTTTTTCAGAAATAATCACGGGTGGCTTATTATAAGGGATCCCAAGTAGTTGACATTTTCTCTTGGCTCCTTGAGAAAATGACCCTTCAACTCAAATTTTGACTTTTCATCAAACTTTGGTCTAGCAACTCCTGAAGTGTAATCAGCACGGGTTTTGTTCATGTATTCCTCCATAGTAGTGTTTTCCGCCATTGTTTCTGTTTCTTCTTTCTCTTTCTCTTCAGAAAAATAATCAAGCTCGAACGAACTTGAGATTTCAAAGCTTTTTGTGTTGAAAAGCCTTTTAAGCGAATGAAAGGCTCGTTCAGGATCTTCGAAAGGTATAATCAAGTTCTTAGTAGAACTCCTGGTCATGCACTTCCTGAAACTATCACAAAAGAATCAGTAGGGTATGTTCAAGAAAGTAATATATCAGAAAATCAACAACGAAAACGGAATACGAAAAATAAAAGTTACTGATATCTGCAGACGATGCGCCGTATCCAAAAAGTTGGATACGCCGTATCTTATAATCGTTAAAATTTAATCAGACTTTTATTCAGAAAATAGATACGCCGCTTAGAAATTTAGAATGCGCCGTATCAGTTAAAATTATCAAAAATCAACGTATATTTATTAAAATTAAATGCGTCGTATTAACAAAAGTTAATGCGCCGTATTTTCGTTACGTTTCAAAATACAAGATTTTTGATTCAGAAGATGCGCCGTATCGATAAAAATCGATGCGTCGTATCTGTTTAATAATTCGAAAACTGTTTTTAATTAAAATAATAGATACGCCGTATCTGCTAAAGCAGATGCGTCGTATCGAATTTATTAAACGCGTTGTATTTTATAAAAATTAAACGCAATACGCCGTATCTGTGAAAACAGATGCGCCGTATCGTTTGAATTAGCTCAGTACAACGATAGCAGTATGCAAGAAAATACAGAAAATAAAAACAAATAATAAAAACAAACGAAAATAAACAAAAATTAAACACACAAAAACAGAAAATATGCAAATAATACAATGAATGCAATTTAACTAATATACAACAGAGTTAGCGGTTAGAATAAAAATTAAAAAGAAAAACCTAATTAAAATACTAATCAAATTAACAGATAATAACAATTCACTCCCCGGCAACGGCGCCAAAAACTTGATGCGCGTGTGCGTATGCTCTAATTTATACCCACGGTATGTCGTTGTGGTTTTAGCAGTATTCAAGTTTTAAATTTATATTTAGCCGACTTATCAATAACACACACACTTTAACGAGCAGTGTACCCGGTCAGTATGAATATAATGGTAAGTAGAGTGTCGATCACTAAGAGTGGAACGTATTATCTAGTTATTCTAATCAGTATTTTAATATCTTAAGTTAGCTATACTACCTAATCTAACGCAAGGGGGTTCAGCCTGAGAGACTGGCACGGTTTGATTGTGATTAAATATAAACTAAACTAATGAGCACGAATCAGCGAATATCACACACGTACACAGATAAATACTTGAGACAATAAGAAGACCTGTCCTGATAGTTAAGTAGCTTGTCACTTGTTTTATTGCTAGTTTTATATGAAGTGTATAGTTCGATGCAACGCACCGAGATTAATTCCTTTCTCGTTGGCTCTAATCTTATCGGCGAGTAAACCCTTAATGATTACTTATGACTATCCTATTTATCTTTCTTCCTACTTTTCTACAGACGATAGAATGCATAGGCGATCTAATAAATAGGCGAGGAAGGGGCATGGCGACCCAAGCAATGCTCAGCTAGACACAGAGGTTATCAATGCACTAATAAAAGTCACCAAAGACATCAACATATAAACTTTAATTGATGGGAAAACAATTTTAAGGGGAGTTGAAGTGCATGATTAAATCAATGTCACAAGCCCATCAATCCTGATGAATTAAAGTGTACTAATACAATAAAACAAAACTACTTAATGAATTGAATACATGCAGGACCTTCTTACAGCTCTTGTATCTTCGTTCAAGGTGTGTCTTGTGCTGCAACTTCGTCTGAATTCGGCTTAGGGTTTCTTCTGTCTCGTACTTAGCTAAATTGTCGAACTGTCCAACCTCTTAAATTCGTCTGGTCTTGGGGTATTTATAGTTTCTGTCTGAGGGTAAGATGCGGCGCATTGAATAAGTAGATGCGGCGCATTGACTTAACTTCGCGTGGGGTCCAAGATTAATATATTCAGGAATATTCGTACACCGCCAGAAGATGTGGCGTAACTCCATTCTTGTATGCGGCGTATGTCCTTTGCCGTCTTGGATTACATCTTGTGAAATCTTGATAGTGATGCGCCGTATATAATAAGTAGGATGCGGCGTATCTGGAGCAGAATGATCTTGATCTTGTACATTTCAGTAGACTCTTAACTTCTTGCTTTTTTGCTCCATAATTAGTCCAAAATCGCCAAGTTTCACATAATACTTGTTTTTTACCTGAGAATTACAAAAGTAAAAATTAACGTATCAATTCTCACAGATAATATAATAAAACAAGTCAAATAAATAGGATAAATGATAGTAATAAAATGTACTTATTTGAGTTCATCACATTCCAGAGGTACAACCCATCGCCCTGACCAACTACATGTTGGTAGTCATTATGGGCGATAAGGCAATCTCACCCATTCCTTCTCCTGAAAAACAGGAGAAGAAGAAGAAGAAGTGCTAGGACCCTAGATACACTATAAGGTGGTTAAACCTTGTCAACTTTGTGTATATGATATGTTGTGTCAATATGATCAAGTGCGCGGAATTCACTCAATCACACTTAGAAGGTTGTGTATGTTATGGAAATGGAATTGTTATGTTTGTTAGTTAGCAATGAACACATAAAGATTATCACCAAATGATTCAATATTATTAATGATAATAATACGAGTGATCTTGAAATATCACTAGGGTTACAACCTTGAATCTTAAGTTTTTCTAACTTGTGATATATTTTTGTTTGTTCTTATCTAACAGTTATGAGAGTTTTAAAATAATAACACACTTAGACACACACATATCACTTGACTAAGATCTTCTTTTATAGTCCAAGAAGATCTTTACATATTGCTTAAAGTCTAGCCGACTTACTTGTTAACTTATCTTGAGTGTGTCAGTACATAAGATACAACATGTATCTGTGTACACAACTTGTTAACTAAGCACATGGGGTAAGATATTATCTACCGTATATTGTTGACCAAAATACAAATAATATCTTTTCAATCTTATCCACTCAGCAGCAGAATGTTCATTAGCAGCAGCAATGAGTTATCGCTAGCAGCAGGAACAAGTATAATAGCAGCAGGATCAACAGCAGCAGAATGCTAAGCCTAGCAGCAGAATAAAATGTTCTAGCAGCAGGAACAAACATTAGCAGCAGGAACCGAAATGCACTAGCAGCAGAATCACACTTAGAGTATTTCTTTGATTAGAACCCGATATTTAACTTCTTGAATATTTAATTCCCAACAATCCTCCCCTAAACATGTGAATCCATTTCAACATGTTTCTGAATTAAATTATGGATTGTGAAGATCTTTCAAACACTTCTGTTCTTCAAGATTGAATATCTTCTCAGTAATTCATCTGCTTTGTTCTTTGACTTTAACAATATCAACACATTGCTCCAATCTTGGACTAAAAGATGGTGCAATTTCCTTGGATGGAGGAATTATAAGAGGCAATGATGCTGTGTATCTTGGATGCTTGTTTCAACAAGTGAAATCATCTATCAGCATGTCTTTGCAAGTGATGAACAAACGTGGTAAATTGAAATTGAAACTTTTCTTCGTTTGACCTAGATAGAACTTTCTCCTTTGGAATGCTTCATCCCTTCTGAATATATATAATACTCCAGAATAAGCTCTATTCTTGTCATTTTCAACCTCCATGTCATCATCTTGTATGCTCTTGTCTTCTCCTTCCATATATTGGATTATCTTCCTTTTCTGGGCTATTATTTCCTCCCCTGAGATTGCTACCTCCCCTGAGATACAAATAACTTTTATTTCCTCCCCTTGTTTGGAAGATCTCACTATGTACCAAAATATATCTTTCCTTATCATCTGATCCATCATTTAGAACTTGTTGTCAGACAATGTTGTACATGAAGCCATCAATTCCTTAAGAGTTTAAGTTACTGTCCTCATCACTTCTAGGTGTGTTAACTCCTATGAGAGGTGATTCATTGGACATTTGATTCATGGTCCATCAATGGATGGTTTTTGTGAATCCTTTGAAAATCCTTGTTTAAGAAATTATTTGACTTAGCAGTATGTTCATGATTTTAGAATTGAAAAATCATACTGCTTTCAACCATTTTGAAGGGATTAAGTGTATAACAGACACTTAATCAAAATTTCGGTTTAAAGCAACCTCTGGTTGTGTGAGAACCAATGTTTTTCAGTTATAAATAACTGCCTGTGTGCAGATAAACTCATTCAAAGAGCTTTCCTGACAGGGTTTCCAGCTCATAGTAATTGTTACCTCTAACACAAGTGTTAGATTCACTTTTACTACCTGTTCTTTCTATCAGATGTCCTTAGACTTGCACATTATACTTAAAAGTATAAAATGATAGAAAGTGAGTTGCATCAGTTACTATCTGATCAACTAAGTCATCAATTCAATGTGAAATATCATAACTAGGTTTCAAGAAAGTAGTTTTAAGGAGTTATAAATTCCTAAACTCAGTCCATCATAAACCTAATATGGCAGCAACCAATATCAACATTTTGTTGCTTCCATTTCACTTGAAATTTCCTTTGTGTTCACATATTCATACCTGAAATTGTTAGTCTAAAACCAAAAGAACAAAGTACAAAGTACTTGTCTTGCATTAGAAAAATCATAAGACCAACTATATGAATAACACATTTTAAATTTGTACTAGCAGCACAAACTTTTTGTAATAGCAGCAGTATTATATAAAGCCAGCAGCAGAAACAAAAATTTATTTACAAAAACACATTATATTGAAAATTTAAAGATTAAGCATTCCAATACTTGCTACCAAGTACTGAAACCTTGAAACATCAAAAGCTTTTGTTAGCAGATCTGCAAAGTTGTGTTCTGAAGCAATTTTAAGAACTTGAATTAATCTTTTCTCATTGCAGTCTCTTATAAAGTGATGTCTAATTTCAATGTGTTTTGTTTTAGAATGTTGCACTGGATTTTTAATAATACAAATTGTACTACTATTATCAAGAAGTTGGTTTTGAAGCCATAGAACTTGACTAGAGCAACTTGCAGCAGCTATATATTCAGCTTCAGTTGTTGAATTTGCCACACTTGTTTGCTTCTTACACTGCCATGAGACAAGTCTACACCCAAGGAATTGACATCCTCCAGTTGTTGACTTTCTGTCCAAGCTAGCACCAGCATAATCACTATCCGAATATGCTACCAAGTCAAAAGGAGATTCCCTAGAATACCATATACCCAACCTTGGTTGACCTTTGAGATATCTAAAAATTCTCTTGACTGCAGTTAAATGAGAAACCTTTGGAGTTACTTGAAATCTTGCACAAACACAAACAGGGAACATGATATCAGGTCTAGATGATGTAAGGTACATCAAAGAGCCTATCATAGATCTGTAAGTGTGTACATCTATACTTTCTCCATCTTCATCTTTCAGAAGGTGCTTCTCAGAGTCCATTGGTGTGCTTGCCACTTTTGAATCAGCAAATTGAAATTTTCTAAGTATCTCTGCAACATATTTGTCTTGATTAATAAATATGCCTTCAGATGATTGCTTAACTTGCAAACCCAAAAAGAATGTAAGTTCCCCCATGGAACTCATCTGAAACTTATCTTTCATAAGCTTCTCAAATTCTAAACACATCTCTTTCCTAGTAGATCCAAAGATAATGTCATCCACATACACCTGCACTAACAGAAGATCCTTCTCGTGCTGTTTGATGAAAAGTGTCTGATCAATCTTTCCTCTTTGAAATCCATTTTCTAATAAGTAGGAAGCTAGTGTTGCATACCAAGCTCTTGGTGCCTGATGAAGGCCATATAGAGCTTTCACTACTCTATACACTTTGTTTGGATGTAATGGGTCAATGAAGCCTGGAGGTTGTGAAACATACACCTCTTCTTCAATTGTTCCATATAAAAATGCACTCTTAACATCCATTTGATAAACTGTGAAGCCTAAAAATGAAGCATAAGCTAAGAAAAGCCTAATTGCCTCAATCCTTGCTACAGGAGCATAAACCTCATCATAGTCTATTCCTTCTTCTTGTGTGTACCCTTGGGCTACTAATCTAGCCTTATTCTTGATCACTATTCCCCTTTCATCCCTTTTGTTCTTAAAAACCCATCTAGTGCCAATTACCTTCACACCTGTAGGTAAGTCAACTAGCACCCATACCTTCTGAATCTTGAACTGAAGAAGCTCTTCTTGCATAGCTTCTAACCAGCTTGAATCATTTAGGGCTTTCAGAATGGTCTTTGGTTCAGCTTGTGAGAGAAAACATACAAACAAGCAAGAGTTTGAAAGCTCATGCTGTTTTGAAGCATAAAGGGCATCAAGAAGCCCTTGTTGGTCTGAAGTCATCAATTGATGTCTTGTCTTCACACCAGATTGTACATCTCCAATCACATGTTCTAGGGAGTGGACTTTGTGAATTCTTGTTTGTGGTGTAGTAGGAACTTGATAATTTGATGGAAGATTGTTGAAATCCACCTCATTATCTGAGAATTCTGCTTCTTTTGTTTCTGAAGGGCCAGCAGCAGAATCAGTTGGCCGAACAGCAGAATCAGTAAGCTTAGCAGCAGAAACAGAGACACTACCAGCAGCAACAGAAATGCTACCAGCAGAAACATTTTGTTGTTCCTGAGTTCCACATTCTTTCCTTTCATCTTCAACACCTTCTTTAGCTTTGCTAGAAGAAGATTCATCAGTTGTTGAAGTTGATTCCACAATTGTACTTGACCCTATTGGCATTATCACATCATTTTGATCTTTCTCTAACTCTGCCTCATTTGTTGTATTAGAACCTGCAAAATCATTAGTTTCTGCAACAAAAGGCACATAATTCATTGAATTTGTTAGATACTCTAGATCAAATAGCCATTTTGGTCCTTGACCTTCTACATTGGATTTGTTTTCTAAAAACTCCACATGTAGGTTTTCCTCTACTATTTCTGTTCTTGTGTTGTAAACTCTAAATGCTTTGCTATTAAGAGAATATCCAACAAAGAATCCTTCATCTGCTTTACCATTAAATTTTCCTAAATGGTCTAAGGTATTGAAAATGGTCACATGACATCCAAAAGGTCTAAGAAATCCTATTGCAGGAGTTCTACCCTTAAAAAGCTCATATGATGTCTTATTGTGAGGCTGCACAACTAAAACTCTATTTTGAACATAGCAAGCAGTGTTGACTGCTTCAGCCCAAAAGGTTATTGGTAGCTTAGAATCAGCTAACATTGTTCTAGCAGCTTCAATTAGTGTTCTATTCTTTCTCTCAACAACACCATTCTGTTGTGGTGTTCTAGCAACACTAAATTCTCTCTTAATACCTTTTTGTTTGCAGAAGTCATCCATAACTCTATTCTTAAACTCTGTCCCATTATCACATCTAATGACTTTTACTTTCTTGCTTACTTGGTTTTCTATCTGTGTAATGAAGTCCTTAAGGATGCTTGATGTCTCATCCTTAGTGGCTAAAAAGAAAACCCATGTAAATCTACTATAGTCATCAGTAATAACTAGACAATATCTCTTATGCATTATGCTCATTACTGAAACAGGTCCAAATAAGTCCATATGCAGCATAAACAAAGATTGATTGATAGAGTTAAAAATCTTGGGCTTACAAGTGGCTTTGTGTTGTTTGCCTTTTAGACAAGCAATGCATGTTTGATCATTTTCAAATCTTTTGTGAGGTAAACCTCTTACCAAACCATTCTTAACAATTTTATTTATGGTTTTGAAATTAATATGACCAAGCCTTCTATGCCATTTCATTGATTCATCCAATGTGGCCTTTGCAACAAGACAAGTTAAATTCTTTTTAGGAACAATGTTCTTCATGTCTACACTGTACATATTGCCCTTTCTAGGAATTCTAAGAAGTACTTGACTTTCATCAGGCATCTTAAAATCAGGAGAAAGTACAAGACATTCAGTCTCACAGAAAAGAACATTATTCTTTTTGTCACACATTTGTGAGACACTAAAAAGATTATAATTTAGCTCTTTTACATAGTACACATCTTCAAAATCTAAATTTCCGGTTTTGATTGTACCTTTACCAGAAATTTTGCCACGAACACCCCCTCCAAAGGTAACATATCCTCCATTGAATGATTGAAAATCTGAAAGATAAGACATGTTGCCTGTCATGTGCCTTGAACATCCACTATCTGAGAATCCTTGATCTTCTTCTTGATCATTTGAATGTTCCTGCACACAAATAAGAGTGTTAGTTTCTTTTGGGGATCCAAGCCATTACTGACTTGGATCTGCCTCTTGCATCAATGTAATTCAATCTTTTAAGGACAGTTGATGCAACATTGGATTTAAGAATCCAACATGCTGAGGCCTTAACAACATTTGCCCTGATTCCCTTAGCAGCAGGATCTGATTTCTTAGCAGCAGGAACTGCTAACTTTTCAGTTCTACCCTTTGGTTTCCAAACTTGTTTTTGGACCACTGCTTTTGTTTGAATGGGCCTTAGAACAGTTGTTGGTGCATGTTTGAAAGTTGTTTTTGCACCCTTAGCTGTTGATTTTGGGTTAATAGTCATAAATGGTCGAGCAGCAGGAACAAATTGTCTAGCAGCAGGAACCATTCGTCTACCAGCAGGATCAGTGTTTGAGATAGACTTATTTTTGACTACTCTGGGGTTTGTTCTCTTAGAACTAGAGTGAAAGTGAGATTTAGGTGTTTGCCTTTTGTGGTTCACTCTATGGTTTTCATACCCAGATACCCATTGGTTGCAGAAAGCTGCAAGATGGTCAAAACTACCACATGTGTAACAAGCTTTATTATAAAAAGCAAAGTCATCACCTAATTGGTTAGACTTGAGGTTGTTCCAATTCCTTTGGTTACCTCTGGGCTTGTTGGTGGTTCTATATTGCTCACAATATCTAACTGGTTGCCTAACATGCTTAATGTTTGATTTTGGCCTATCAGTATTGTGTTTGACTATCTTAGGAACACTTGTTCCTACTTTCTTAACCACTTCAGGTTTAGACATAACCTGTTCTTCATCATCATCACTATCAGTTGTACAATCTTCAACAACTATAGCATCTCCTTTCTTAACAAAGGACACCTTGTCCTGATAAAGTAAAGTTTTATCTAAACTTTTACTTATCTTTTCTACCTTAAGACTCTTACTAGCCTTAGAACCATATTCCATGATTGGTTCTTGAAACTCAGCTAAACCTGTGTGTGCTAGGTCAACACCTGGAGGTGAATGAACACCTCTGTATGGTGGAGGGACAGATTTGTATCCTAAACCTGAATTAGCTTTATCAATTACTTGAGCTTCCCAAATTTTATTCATTCCTTCTGAGGCATGAGCTAAAGCATCTATAGTTATCTTAACATTTTCAGTTTTATTATTTGCTTCAGCTAACTGTTTACTTTGACCAGTAAGTAATTCATCTCTAAATGCTATTCCTCTTTTTAAAGCATTTAAGTCATCAGTAAAAGTAGATTCATTCTTTTGAAAATGTTGGATTTGTTTTTCTAGAACTCCTACACATCTCTTATGATTAGCTAAATTATGAAGGGCATCAATTAACTCTTCTCTAAAAGCATCAAATCTCTTTTTAATGTCTTCATAATTTTTAAGATTAGGACATGAATTAGTACAAGTAGAAATGGCATCTACCTCTGAATCAGAAAAGGCCATTAGAGAAAATTCATTGGCCATAAGAGCAGCATTTGGTGGTGCTTCCTCTTCAACAGCCATAGAGCTCCAATCATATCCAATACCATCAATAGCCAGCATAGCCTTTGGCTCTTCCACCAGTACTTCCTTCTTCCTCTCTTGCTTATACCATGTGTTCCTATTATCCTGCTTCCTTGGGCTTCTACATTCTTTAGCAAAGTGTCCTAACCTATGACAGTTGAAACACTCCACTTTCTTCTTATCAAACCCAGCAGTTTCATTACCATTTATGGTAATTTGCTTTCCAGTTTTTTGCCAAAACTTCTTAGCCCTCATGCTAAGTAAAGCAACTTGCCACTTAATATCCATCTCTTCCAAATCATCACCATCTACCTGCTCAAGGTCTTCATGATTTAGAGGAGAACCACTAGATTGACTAGTTATAAAGGCATAAAATGTTGGATCTCCAAGTCCAGCAATATCCTTTTGTAAACTAGTAGAAGGACCACCATAAGTAACATTAGAAACACCTTCAATTTCATCTACCTCTTCTGAATGATTAACACTGGGAGTTGACAAAAGTGCCACATTCCCAGAACTAGTACCATAATTTCCACCCCTTTTTAGACTTTGTTCAACAATTTTAAAGTTGTTGAACAAATCATTAAGTTTCATTGTTTCAATTTCTGGTTTGTTCATCCAGACAATAACATGAGTATGGAATTCATCAGGTAGACTTTTCAAGAACTTCATGTTGAGATCTTCCTTCTCTGTCTCAACACCCAACACAGCTAACTGACTGACAAGCTTGTGTAATCTTGAAAACAGCTTATCAAGAGACTCATTACTAAAAGCAGTAAAGTTTTCAAATTGTTGCTTTAACAATGTCTTTTGTGTTTTCTTGGTAGTTTCATTACCACCAAACCATGCACAAATCTCTTCAAAAAGAGTTTTTGCATCAAGATACTTGTTGAAAGATAGCATCTGTTCACCAGGAATGGTCATAAGCAACAAGTTTCTTGCTTTCTGATCATTTCTCTTTTGTATCTTTTCTTCATTTGAAACTGGTCCAGTATTTCTTTTTCTAACTGTTTTCCCTTCAATAAGAACATCTGAGTAGCCTAGAGTGAAGGAATCACCATACTGAATTATATCCCAAAGAGCATAATCTTGAACCATAAAATATTTCTCAACTCTCATCCTCCATAACTCAAACTCATTCGGTTTGATCATGGGCAACTTTGCAGCAACATTGGTTTGAACATCTTGTACATCCATTTCTGTTTCTTCTAAAAACAACTATATCAGCCTTTCTCTGATACCACTTGCTAGGACCCTAGATACACTATAAGGTGGTTAAACCTTGTCAACTTTGTGTATATGATATGTTGTGTCAATATGATCAAGTGCGCGGAATTCACTCAATCACACTTAGAAGGTTGTGTATGTTATGGAAATGGAATTGTTATGTTTGTTAGTTAGCAATGAACACATAAAGATTATCACCAAACGATTCAATATTATTAATGATAATAATATGAGTGATCTTGAAATATCACTAGGGTTACAACCTTGAATCTTAAGTTTTTCTAACTTGTGATATATTTGTGTTTGTTCTTATCTAACAGTTATGAGAGTTTTAAAATAATAACACACTTAGACACACACATATCACTTGACTAAGATCTTCTTTTATAGTCCAAGAAGATCTTTACATATTGCTTAAAGTCTAGCCGACTTACTTGTTAACTTATCTTGAGTGTGTCAGTACATAAGATACAACATGTATCTGTGTACACAACTTGTTAACTAAGCACATGGGGTAAGATATTATCTACCGTATATTGTTGACCAAAATACAAATAATATCTTTTCAATCTTATCCACTCAGCAGCAGAATGTTCATTAGCAGCAGCAATGAGTTATCGCTAGCAGCAGGAACAAGTAAAATAGCAGCAGGATCAACAGCAGCAGAATGCTAAGCCTAGCAGCAGAATAAAATGTTCTAGCAGCAGGAACCGAAATGCACTAGCAGCATAATCACACTTAGAGTATTTCTTTGATTAGAACCCGATATTTAACTTCTTGAATATTTAATTCCCAACAAGAAGAAAGGGGGGCAGCCCAGTAAGGTGGTTAGACCTAAACAACTCGCCACTGAGACTGTTGCCCCAAGCAACCTTAAACAAGGGTTTACTGTGGCCCAGACCTCTGAGATACCCATAACAGAGACCCCTTCGACCACAAAACAAACACCAACGGAGGGCACTGAGAAATCATCCTCAGTGTCCTCGGGCAAACCCCCTCTTCCTCAAGACTCTATTGACATAAACAAGTCACTAGGGTCAGGAACCTCCACCCACTCACATCCCAATGAAGGCACTGACAAATCACAATCAGGGCCTGAGGGAGAAAAGGGTCCTGAATCCTCGGTTGGGCAGCACTACTCAACTGGGAAGGGGACCCACAAACAATCACATCCTGCTAACGTCCCTGAGCAATCACACTCAGGGTCTCAGGGAGTAAAGGTCCCTGAATCCCCAAAAGGGCAGTACAACCCTGATGGGAAGGGGGACCATCAACCATCACAATCAGTGCCTCATGATACTACTGAAAAAGACCCGTCAGTAGTTGAAGGCGCTAAGGGGGACAAAGACTCAGAGGGATATAAACCACCCGCTGATACGGAACCCACAACCACCTCAGGCGGATCCCTTCACTCAGGAACTGCCCCCAAAAGTCAGGCTGAGCAAACCCACTCAGTTATTATGACAGGGTCAGGACCTGGCCACAACAAAGGTGAGCCCTCTTTTGAGGGGGGGGGGGGGGGGCGGATTCCCTGAAGATTCCTTCTCTGGCTGACCTTAAAACATTATTAGCCGAAGAGTCAGAGGAGGAAATTATGGTTTTTAGTGATGAAGAAGATCTTGGTGTTGAGGAGGAAATGGAGACTGAGATAAGCCCTCCTCAGCACCCTGAGCAACAACAATCTTCTCCTCCCCCTGAGGATCAACAACCCAGCTCCCCCATATCATCATCATCATCATCAGGTGCTTCCTCTCCCGCCACTCCTCAGTGGTTGGCGAGATATGATAACGTTCTTCCGTTGACTGAAAGACAACTGGTTAAATTCCTTCGTAAAGCCAACGAGGGTCTTTACAATGAACTCACGGATGAACAATGGATTCAGCACACTGAAGTGGCAGCCTCCTATGCCGACTTCAGGGCTTCTATGGAAGAATCTCAGGGAAAGGTTCTTCAGGCCGCCAAACTTACTAATAAACAACTGGGCGACCTAAGCAAATCTATTGATGAAATAGCCACTGGACAGCACAAGGACCTCTCCAACATCCTTAAGGCTATTGAATCAGTTCAAGAATAACTCGCAGATGATCCTACACTGCTGAAAAACCTGAATGAATACATGACCACTCAGACGACCACCTCCACCAACATTACTGAGCTTCTAAAGCTTCTTCAAGAGGTGGATCTCAAAACCATCAGGACAAACCAAGAGTCGATTCATCAGGCAGTAACTGAATTCAGGGAGCACCTAGCAAAAATATCCTCAGCCTTTGATCAGCTCTCAACAAAACATAATGAGCTGATCGACCACTATACCTCCCATGTCACTGAACTCACCACCACCCAACAGTCAATGGCTACTGAAATCATCACACTGAAGAATGAGACATCTGAAACAAAGCAAATGGTCTCAAGTATCCTCTCCATTCTTCAGGCCTCTCATCCAACCCCAGCTCCTCAGTCAGCAGGTCCATCCACTGAAGTTCCAGTACCTGCTGAGGGGGAGAAACCTATTGAACCTACTCCTGATCCTTCATCAGCTATAGTGGTAGTCCCTGAAACTTCCACCAGTCAACCCCCTCCCACTGACAAAGGGAAGGGAATCATGGTGACTGAGAGTTCTCCTCCTCAAGCACATTTGGTTCAGGCCACAACTGAAAGGCGTGTAGATCCTGATGCACCCTTTATGGTTGAATTAGAAGGAGGTAGGACCTTCTTTGGGACTCCAGCTGAAGTGGCAGAAGTCTTGCATCAAGAAGACATCAGAAAGGCCAAAGAAAAGGAGCAACAACTCAACATACAAGTAATTCTTGAGGTTGCTAAGGAGGTAATCAAGGAGTCTGAAAAAGACATCAAAGGGGATGAGTTTCTCAAGCTCCAGGCTGAACTTCTTCAGGAACATAATCAGCAATCCAAGCTGAAAGAAGAAAGGAGACAGAGAACTTATGAAAGGTACTTATGGCACATGACAAAAACCAAGGGAGAAGGCACAATCACTGTGATGCGCGTGATGTGTCGTTGCGGTTTAGCAGTATTAATGCCTACTCAAGTTTTAAATTTATATTTAGCCGACTTATCAATAACACACACACTTAACGAGCAGTGTACCCGATCAGTATGAATATAATGGTAAGCAGAGTGTCGATCACTAAGAGTGGAACGTATTATCTAGTTATTCTAATCAGTATTTTAATATACTAAGTTAGTTATACAACCTAATCTAACGCAAGGGGGTTCAGCCTGAGAGACTGGCACAGTTTGGTTATAATTAAATAGAAAACTAAACTAATGAGCACGAATCAGCGATTAGCACACACGTACACAGATAGATACTCGAGACAATAAGAAGACCTGTCCTGATAATTAAATAGCTTGTCACTTGTTTTATTGCTAGTTTTATATGAAGTGTATATAATTAAACCTTTCTCGTTGGCTCTAATCTTATCGGCGAGTAAACCCTTAATGATTACTTATGTCTATCCTACTTTTCTAGAGACGCTAGAATAAATAGGCGAGGAAGGGGCATGGCGACCCAAGCAAGACTCAGCTAGATACAGAGGTTATCAATGCACTAATAAAAGTCACCAAAGACATCAACATATAAACTTTAATTAATGGGAAAGCAATATTAAGGGGAGTGCATGATCTTCCGTAGTCACATGACACAAGCCCATCAATCCTGATGAATTAAAGCGTACTAAAACAATAAAACAAAACTACTTAATGAATTGAATACATGCAGGACCTTCTTACAGCTCTTGTATCTTTGTTTGAGGTGTGTCTTGTGCTGCTTGGTCGTCTGGATTCGGCTCTAGGGTTATACAAAAGGTCTCTTAAATTCGTCTGACCTTGGGGTATTTATAATTTCTGTCTGAGGGATCGATGCGGCGCATTGAGTTGATAGATGCGGCGCATTGACTTAACTTCGCGTGGGGTCCAAGATTAATATATTCTGGAATATTCGTACACCGTCTTCAGATGCGGCGTAACTTGATCTTTGTATGCGGCGCATGTACTTTAGCTGTCTTGGATTGTAACTGGTGAAATCTTGATAGTGATACGCCGTATGTTAGAAGTATATTGCGGTGTATTTGGAGTAGAACGAGCTTGATCTTCTTCTTTGACCAAAGTTTCGTATGCGGCGCATGACAGAATTGCATGCGGCGCATTCTTCAAAGTCAGGCAATGGTCTTCGAATTCATCTAAGTATGATATTGCGTCGTATCTGTTGAGTGAGATACGGCGCATCTTATGGATTTCAGTAGACTTTTGACATCTCGCTTGTTTTGCTCCATAATTAGTCCAAAATCGCCAAGTTTCACATAATGCTTGTTTTTACCTGAGAATTACTAAAGTAAACATTAATGTATCGATTCTCATATATAATATAATAAAACAAGTCAAATAAATAGGATAAATGATGATAATAAAATGTACTTATTTGAGTTCATCACACTGACATAACCATTACCCCCACCAAGCCCCTAAGCATAACAATACACAGGGGACCAAGAAAGTCAGAGGTTTACCAACCCTTCAAATTTTCTGACTTTGGGCTAAGGGAATGGGATATGATGATGCCCATCCTGAGGAAGAAGACACAAAGCAAGACTGCCCCATCTCTTATCAAGACCTTGAACTCCAAATATGAAGAACTCGAAAAGGTAGCAAAGAGTTTGGGTATTGATCATGAGAAGGCGCTTGCTTCTCAGGGACTGGCAATCCCTGAACCTACTCAGAAGACCGGGAGGAAAAGAAAAGCTGTGGGTCAGGAACCTGAACAATTCATAGCTGCTCTTCACTGCAACAGGATTCCCCCTCAGGGAGTCAAGTTCGTCCCAAACCTGGTTATCAAGGATCCTGAGTATGGTATCTTCTTTGTCGATGAATTTAATCAGGCAGCCTTTCAGAGAGTAAGTGACATCGATCTAGTGGAAACGACAACTCTCCTCGCCTACAAACTGATGGCGCTAAGAGTAAAGAGTCCTGAGAACGAGGAGTTTGTCAGGCTGCTGGACCAGATGATGAGCGAAAGACCTGACAAGGAGGTGTTAGTGTCTAAGAAGGCAAAGCTTGAACTCATGGGTTACTTTCAAGAACCCTGAGCATTTTGTATTTAGATTGTTAGGACTTGTAATGATATGAATAAATTGATGAATGTTTTGTTATATCAGTGTCCTTATTTACTTTCTAGTACATTCAGTATGAGAAGAAGTCATTAGCTCACTCATTACTGATCAAAACACTTAGGAATAATTTATATCCAAATAGGGGGAGATTGTTGGGTCCATCAGTACCCAAGAATACTTAAAACAAGATTTGGACACAAATTAACTAAGTGTTAATTAAACCGAGAACAATTCAAGTCACTGAGTGAACAGTCACTCAGTGAGTCATCTTCAGGATGCTTAAGGCGAATTCAAGAAGAAGGATTCACTACTCAGGTAGGCGGTACTCCCTGAGTAGGACTTAAGCCAAAGAAGAAGATGATGGTTCAGTGAGTGTTGGACAAGAACTCACTGAACCCCAGTCTCCTCAACAACAATAAGTGATTGAAGACTGAAGAAACCAACGCCTGAAATAAAGGCGGGAATAAGTGGGAAGTATTTAAGAAGATAAGAATGTCAGACCAAACACTCTTATCTTGTCAGATACCAACCTTCCCAAAAACGGCTAAAAGTCATGGAGTGTCAGACCAAACACTCCTAAAGACTTTTTAGTCCATTCCTATTGGTTCTTGAAAATGACAATTACTGTTGTAATTGTCAGACACGCTTCCTCAACAAGTTGAAGTATTTTTTAATCACTTTTACTCTTTTATACTTGTGTATAAATAGGTTCAGAAGGAGAGAAGTTGAGTGTGTTTTGTACATTGAAAGCCTTAGACTTTTGCAAAACAACTTCTCTCCTACAAAGAGTAACCAGTCCCTGAGATAGCTCAGTGAGGCATATTGTTACCACTCAAGCATAGCATTGAGTTTAGATAGGAGACAACCCATACCTTGTCTATTCAATCCCAAAGTGTTTATTCCGCAAAATACTTTGGGTAATAGATTCTTTTATTAATTTCTAATAAGAATTTAAACGTTGAAAATACTGTGTGTTTTTATATTAACGTTTCATTAATTGTTAGAAGTAATCATTACATTGTATTAGTCATAAACACAAATAGATTAACTTTCTAGTTAACTCTAAGCGTGTTAAGGGAACAACAGTATATCGTCACACTTATTGGGTGTAGCCAAATCCACTTTGTGTTATAGTGTGAAGAAATAGAAGAGATTGTAGGGTATTCACAATGCATGAATCACTTGTGTGAGGCTTGTTTGGATCGAATAAGTAAGATTTCTAGAGAGAAGTGGGAGCCTTTTAGTGAGAGAAAGAAACTTGTGTAATATTAGATTGAAAAGGTCCAACCCTTCCCATGTGTGGGAAGGGGTATATATACTACTACATATTATGTCCCTAGTGGACTGTGGAGCGAGCTGACAGTGGGGAAAGCCCCGACCCACTCCACAAATATAGATACGACTAATTCTAATACTAATACTAATAATACTTAGTTAATATAGATAAGCCTACGAGCTATAGAAATGCTAATTAGATGCTCGGGGTGACCGAGCCTTCATCTGAATATTTATATTCCTAACAATCTCCCCCTAAGGGAGGTCACCCCGGAAATAATAATTCGAATTCTAGCATTCTTTCTTCTGAACTTGTCTTTGTAGCTCGTAGTCTTTGATTCTTCAAAGTCTTGTATCTTTGTCCATTCAGCAGTGAACCTTTGATGACCGTTTGATCGTTTTGGATGATCTTTGAATATTCTTCGATTTTATCACCCAACATTTGTTTCCAAGTCATCTTTTAGCAGTATGTTTCCTTGTGATGTGATATTCTTCGAGCCGACATGCTCACACTGTTTGGTGTCATGATCTTTAGTATCAGAGTTAGCAGAAGCCGTGTTGAAGGTCTTTTGGTTGATCATGACTTTGTTGAATAACAATGATGAGGTAGTGTGAACATGTGGTAGAGGATTGGCATCTTTTCAGCAACCAGCTACAACTGCAACCAGCTACAGCATTCCACAGCTACAACCGCCAACAGCTGCAACAGCAATCAGCTACAATCGCCAGAAGTTCCTGCATACGACAGTTAGCAATAAAACGTCCGGTACTTACAGGTTCGGACTTCGAGATTGTTAACAGCATAGTGTGAAAACTCTCTCTAATCCTTACCAAGACCGTTCCTAATCGAAAACCCACAGAGGGCTTTTTAAGATCGAACCGTAGCACATCAACGATTAGGTGAGTCGCTGGAGATCACTCCACGACTGTAGACCGTTAGAAACTGTCGTGACCACTAAGCGTAATCCATAAAGGATTACCGAAGTGACCTGCTTTCAGGGCTGCTTGATGTTGACCCTGGCAGGAATTTCCATTCAATCATTGAGAATTACATTTGTAAATTCTCTCATAAATGTTCTGGCAGATTGCCAAGATCTGCGTAGGACTCTTAAGTTTACAACTGGTGTCCTTAATGTTGAACACCCAGTGTAGAAATAATTCGTGTCCCTATGAGATCTTATTATGCATCTCGTGGCTCTAGACTCGATAGTGCGTTTTGATTTAGTGATCGGAGGCTGGAGAGGACTGCCACCTTTTCAATATCATCTAACTCGGAGTGAGAGAGACGATAGGAATGTATTGAACTCCGTGACAATTGAAACAAGAATCCTTTGAGGGACCTTGAGTGGCTAGGGAGGGTTGTGCAGCGTATCACTGGGTCCATGATACTTTGTCTTCAATGTCAGCAATCAACTAAGTGATTCTGACAGCATATGTATTGACCCGGTTTCTGCCTAAGTTGTAAGGAGGGCTATTTCTTTTCACCCTTTCTCTTTACAATTCTTTTTCATTCTTCAACCCCTTCAGTGCTTACCGAGACTTCATAACTAACACCTTGTTGGGTTTGTTCCAGTACTAGCTCCATCTCAGTCGGCACTCATCCCTCATTCACTTTTCTCCTTTTTAATCATACCTAAGGACTTCTACACTAACTAGTGGATTGTCCCTGGGTAGATCCCTCCGGCTCTGGCGGGATCGTGGGAACTTGAGCCTAACCTAACCATCCTTATAACTCCATGCATTAATTAAAATGGTCGGTCTTTGGTGTACTTCCACGATTGCCATAAATCAAATCTTTGAAAAATCTCTCAAAGTGTTCATGATTCTGAAACACATTTTTGTAAACACTTGAGAGTTTTATATTTTTCAAATGCTCCCCCTCAACATGTGCTCGGTTGATTGTTTTATAAATTTGCACATGTTAGGTAGAGCTCGCACTTTTTGAATTGATCAACTTTCAGTGAACATGACCGATTCGAGACACGCTTACATCACTGGTTAGACCAGCTTGAAATTATTACCCGTCCTGGTCAAGTCCATAGAAAGTTTCTCGAAATGGTACACTCTACTCAGATACATCTTTTTCGAGACACGCTTACATCACTGGTTAGACCAGCTTGAAATTATTACCCGGCCAAGACGTATCCTTTCGATTGATGACAATTCAAGTTTCGTCAATTCTTTGGTGAAGTCTGAGCCTTGCACACGTGAGATGCCAAAATCCTTTGTTTTGTAAAAACCATTTGCTCCCCCTCAATATGTGCATCGATATATAAAAGATTTTAGCACATATGGGAGAGCTTACACTTAAGTCCAAAACATCACATTTTCATCAGGTTTCATATTTAAATCACATTCTCTCCCCCGATCAAAAATTTCAAACCTTTTGAGATTTGTGATCCCAATTGATTTAAATAAGTTAGAAAATGTGGGAGAAAATGTGTCCGATTAAATATATTTTGATGATGGAACATACTAAGCTCCCCCTTAATTAAAGAGGGAGATTCACTGCTTATTATACACAGAACACACATAGAGTATTACAAGATTCGAGGAAATTACATTGTAAAATTACAAGTGCCCAACAAAAGAATAAGATCACTACAAAGACCACTTATGAAGCGAATCAGCTCATGTCGTTCTTTCCATCAGTCTGTAATCTCCTTCACGAACTCTGCCCCCAACGAAGCTTTCCAGGTTGCGAAAGATCCTTCTTGTTTTCAGTCTACGCTCTATGGCTTTCATAAACTCTTTGCTCCTTTGTACATCCAGATCAGTCCAGAACTGAGTCTTCAATTGTGGGTTGTGAGGATTTAGCTTGAAGTCCTTAATCCTGAAATCCAGTGCTTCATCGATCATCCTCAGGGTACCATCGCTGAATTTATGAATCTCACTGAATTGCATCATCATAGGAGTCCCATGCGGGTCAGTGAACTTGACAGCTCTTGGAGATTCGATTACTTTAAAGTCGTGAATGTACTCGAGACCCTCACGTTCCCAATATGGCTTAGTGAGATTGAGTTTGGTCTGATAGCTCTCGATCCCTAGTTGAAAATCACTCACCCTTTGCCTGATAACAAGACCCCGGATCCATAAGTTCACAGCAGCAGCAAGCGCCTTCTTGTCGCGAGGTGGAAAATGATTCAGGTGCCCTTGAAGATTCAGAAGGAAGAGATCCTCGAAGTCACTCGGAGATAGATATTTGAAGTCGCTTTCAGAAATGATATACTCCTTCTGATCAACACGACGAAGCACTATCCTTTTAAGATACTCATACCCATACATTGGGTGAATATCAATTTTGATGACACTTAAGATTCTTAGATGTGAGCGTATACCTCGACGACTTCCCTCTCCTGCGTGCCTTTCAATGTAAAATCGTTTCTTGTGGAACCACCAATGTGTGATCCCATAAGATGCAGTAATTTCAAACTTGTATTCTTCATCTGACCATACCTGATCAGGCACCATTTGTTCTAGCCCAACGTCAGGGTAGTAGGCCGCCTTCATCTTGGAAATGGATAATGCCTGACGATCACCATTATTCCCAAACCGGAGATAATTCAGATCGTTGTTAAAGAAGAGATCTGCTTGAATGTTCTTCTGACCTGGTGGACCATCAAAGGGAAGAGGTTGGTTGACGTCGTAGGAAAGGATCCGGTCATCAACTTGATCAGTAAATAGTCTATGACATTCTTCCATTTGATATTGGAGATGAATCACATCAGGATGAAACACTTTGACGATTTCATATGCAGGACCTTCCAAATCTTGGGGAGTGAGATTTGTGATGCCTTTCTTCTTACAGAACCAACTAATGAATGCCCCCATGTCTTTTGTTTTCGCCAGCAGTGAGTTCTCTGGAGGTGGGTTGTGTTGTGATGCAATGGCAGCTGCCCAATTGTTTTTGGGAACACTTGTGTCTGATGATGGAATAGACCAATCTGTTTCAGGAACTGGTTCTCGTTCTTCTTCAGATACAGGTTTCACCCAAGATTCCCTGTCTTCCTTGGTGAATCGTTTACTGGTGTGGTTAGAGTCATCCGATGTGTCTGTGTGTAAGAATTCCAACCACCATTTTTGATTAGGATCAACTGTTGGGATATTGGTGTTTGCAGAGACATCTTCTTCATCAGTTTGAGTAGACAAATCATCTGCAACCGATTCCTCATTCATGACAAAATCTTCAGGAACTGGCGAGAACGAGGGCTTGTATCTGTCATCAACTGTGGTCCATGCAAGCGATCCTGCCTTTGAAACACCCTTAGATGTGCTTGGGCCAGAAGAGGTAGTGGTTTGATCTTTACCACCAGAAGATTCAGTTGGACGATGATGAGCTTGAGCTTGGGTGGATTCTGAAGCTCCTGACATCTTTGCTGCTCCAGATCCACCACTAGGTGGAGGGGGTGGAGGAGGATGTGGTGGAGAGCCAGGGGGTGTTCCGGGTTTATCTTGTCTCCTTTTCTTCTTCTTCTTCCGTTGTTCTTCAAGCTCAGCCATAAGGAAATCCTGATTATCACGATGCATCGATTTTTCCAATGCTTCATAAAGCCGTTGATGATCTTCGTGACCTTGATACTGACCACATTCAAACATTCGGTCATATAGGATTGATTTCATATCAGCAGTAGGAAGATCTCTGAATCGTGTCTTCATAGGAGCTTCCATTGCCCATCTGACTGCTTCTTCCACCTGATCATTCACAGCTTGAGCCACCTTTTGTTCTATATTAAGCTTTTCCACATTAAGTAGTCTCTGCTCATAATTCTTCATCTTTAGTGACATGTCATCAATGAGCTTTGTAGCAGCAGTTAGTTTTGATGCTAAATTAGATGGTACTTCTGGTGGGATGGGTGTTGCTGGTGTTGCTTCTGGTGAGGGATCTACTATGATGGTTGCTATTGTGGACACAGGAATTGTCAAAGGTCTAATACCAGACATGTCTTGTTTAATTGGTACAGACACCATTGACTCCACTTCCTTATCATCATGTGGTATGTCAGTCTCTGTGGTGTTGTCGTTGGCTTTATCCAGAATGAATTGATCACCATAGTTGAAGTCGGTGTCAAGGTTCTTCAGAGACGATAGAGTGCCAGTAGACCCTGTTGGTTCATTCATGTGAGATTGCTCATCCTCCTTCATTTTCAGATTCTCATGAACCCCCGGGTATGTAGAAGCCACGAATTCTTCATGTTGTATTTCTTGTGGAGGTTCTGTAGTGGTTGTTGTTATCTGATCATGAGTTTCCATAATGATGTTATCAGACGCAGCTTCTTTCTGAACTTTCTCATCTTGACTCTCACCTTGAACTTGTGGATTCTTAATTTCAGTATGTGTGACCTTCATCTCCTCCTTCTGTTCATTAATAACATTACCAGACTCAGCTTCCTTATGAACTTCCTCTTCATGACTTTCACTTTGATCTTGTGGGTCTTTTACTTCTGTATGTGTGATCTTCATCTCCACCTTCTTTTCCTTGTACAACTGTTCATCGCTTTCTGTATCACTGGAATCTTGAGCAGCTTCTAAGCTTGGTGATTCTTCTTGATGTCCTTCAGAAAGATCGAGTGCTCTAGATGATCCCTGATCACGTTTCCTGAGCATAAATCGTGTAGTTGTCTTGGATGCCGGAGATGATATGGTAAGAAGAGTCTTTGCAGCTTGGACCACTGTAGCTACTCCTTTACCTTTGCCCTCTACTTCAGGTAATGGCTTACTGCTTTCAGCAACAGGTTCTCTAAGGACAACTCCTTTCGTAGCACTCTTTATAGATTCCTCGTGTTCTTTAGCACTTAGCTCCAAGGCTTGTAGTAGATCCGGATCTTCTTCATCTCTTAGACCTAGTTCAGGTCCTACCATCTCTTCATCATCATTTCGACCTTTCGCCTTGATTTTCTTGGATTTCAACTTCTTGCTTGATGCCTTCCTTTTGATCTTTTTCTTCTTCTTAGATCCCTCAACTTCTGTGGGTGCATCCTTTCTTTTCTTTGATTTCGATTTAGATTGGGTTTGTTTGATGGATTTCTGGGTTTCTGGTTCAGGGGTTTCAGCTTCACTTCTTACCTTATCAGAGAGGGACTTCTGATATTGCTCAATTTTGCTCAGATAATCCTTATAATAGGAGGCTTGACGAATATTATCTGAGATAAGGAGCTCAGGAATAAGTCTTCCAAATACTTCTTTATCAGCCCCTTTAGCAGCCCACTTGAGATTTCCCAGAACAAATTCTTCAGAGGACAAATGGAGAGGAGAATTAGTTCTGGGATGGAACTTGTGAAGAGAGTAGAGGTGGTGGATTATCAGTTTTGTGAATCTGATACTAGGAATTAATATCTTTCTAACTTTCTTCCTGCTGGCTAGATTAGACTCCAGTTTAACTTTGTCTTCTAAGAAGGTGTGAATGGAGTGAATAAATTCTTCCCAGATCCTTTCAGCGAAATCTATGTTGGAACGTTTGACAATTCCCCATAGAATTTGAAGCACGGGAGCCCTAGGTTTTTCATAAGCCGACGTCTTCCCAGTAAGACATAGGTTGAGGATGGTGACGATTGTTCTCCATGGTTGATACATTTCACTGGTGACGATTGTTGAAACCTTGAGGACGGTTGATGGATAACCCAGATCATTAATGAAGTGGACGAGAGCCTCGGATGTAGGAGGTTGAGCGAAGGGTTTATCAATGACAACAGGTGAGATCTGAAGAGCCCCTCTGATGGTGTCTTTGGTAAGGTCATACCATTGTTCATCTAACTGACAATGATAATTTCCGGTGTCTGTGTTGAGTTGAATCGTATTCCAGAACTGCTGTATGTAAACCGAGGGAACGGTTGCACATGCTGTGAATGCCCTGAAGAAAGTAGTTTCCTTCAAGATATCAACAGATATCTTGTAAATAGGATTGGGTTGAGGTCTTGCCACATCTATATAACAGTTGCTCCTTCCAATAGGGATCCAATCGTTCTTTGGAAGGATTTGTTCATCTGTGCGAACAGGTGTTGAGTCCTCGGGGTTTGGCTCAGAAGAAGTGGTGATCTCAGTATCAGTCATTGTATCTACAGACACACATTCACAAAAAAAACGGTATGCCTATGCTAGTTAGACGGGAGTTAATCCTCAAGGTTAGCACATAGCCTATGTGAACATTGCAAGAGACTACAGTAAATCAAGTAGTACTCAAATATGCATCATACATCAAGCACATACTAAAGAAGCAACTGCACAGCTTAGATGTATACATGTGAGCATATAGACAAACTGAGTTTATAAGCACATAGACAAGTTGAGATCGTGAATAAGAGGACAAACCGCATTAATGACTACACATGACAAAGTATACAAGCAACTTCCATGACCATATAAACAAACAGCATTTTAGATCATTCAGACAAACCGAGTTCATGTGCATTTAGACAAACCGACTACATGAGCAATTATATAAATCAAGTTTATGTGTGTTTAGACAAACCGAGTCCAAGAGCACATAGACAAACCGAGTCTGTGAGCAAATGGACAAACCGAGTCCGTGCGGACATGGACAAACCGAGTCCGTGAGCACATGGACAAACCGAGTCCGTGAGCACATGGACAAACCGAGTCCGTGAGCACATGGACAAACCGAGTCCGTGAGCACATGGACAAACCGAGTCCGTGAGCACATGGTCAAACCGAGTCCGTGAGCACATGGACAAACCGAGTTCGTGAGCACATGGACAAACCGAGTCCGTGAGCACATGGACAAACCGAGTCCGTGAGCACATGGACAAACCGAGTCCGTGAGCACATGGACAAACCGAGTCCGTGAGACAAACCGAGTCCGTGAGACAAACCGAGTCCGTGAGACAAACCGAGTCCGTGGGCAATCGGACAAACCGAGTCCGTGGATACACATACAGGCAGCCATATAACCAAACAGACAAACCGCATCGAATATTATACCATCTAAACATACACTCTTGATGACATTTGAACGCAACAATTTAGACATTTCACCAACTACACTAGAAATGCTTAATCACTTCTCAAACACATCAATAAATTCACACAGAGTTTACATACTATTGCAAGTACTCGACCTATAACATGCAACCCACATCGTTGAATGTGATCCCACGAAATAGATAAAGCGCACATCATTTGGAGACTGTATGTATAACCAGGGAGCTATGCGAGACCTTAAGGCTCTCAAACCTATCTTAACCCATCCTCACTCAACAACCGAATCACCATCTATCGACATATCGCATCCAATCAAACAATAGCTAACTTCTTAAACTAATCGATTCCTCAACTTGTTAGCAAAAATAGTGCACACAACCCTAGAGACATGCCAATCGAAGATTATCCTAACTACACCTAGACACAAGAACAGATTTGACTTTATGGAGTCAAACATCGATCAATAAATCACCACATTTCTAATCATATCTTAAAAAACTAAGCAATCAAGGCATGCGATAACAGTTATTACACAAATATATAAGATTCCCATCAATCAAAACAAATAACAATAGACAAACCTATGATCGATTGAGGCGACGTATGATTCAACCTAGAAAAAACCAAATCAAACGATGAGAATCTAGGACCGATTTGAGAGCTTGTCTACTGATATGGAAGAGAATCATTAATTACCTAGGATAAAGCTTGATGGATGGATAGGACTAACGATCGAGGGTTAAGATAGAGACCAAATGGTTCGGTTTGATAAAGAGGAGAGAGAGAGAGTGATTAAGGACAAACCGAGTGAGATTTGATCTTAAATATCTATACCAAACACTCTACTTTGACCCAATGACACTTTTGGTCCCTGTCGTTGTTAACTTAGACAAACCGCCTAGATGACAAGTTAAGATTCCAACTCTTGACTCTCTCAAATTTAGTTGAATGGCACATTTGGTCCCTGTCGTTGTTAACTTAGACAAACCGCCTAGATGACAAGTTAAGATTCCAACTCTTGACTCTCTCAATTTAGTTGAATGGCACATTTGGTCTCTGACTATCCTGACACTAGAAAATTCTTACACTCTACTGCATCCACAGCTTTCAACCTCAACTCACAGAATTCTTATACTCAACAGCATCCACAGCTTTCAAACTCAACTCACAGAAAATTCTTACTATCCTGACACTAGAAAATTCTTACACTCTACTGCATCCACAGCTTTCAACCTCAACTCACAGAATTCTTATACTCAACAGCATCCACAGCTTTCAAACTCAACTCACAGAATTCCAAAACACATAGTGATAGCCCAAACAGTTGCTATAGATTTAGCACATAGACAAGTTTAAATTGCTGTAGCTCTCCCCCTCAATCAATGACTAACCTTCTGTATAGAAATGTAGACATTGATTGATTTGAGCAGCAATTTATTACTTGGTGAGAAATATGAATGAACATGAATATGAAGTAATCCATGTTTAGGTGAACATCACCTTGAAGATGAGTTGTCATTATGATGACAATCTGCCTTCACCTGGGAACGCGGGTTGCTATCTAAAGTAATAGCAAACCTTAGAGACATGATTTACTTATGAGGAACAACTTCTGTTCGAGCTTCATTTAAAACCCCGTGTCATTATTGAATGACATTTCTAGGATCGTAAATGTTATCGATATCCAGAAGACATGTCTCTCCTTATTCAAATGACTATATACACAATACACATGCACCTATAAACAAAGAGAAACTATACACAAGAAGAAAAAGGATACATGAGAATCTTTTCATCAGACCCGTACGAGTTTTGAACTGAGTTGTTCAAAAGTCATTGTCACCATACATCACAGGTGTGTCTTCTTAACCTCCTCTTTGGGAGTTGATCTCCCCTTTGGTAGCCACACCTTGAGTTTCATCATGATGCATTCTGTGAGAGTAGCTGCACGCGGAAACCGTCTCCCTGCACTATCATAAATATTTTGTTTGTATATGTATTGGTTAGTGACTATGGGGTCCTGTCTTTGTGATTTCTTGCAAACATTCATAGAGGCATTCTCCGTGTCAGTAGGTACCCACTGACAACCAACTTTCTTAAATAATCTACCAGTCGGCAACCATTTTAGGCACGATCTAAATATGCTCTGTTTCTGAGGCACCTTAGTGTTTTTACGAGAGAAAGTTTCTCGTTTTTCTGCACTAGAACTATTAGGCTTCCTAGGGTGCTTCATTAATTCTACAGGCCTATGGTGATTATTTGTCGACGTAATGGATGCAGTGACATGATCATTATCTTCCTTTGTTGGTGCCATATGAGACTTATCCTGAAAATGACTCTTAGCTAATGTTCCCTTATGTCTAGGTTGTGAAGTGACTGATTTAGGCAAACTCTTAGTCTCACCAACTTGGGGAGCACACCTTGGAGAAGGTGTTCCCAAGACTGGTGATTTGACAAACTTAGGATTCACCCTGTTCTTGGCCGACTTCTTTACATCATTCCTACGAGAAGCTAATGAGAAACTTTTCCTAAGGTTTTGTGCTTGAAGGTGATCATTTTCAGCCTGTAACTCAACAGTGTTTGCGTCATGTGAGGTTTTATCATCATTGATCTTTTCTTGCAATTCATTTAGTTTGGTCCTTAACATTTTAATAGTCGTGTTCTTGGCCACCAGCTGATCTTTCAACTCATTTATCATGAAAAATTCCCGAAAGTCAGGTAATTCCGGATTTTTTGAAGGAAGGTTAATTTGGAACTTTTCTTTTAATTGTTGCATTGAAATTTCAAGATCAACACAATGTTTTTCAAGTTTTGAAAATCCTTTTAAAAGTTCATTGTAAACCCTTTTTTCAATCATATCAGGTGATTTGAAAGACTCAGCCATAGGCAAGGAATCCGACGAATTATCATGCACACTTTCATTAGAAACCGTATTATCTAGATGAGACAGATGTACCACAGTGGTCTGTGCTTGGTGTTTTTCAGGTTCGTAGGATTCCTTCTCACATCTTGTACAGTCACTTCCTGTGTTGACACCATCATCCGTCTTGTCTGATTTAGTTCCATTCCTACCCAGTTCACCTTTTTCCTCAATGAACCCCTGGACATCTCTTATCAACAGTAGCAGTGTCGTTTTGTACATTTCAACTTCTGACCCAGTATATTTAGCAAAGCATTCTTTAGTCACTTGGCAGTCATAATCATAATCCATAGTGTATTGAGAGTTGATGAACACTTGGAGTTGATTGTTGATCACATTGAGAGCCGCTCTGGATTTATCTTCAGAATATTCTTCCTTGACCAGCTCTAGTTCTAGTTGATCCAGATATAATGTCATCATGACTGTGAAATCTCCAATTTCCTGACCAAAGAGTGAAGCGAAAGCCCGTTTGTACCCCATCACGTATTCAGATTTACCAAACAAAACCTTAATGTGTGATAAAAGTGAACTGAAGCATGCTACTTGACTGTCCTTATCATTAGCCAACTGCATAACCTGAAGGCATTCATCCATGTGTGACCGCGAATGTGACTCATCAGTTCCATCAGAATCAGTATCATTTGTTTCTGTTATAGATGTGAAATTATAGTTCCCATGATCCTTGATAACATCGTACAGTTTGAGAACCTCCGAAATAAGGGAGTCTGAGTTAGTTGTCATAGTGAACACGGGATTTTACAGATCTGGTGATTTAACCGAGAAATTGAATCTTTCGCGGGATTTACTAAAATCACCAAGACACAAACTGCATACAAGTCTGAAAGACAAACCGAGTAGATTCAACAGAGACAAACCGAGTCTACGTAGCTGAGACAAACCGAGTAGACACAAACCGAGTAAATTCTTCGGAGACAAACCGAGTCTACACAAACCGAGTACACACAGTTGGGACAAACCGAGTAGACACAAATCTAGTAAATTTACACAAACCGAGTAAATTCTTCGGAGACAAACCGAGTCTACACAAACCGAGTACACACAGTTGGGACAAACCGAGTAGACACAAATCTAGTAAATTTACACAAACCGAGTAAATTCTTCGGAGACAAACCGAGTCTACACAAACCGAGTATGCACAGCAGGGACAAACCGAGTACGCGCAGCAGGGACAAACCGAGTGGACACAAACTCCCAGGCACGTCACTTTCACTGCCTTTTGTCCTTTAGCCTAAACGAGTAAAAGGACAAACCGTGTCCAAGAATTGACACAAACCGAGTCCAATAATCGTCCAAAACAGACAAACCGCTGCCAAGAACAACTCAACTACAACCCACGAATTTTCCCAAAATCACCACACCGTTCTTAGATCTGTGAATCCAAACACTAAATACCACTCTAATACTATTCTTAAGCTAGAAAGTACAAAGAAAACCAACTTCTAATCACTAAACAAAGTACAAAGATGAAATTTATGCTACTTAATCAAACCGAACCAAAAACTTAAAAACTACAAATCGACCAAAAGTATAAACACCTCACAAACTACACAAATCCGTGAATACCAACTCTCATGGACCTAACCATGGCTCTTGATACCAATTGTAGGGTATTCACAATGCATGAATCACTTGTGTGAGGCTTGTTTGGATCGAATAAGTAAGATTTCTAGAGAGAAGTGGGAGCCTTTTAGTGAGAGAAAGAAACTTGTGTAATATTAGATTGAAAAGGTCCAACCCTTCCCATGTGTGGGAAGGGGTATATATACTACTACATATTATGTCCCTAGTGGACTGTGGAGCGAGCTGACAGAGGGTAAAGACCCGACCCACTCCACAAATATAGATACGACTAATTCTAATACTAATACTAATAATACTTAGTTAATATAGATAAGCCTACGAGCTATAGAAATGCTAATTAGATGCTCGGGGTGACCGAGCCTTCATCTGAATATTTATATTCCTAACAGAGATCGTGGAGAGGAAAATGAGTGAAAGAGATGCACAAAGAGACGCCGAAAGAGATGCTGATGCGTGGTTTTGCAACCTTACAACAGGTTTTACCTCTCGAGGGATCTCAAGAGGCTTACAACCCCACCAGGCAGTGTACCTGACCGATGTAGTATAGTGTAGTGGTAAGTACGGGGGATTGATCGTTCTCCACAGGGAATAGTGTTCGTTAGGTATGAAAAACTACTTTAGTAGGTCTAAGGGTGAGGGAAGATTCTTTTTATGTTTTATATTTTTATGAAAGCAAGTAAAATCTCGGGTTTAAAGGAGTGGGCGGAATTAGTTGCTAGTCAACTAACCCAAATTACTACGAATGCAAATAAAATAAAATAACAGAAAATGAAAGGGTCGTGAAACTTATATGGAGAGAAATGTGTTTACTTAGATTTCCTTACTCCCTAACTATCTTTTACCGGTTGATTAGTGTGTATTAATCGCGTGGATGACGGGTGTATTCCTTAATACCAATCGTGGGGTGGCGTACGTACTTCCCCAACTCTACAAGCTCCTACTTCACTCCTATGTCGAGCCGGCTAGGAAGCTCCTAACATGGGATCACTAGAATTCGCTCATGCATTAAATACAACCATAAAAACCGTAGTACGCATTGGTTCATGTTTCTTAAGACGTTCAAGCAAGTTACCGAATAGGAAGTTAGCCAGTTTTCTTAAGCCTAACATAGATAAACAATCATCCAATACAATTAATAACACACTAATAACCAACAATCAATAGCTAGGTTTCATTAGATCTAAGCAAACACAAGATAAATCTAGCCTAGCATGTTAATCAAAAGACAAGAACGAGATATAATCAAACAACACATAGACATATTGAATGATTAAACGATTACTTATCTTCAATTAAACATGGGAGATCCAAGGGTATGAAAACCCTTAAAAATGGCAGAAATTCGTCTTAGGGTTTCTCCTCCAAGATTACACACAATAAGTTCCACACTAATGACAAAAAATTGCAAAACTATATATAGAGTTTAAGGGCTGACGGCGTCACGTTGTAGATCCTGACGCCGTCACCTCGCCGCTTTTAGGGTTCCCGGATGGCCTTCCTGACGCCGTCCCTCTTTAGTGCTCCAAAATCCGCTCTGGCCTATCAAGGGGTGACGCCGTCAGAATTGAGCTTGACGCCGTCCCTCTTTAAGTTAAACCGTGATGGCCTTGATCACTTCAAAGGGTGACGCCGTCAGATTTTTCATGCAAAATTCTCTGGCTTATCATGAGTAATTTTCATATCCACCTCTTTTGCCAAGCCATGACGCCATCTGGGCCAATACCTGACGCCGTCAAAGGTACTTTCCAGCATAATTTTGAGACTTTGCCGTTTTCTTCACTTTTATGCTCCAAAAACGTCCAAAATGCTTCCTTTTCCAGATTTCTTCTCCAAAGTACCTAAAATGACAAAAGGAACGATTTAGGGCAATATTTGATCAAATAAATACGATTCAGGGCTTAAATGACCCCCTAAAAGCGGTACACTTTTCGCTTCATCAAATACCCTTACACTTGAGATTTGCTTGTCCTCAAGCAAATGCGCTTTTATTCTAATCAAAATACAAGTTAGGGGTCATTTAACACTAATATAAAAGTAATTACAACAAATAGTCGTTCCACTTTAATCATAATAAGCACGGAGATTACATACTAGCACCTCACAAGTAGTGTTTAGATACTCACATCTCTCAAGTGTCATCAAAATAAATCTCATAAATGAAAACGGATAATATCTCTCACTACCTGTCATAGCAAATAGATTACCATAGGCTTGGGAAAGGATCAAAAACCTTCTCCACTAGGCGTAAGCACCTAAGATAAACTATCAAAGAGGGCTTTTACATGGGTTGTAACATGAGGTGTAGGGATATGATAAACACGGTTTTGTTGGATAAGGGATATTTTACTGGTGGCGAGTTAAAGATCTTGATTAATTACATGTACTATACAATGTTGCTAAGCCAAGACTCGACTCAATCTTAAGCTAAAAACAAAATAACAAAAACATAAAATAAACATAAAATAAAACGGGATGGTAGTCCGTATGTTTTTTCTACTTTTCTTTTCTCATTTTTTTTGTATTTTTCTTGATTTTTTGATTTTTGATTTTTGATTTTTGTTTTTTTTTTTGTTTTTTTGTTTTTGTTTTTTTTTTTTTTTGCATACACTTTTGCCCTACCATCCAAAATAATACATCATAGGGGCGTTGCAACCCCCTTACACTTGAACTTTTACATAACTTTACAAATAACTATTCTAATGACTCGAATTAAGATAATCGAAAAACTTGGAGTACTTTTAAAATATTTAGCACATATGGGGGTAATAAATGATGTTCTTCCCCATTACTCCATTACACTAGTACTTTACCTATGAGTCCCAATCGTCCCAAAACAATATGTACAAGGATATGACTCGACTTAGCAACCATGTAATCAATTAGATAATTAACTTGGGTTTTAAACAAATGTTTTCACAATAATGCACTAAAAATGAGTGCATACAAGGTAGGCTAAGGCGATTTGGGTGTACATTTTAGTGGGGTGTAACAAATTCTTCCTTTAAGTAAAATGCTTAAAGGTCGAAACGAAAAGATAGGCTCTGAGGGGTGTACTAGGGGTATCGTGTACTAAAAATGAGTACAACGCAAAGGGTGTGGGAGAATTACTTGACCAATGTAGCCAATGTAATTATAACAAAAACACAGGTGTAAAACAATGGGTTAATCCTAATGCCTCTTATCATGTAGTAAATCTAACTACACGAATGTAGTCTCACTTGTGGCCTCGGAGTGGTCCTAACGCAAGTTCTAGAATCTAAGTGCTACCGGTACACACATCATAGCATAAATGCTTTTCCTACCAATTCTAGGGGCGAACCTCACATATTTGGGGGTGGAAAATTTTTTAGTGGTACGGTTTTTGTGCTAGTCATATAACTCCTATCCATGAGACGCTCATTAAGATCAAAGTTTTACTCCTAAATGTTGTAAAAATTTTTAAATTTGGCACTAAAATTGCCCTAACAGGTATTTCTCTCAGTTTTATTACACATTTACTATTAAACAAACAAAAATTAAGCGTAATTGTATTCTCTAAAGTATCGTACTTTTACCCCCCCTTACACTTAAGATGAACATTGTCCCCAATGTTCAAATAACAAGATGTAAAAGAAAAAAGTAAAAGAATGAAATCAAATACTCCCCTGATTTGTTCGGTGGATAATGTGGCAACATGGTTAGATCTTCTTCCAAAGTAATGTTGAAGCTCCATGACTAATGCATCGCCATAAGCTTGATTCCACATACATCTCCTTGTCCAAAATAACCTGTTAAACCTGAGAAAACAAACACGAAAACCTGCATAACATCGGCGGGATAAATTCTATATATAAGGATATAATGCTTGTGGAATGATAATTTTGCAGATTCCTGGAGATTATAAGTTAGAGATTTAATAAAAACTTTTTATGAAAACAAAACTTTCAAAATTTTCAGAAAATTAAAACCTGACGCCGTCAGGTTGTAAACCCTGACGCCGTCAGAAATGATCTGACAGAATTCTCATGTTAAGTTTCCGGAAAAATTTTGGAAAAACCTATACCTTACTTCCTGGAAATCCTGCAAAACATCATTATGACTCGATACAAGCATTTGACTCAAACAAATACTAATATGTATGTTAATTTAATATTATTATGATTCATGTTCATTTGTTTCCTAATAAACCGATTTGGATTTCCCTTACACTTAACTTTTGCAAAATACCTTTATATGTAGTTAAGACGAAGTTAAAAACAAAATAAAGCATTTTCACAAATTAGTTTTGAAAATGAATCAATAAAAATAAAAATTAAACACACATACGGAAACAAATAAAATCAAACAAACAAATAAATAAACACCAAGAAACAAATAAAGCTTGGGTTGCCTCCCAAGAAGCGCTTTTCTTTATTAACGAGTCTTGTAGCTAGACTCAAAGTCACCGGACATTACGTGATTCCATCATTCATAATGACGTATCCCTGATAGATATAATCCTTGTTATCAGGGTGGTGGTGTCTCAATCACTCGACATTCGCAGTCACTTCACCTCCTCCCTTGCTGGTCAAGCTTATTACCCCATCTTGGTATAGACTTTTAATTGTGAATGGTCCGTACCACCAGGGACTTGGTTCATCGGTAGGTGCTTTTGTTTCTGAATGCCTTAGGAGCACTGAGTCTCCTTTTGTAAATTCAACGGGGTTATTGGTCATCACATCAGCCTCAATATAATCGTTATTTCCACCCTTACATTCTCTAATCTCATTTTCATTGTAACTCTTAATCCTTGCCTCCCATGCACGGATTTTCTCTCGAACATTACCACGGATTATATTGGAGTTCGCCTCTATCTTCTTTTGTAGAGCAACATCTCGTATATGTCGTGGGACCGTTGGGAAGTTTATTGTTTTCTTCCCCTTCTTCATTAGGATGGCACTATTTCCGTAATCGATTTGTGCCCTAGTGGTAGCGAGAAAGGGTGCCCCAAGGATTATTGGCATATTAATATCATTCCTCTCAATAATCATGAAGTCGACCGGATACAGGAATCCGGCAACGTTGACCAACACATCTTCTGCAATTCCTAACAGGTACTCATAAGAATGTTTTGCAAAGGAGAGTTTAGTACGGGTGATGGATGGCAGTTCGTCGGTTAACTGGACATAGACGGATAAAGGCATCAAATTTACGTCGGAACCTTGGTCGGCTACCGCATCCAGATACTTGAGTTTTCCAATGCTGCATGGTATTTCGAAGACCCCGTAGAATTCCTGCTTTTCCACTAACTTTTGTCTTATGAGGCACTCATATAATTGCCCTCCGGGTAATGTGTCGGATTCATCATCCGGTTCCATTCTCTTGGACTCCTTGTTGGGTAGATGAGTACGTCGATAGTTTCTCACCCAATCGTTTATGGTCTCCTTGTTTATATCGTGCTTCAAGTAATGCCTTACTTGTTGTGACTTTGGCGGTTCTACCAATCGGCGCTCCTTAGAGGGCGCCTCCTTGCCTTTGTCTGAATCGCAGTTGCAGGCATTGGTGTTTCCATCATTAAGTGGGACGAGGTCAATTTTGTTAACTTCCATAGTTATGGATTTCCCTCTTCCATCATTTTCGCCCTCTTGGACGACGGAGATGGCCTTGACAAATCTAGTGTTGGGAACTTCAACGTCATTCCTCACCAACACTTTTTCAGGAGCTTTTGTATTTGTGTATTCTTTCAAAAGGTTCATCATCTCCGCCATCTTCTCTTCCATTTCCTCCTTCTGTTTGTAGACGGCTTCCTCAAATTTTGCCAACCGTTCGGAGTGTTTTGACATGTATTCTCTCATTCGAGCTTCGAATGTTGGACTAAGCTCCTGAGGTGGTGAGTTGGGTTGAGCGTGCTTATGGAAGGGTTTAGTATTTTCCCTAAGGGGTGATTCGGACAATGGTATTTGCTTAACGCTTGAGACCGAGTTAATTGTTGCTTTTTGTGGACTTAAGGGTCTCTTTTGCTTTTCCATAAGATATGCAACCCTTTTCTCAAGTTCACTAACGCTTTCCTCAGTGATTTGATTAGCTGTATCGGGCGATGAATATGTCTTGACCGCCGAGCGTACGTCGTGGGAAACTTGCCACAATTCATCATCGTCGGATGCAAGCTCATCAATGATTTCCCATGATTCCTCGGCGCTTTTGTCGCGCAATCTGCCCCCGGCGGCTCGATCGATGGCACGCTTGGTGCAGTAATCAACATGGTCATAGAAGATTTGGATTTGAAGCCAGAGATTTATGCCATGATGAGGGACTGTTTGGAGTAAGTCCTTGAATCGAATCCATGCCCCGTAGAGGGTTTTGCCTCGACGTTGTTCGAACATCAAGATATCCTTCCTTAACTTGGTAGTTCTTCCTGGTGGGAAAAACTGAGCAAGGAAACGAGTGGTGAGATCATCCCAAGAGGTGATGGATCCTGCGGGTAGACGCTCTAGCCATTGACTAGCTTGGTCCCGCAGAGAGAATTAAAAGAGACGCAGTCGGGTCGTCTCTCGAGTGGCAACATCAAGGTCTATGGAATCAACGATTTTGAGAAAGTCCTTGAGATGTTGATTAGGATCTTCAGAAAGAAGTCCATGGAATGCGCATCCGCTTTGCACCAACCGGATGGTGTCGGATCGCAAGGGAGTGACATTGGCTCCTTGAGTGAGCTCAATGGTGTTTCGATAGCCATGGTGGCTAGGACGGGAGTAGTCTCCTAAGGTACGGGCTCTAGGAGGTTGTGGTGGTTGGTTGTTGGGATCAAGGATATTACCATCTTCCATGATGTCGAATGGTAATGGTTACGAACAAAGAAACGAAGAAAAAAAGATAGACTAAAGAAAACCTAGAAAAATAAAATAAAAATCTCACTAGAAAGGAATCTAGTGAGTAGACCTATAAAAATAAAAATTCAACCTAAACAATAACTATTCCCCGGCAGCGGCGCCAAAAACTTGATGCGTGGTTTTGCAACCTTACAACAGGTTTTACCTCTCGAGGGATCTCAAGAGGCTTACAACCCCACCAGGCAGTGTACCTGACCGATGTAGTATAGTGTAGTGGTAAGTACGGGGGATTGATCGTTCTCCACAGGGAATAGTGTTCGTTAGGTATGAAAAACTACTTTAGTAGGTCTAAGGGTGAGGGAAGATTCTTTTTATGTTTTTATATTTTTATGAAAGCAAGTAAAATCTCGGGTTTGAAGGAGTGGGCGGAATTAGTTGCTAGTCAACTAACCCAAATTACTACGAATGCAAATAAAATAAAATAACAGAAAATGAAAGGGTCGTGAAACTTATGTGGAGAGAAATGTGTTTACTTAGATTTCCTTACTCCCTAACTATCTTTTACCGGTTGATTAGTGTGTATTAATCGCGTGGATGACGGGTGTATTCCTTAATACCAATCGTGGGGTGGCGTACGTACTTCCCCAACTCTACAAGCTCCTACTTCACTCCTATGTCGAGCCGGCTAGGAAGCTCCTAACATGGGATCACTAGAATTCGCTCATGCATTAAATACAACCATAAAAACCGTAGTACGCATTGGTTCATGTTTCTTAAGACGTTCAAGCAAGTTACCGAATAGGAAGTTAGCCAGTTTTCTTAAGCCTAACATAGATAAACAATCATCCAATACAATTAATAACACACTAATAACCAACAATCAATAGCTAGGTTTCATTAGATCTAAGCAAACACAAGATAAATCTAGCCTAGCATGTTAATCAAAAGACAAGAACGAGATATAATCAAACAACACATAGACATATTGAATGATTAAACGATTACTTATCTTCAATTAAACATGGGAGATCCAAGGGTATGAAAACCCTTAAAAATGGCAGAAATTCGTCTTAGGGTTTCTCCTCCAAGATTACACACAATAAGTTCCACACTAATGACAAAAAATTGCAAAACTATATATAGAGTTTAAGGGCTGACGGCGTCACGTTGTAGATCCTGACGCCGTCACCTCGCCGCTTTTAGGGTTCCCGGATGGCCTTCCTGACGCCGTCCCTCTTTAGTGCTCCAAAATCCGCTCTGGCCTATCAAGGGGTGACGCCGTCAGAATTGAGCTTGACGCCGTCCCTCTTTAAGTTAAACCGTGATGGCCTTGATCACTTCAAAGGGTGACGCCGTCAGATTTTTCATGCAAAATTCTCTGGCTTATCATGAGTAATTTTCATATCCACCTCTTTTGCCAAGCCATGACGCCATCTGGGCCAATACCTGACGCCGTCAAAGGTACTTTCCAGCATAATTTTGAGACTTTGCCGTTTTCTTCACTTTTATGCTCCAAAAACGTCCAAAATGCTTCCTTTTCCAGATTTCTTCTCCAAAGTACCTAAAATGACAAAAGGAACGATTTAGGGCAATATTTGATCAAATAAATACGATTCAGGGCTTAAATGACCCCCTAAAAGCGGTACACTTTTCGCTTCATCAGATGCACAAAGAGACGCTGAAAGAGATGCTCTAAGAGATGTTGAAAGAGATGATGATAGAGACGCGGAGAAAGAAGCGGAAAGAGAAGCATCTAATGAGGGACGATTACAAAAGAAAAGCAAACAAAGCAGTTGTGAGTCGACGACCGCTGTCCACCAAGAAAAAGAAAAATTAAAAGATATACAGGTAATTGTGTGCGTTTTTTTAGACAATGCATATTTACTTACATGCTACTCTGCAATTGATGACAATAACTAATGGTTCACTGGTTTGTGTCCACATATGGAGATGAAACCCAAAAATGGAATTTCTCATGTGCATTAACCTGTGCATTAATGTCTGTAAAGTCAAAGGGATTAGCAAATTTCAAGTAGCTGTGTAAAACTATAAATTTATGTAAATGGTATAACTATCATCTTCAAGTTTGTTTTTATGATATAATACATGTGCAGGTGGCTCAAGAAACAACACCATTGATGCCGGCCCTACAAACACCAATGTTATTGGAGACCCAACAAACAAAAGCATCATCGACAGTTTGCACCCCTAGGAGGATGCTAGAAAAACTAAAAAAGAGTTGGAAAAGAAACTTGATAACTTTGAACATGTCCTTTTTAGGAAACAACCTTGTGTGCATACTGCTTATGTTCGTTGGATAACCCGCGATGATGATACTGCTGACCATATTTTTGAAGTTCCTGGCGGGATGATTGCTGAGCATGAAGATACATTTCATGTTCCAATTTCTACTGACGACATAATGAATTTATGGAATTTAAATGGGCTCAATAATAGCATTTTGTTATCTTTCGAGTGGTAAGTACATTAACACTCTGAATTGTGATTTAGGTGCTATAATCCAAAAACACGTCGCATGTTCACCACAATGAATTGTGATTTTTTAGAAACCAAATATTACTACTCTCCCCAAAAAAGCGGTCAGGGGGAGGAACAATGTGACGCACTGAGTTGGTTGAGAGGTACAGCCTCAGAAGATGATAGCCCAGTTCACAGTACCACACCACCTGAAGATCATGCTCAATTTTCCCCAAATATCAGTGCCACCGAAGATATATCCCCTAATCTGGTATCCGAGGTAAGTAATTCTCCACCTAGTGAATTTCATGATGAGGTTGTTGAAAATACAGTTGATACTACAGAATCAGAACCTATGAATGAAGATGTTCAGGAACAGGGAGAGCCAATAGTAGAACCACCCAAGTATGTCCTTCCAACAAGAGTAAACAAAGGAGTTCCTGCAAAACGATACTCCCCAGAAAAAGTATCCAAAAGCTCAAAGTATCCTATGGCTAATGTAGCTGTGGGAAATCTATCCAAAGAAGCAAAGGCATTTACTGCAAGCCTCTACTTAGAAAAAGTTCCCTCTAATGCAGAGCAAGCCTTAAAATCAGAAAAATGGAAGGATGCTATGGATGATGAGATGGATGCATTAATAAGAAGTGAAACATGGGATAAGTGCGTCCTACCACAAGGCAAGAAACCTGTGGGATGTCGATGGCTCTTCACAGTGAAATACAAACTAGATGGGACAATAGAAAGATATAAAGCTAGGTTAGTCGCCAAAGGCTATACTCAAAGATATGGAATCAACTACTCTGAAACTTTCTCTCCAGCTGCAAAGATTGATACAATAAGAGTTCTATTCTTAATCGCAGCAAATCAAAATTGGCCACTTTACCAATTCGATGTAAAGAATGCCTTTCTACATGGAGAATTAAAAGAAGAAGTGTACATGGAAGCACCTCCTGGTTTCTAACATAATTTCAAACCGGGAGAAGTCTGTCGGTTGAAGAAATCTCTGTATGGATTAAAACAGTCTCCCAGAGCATGGTTTGGTAGATTTACTCTGGCAATGAAGAAATATGGGTTCAAACAAAGTAAATCTGATCACACTCTGTTCCTCAAGCACAGAGGAAGCCGTGTGACATGTTTAATAATCTATGTTGATGATATGATTATCACTGGGAATGATGAAGAAGAAATAAAGAATCTGAAAAGAGAGCTGTTTACAGAATTCAAAATGAAGGATTTGGGAAGATTAAAGTACTTTCTTGGAATTGAAGTTCTTAGATCACAACATGGGATCTTTATGTGTCAGAAAAATACATCCTGGATCTACTTGCAGAAACAGACATGATTGATTGCAAGCCAGCAGAGACGCCTATGATTGTCAATAAAAAATTATACATGGAAACTGACGCTAAACTTGCAGATAGAGACAAATATCAACGAATGGTAGGAAAGCTGATCTACCTTTCACACACTCGTCCAGACATTGCATATGCTATTGGAGTAGTAAGTCAATTCATGCACCAACCTCAAGTGGCACACTGAGGTGTGATATGTGTCTAAAAACACATATATATTACCCGTTTTAAACCCACATAAACATCCAAAAACACACAAATAACCACAAATGTTACCAATATCATCAAAAATGTGTTTTTATATAACTCAGGAACAAAAAGACTGAAAACAAGTGAAAAACGAACAAAGTTTACTTAATTGTCACTTTCAGTCCCTGGAGTTTCACAAATTGGCAAATCTAGTCCCTGGTTATTCTAAAAACAGGAAAAGTCATCAAAGGTCCTTTTTAAATCATAATTTATCATAATTTTTCCTTTGGTGAAAAATCTCAAAAGTTTTGGAAAATTACAAGTTTAGTCCCTGAAGTTTGAAAATGTACAAAAATGGTCCCTGGGATTTAAAAACTTTGAGAAAAATAAATATGGTCCTTGTGTAATTATTTTATGGCAGGATTAGTCCTTGGAAGATATTTTGGAATGATGACAACTCAGCCCTAAAGTTTCAGTAAATTACAAGATTGGTCCCTATGCTTATTTAATAAACCAAAAACCGGATCTAAACTATCCCTAAAACCCAAAATAAATCCAAACCCAACCCAGCCTATCTATTACCCATTTACCCAAGCCCAAAATCAAAACAAGCCCAACTGCTTAACTGAGTTTAAAAACTCAGTCAAACCCCCTTTGACCCGTCTCTTTCCCACTCACCCCAGCCATAACCAGTCATCCCCCCAGCTGGCTTAAACACCTCACCCCCCTCCTCCAACACTCCACCTAACACATCCAAAAGCTTTAATTGCTTTCTCCCACTCTTCCACTAGCAAATCAGAAGAAATAGTCAAAGACAGCTTTTCCCGCCAATTTTCCATGTGTACTGAGGAGATTAAATTGGATCAATTGGATGGTGTGGATTCATTCTGGATGTCGACAAGAGAGTATCCCAGCTTAAAAATAGTATATATAGTGTGTAATGTAGCTAGAAATAAGTGTGTGGAAATTTAGTGTAAAAGTAGTTAATCGTATTTCCATTCCCTGTATTTGTACTTTGTAATTTTCAAGTTCAATCAATCAATACAAGTATCTTTAGTGTATTTGTTTGTTGATTATTGTCAGTAGTAATAATTTATGCATTGTTCTGATTTTCATTGAAACTGATGATTAGATCATTGTTAAGTAGTATCAAGAATAGCTTCTTAGCTGTTTTTAATAGCTTATCTAAGCTTCTCATAGCTTATTATAAGTCTATTGTAGTATAACTTGTACTAAATTCCAAGATTGAAGAATGGTCAATGAAAGTCAACTGAAGGTCAATAAGCTATTTCTGGGTGATTAAGCTAGTTCAAGAAGCTTTTCTGGGTTATCTAGCTTGTATTTGACAAGCTAGATTGGTCCTTGGTTCCTTGTTCTTTGTGCATCAGTCAAACCAGTTGTGAGCTTTTCTTAATTTATGGCATTATTTCATTAGTACTGTATAAGTGCTTATTTCCAGCTTATCTGTGTTTTTATAAGCTACTTGTTAGTTTCTAAGTCTATTTGATCAAGCTTTGTCAGTAGTACCATAGTATAATATCATTTTCAATACTTTGCTTAAAAAACCATATAAAAGCCAAAAATAGTCATTACTAGTATTGCTTATAATTGTGCTCAACTCTGTATTAAAAGTTGCTATTTAGTGTTAATATAAGTTAGTCAATCCATAATATATAAGCTTTTAGTTCAAAAATTTGATTTTCCTTTGTTAAATCCAAATCAGTCAAACACAAAGGACTGTTTGGATTTGCAAGTTTATATGTGTTTTGGTTGTTGCTTGTTGTTGTTCTTGGCTTAGATAGATCACACTAGGTCCCAATAGGTTAGTAAAACCATAAAAAACCTGTGCTTAGTAGATTAAAAGTCAAAATCAATCTTTGGTCTCTCATAAACAGTGGGCTGTTAGAAATTTTAGGATCAAAATCATCCAATTCAGTTAGTAAGTTGTTAAGATTGTTTTTTCTAGTCTATTAGTAGCTTAATATATCATAATCAATCAATTAGGAAGGATCAAAGTTCATAAAAGTCAAAACATTCAAAAATCAGCCAAAGGTCAAAACCACAGCAGACCCCTCTGCTGATCTGCTGATCTAGGGCCTGATTAGACTCCAATTGGGTGTTTCATGATGTGGCTTTTGCTGTTTTTATATAGCCAGTAGTGTAGGCTATCTTTTGCCCCCCTTAGGTTCACTTTTAGATAGCTTATTGAGTGCTTAATCTAGCCCTCAAGTCTGCTATTCATCTGAGTTTTCTGTGCATAGTTTTCAAATCAGCCACTCTGCTTATTAGCTTATCCTTGGTGCTTATTTGCATTTTCCAGTTGTTTAGTGCTTATTAGTGTTGTTTAATCCATTCCTGAGCTTTTGGGAATTTTTGGATTCCATTTAGCTTATTTTGGGCTTATTAGCTTATAGCTTATCTGCCCAAATCTGCCTTATAAGCTTAGTGATCTTGTCATTTTATTTTTCCCAGCTTCTTAATAATATTTTAGCATTATCTGTAATTTTTCATAATTTTCCTAAGTCATTTAATAATTTTAATCATTTTAATTAGTTTTTAATAGTAAATAAATCATAATAAATAGAATAATAATCAAAAAAAAAATATAATTCCAATTGTCATAATTTTCTTTTGTCATTTTTAATCTAGGAAAAATATAAATATATTTTTAGACCTTAAGAAAATCAAAAATAGAAATAAAGTGATAGCTTCTATTTAATAGAATTTATCTTTTTAAATTTTAATTAAGTAATTTTCAATTTTATAATTTTCTTAGCTTTTATTTACTTAGTAATATTTTTAGAAAAAGTTTCATATTTTTCTTTGTCCATTTAGTATTTTTTTAATTTAAATTAGTTTAATTAATAATTAAATAATAAATAATTAATAATAATTAAATAAAAAGTGTAGAGAAATATAATTTAAGTTTTTAAATAAGTTTTAAGTTATTTCACATTTTTAGGATTTAAATTTCATAAATTTTAATTTTAGTCCCCTTTTAGCTTTTTCGTTACGCGTTTTAAGTTTAATTTATTAGCATTTAAATTTCCTGTGTATATCTGTTTTTAATTTGTTATTTAGAATTGTTAAATAAAGCAAAATCCAAAAATATCTGAATCATCAATCACTTTAATCCTAGCTTTTCACAGTTTTCCATTCACATCTCGTTGGGAAACGACCCAGGTGATCACTTGCCTGGTTCACACTACACACGAGCATCCAGTTCCGAGTCTGCATTTGTTTAAATATAAGTGTTGGTTCGGGGCGGATCAAATTTTGGCGCCGCTGCCGGGGAGGTGTGTTGCGGCTATTGTTTAAAGTTCAGGCGATTAGTGATTCGAGATCCTTCTATCGGAAGTTCCTATTTCTCAAAAACAATATAAAATACAAAAATATTTTTCATTTCTTTTCTATATATATTATTATTAATATTATCATATAAAAAATAAAAACACCAAAAATAAATTCCTTTTTCTTTGTTAATAATAAATAAACAATAAAAAATTACCATCGAAAACCAAGACAGAGTACTACCTAACTGGGGGTACGGCCATAATAAGTTCCCAAACCAAAGATTTAAAACTTGCCTTTGTATCACTTGCGAATATCGGCTCACCTTTAATTGATAAACAAACTCTAACGGAGGTTCTAGGATAGTCTGACATTAAATTGTCGGACTGAAAGAAGCGGGTTTTTAAGGAGCTTAATCGCCCACCTTTGCTTCTCCGCCACTCTGTGCGTTTATCTTTTAAAGAGCTACCGTACGCTTGTTGATTATTGGTTTAAAGTTCACTTGTGTTTTGCTTCTGTCTTGTTTTAATTGGAATATTTTACTTAGTGCATGCGCACTCGTTCTTCCACGTCATCAAGCCCTTTACGTGAACTCGTAGAAATTCCGAGAAGACGTAATCATAGACGTGCTGCCCAAATAGTCGAACCCGAGATTCGTACTGTTCTCACTGAAAATATGGCAGACGAACGCACTATGGCTGAAATGCTCCAGGCACCCACCGAGGGTTATGGAGATGCCATTGTTTTACCAGCCATCGATTCTGATCATTTTGAACTGAAAACACATTTGATTCAGCTCGTGTCCACAAACCAATTTCACGGGTTTGAACGAGAGGATCCTTACGCACACATTCGTTGGTTCAACAAACTGACTTCCACAATCAATTACAAAAATGTGCCGCAAACAGTGATCAAATTGATGCTATTTCCATTCTCACTTGAGGGGGCAGCCCGAATTTGGCTGGATAAAGAACCCCCTCGATCCATTGAAACCTGGGAAGATCTTGTTAAGAAATTTGTAAATTATTTCTTCCCTCCATCAAAAACGACGAATTTAAAAAATGAAATAGCTGGATTTCGTCAAGGTTTTGATGAAAATTTCGGAAAGGCATGGGATAGATTTAAAGATCTTTTAAGAAAATGCCCACATCATGATTTCAATGTGTTACAACAGATAAATACTTTTTATAATGGGTTGACCCAAAACGATCAAGATGCACTTAATGCAGCCTCCGGTGGCAATATCTTGAATCGTAAACCCAGAGAGGTAGTTGAAATTTGTGAAAATAAATCCAAAGTTCCTATTTCCAGAAACAAAGTGAATGTTCCAGTCACTCCTACTGCTTCTTCTTCATCCGGTAACTCCTCAGAGTTAGCCTTTTTAACTGACTCGATGCGTTGTATGATGAAGGAAATGAAAGAATTAAAAAGTGAAATTCACAAACCGGAACAAATCAAAGCAATAAACAAAGTGTGTGAAACTTGTGGTGGCCCACATGCGTACTATGATTGTCAAGCAACCGATGCTTCTGTTTACCCAGCTCCCGTAGCTGTAGTAAACCAAAATCAGTACCGTCCGCATGCTGAGACTCAGTACCGAGCACCGAATGCTATGGTCCCACCTGGTTTTCCACCCGTGCCAAATCAGAATAATCAAAACCGCTTTGTTCAAAATCAGGGACAAAATTTTCACAACTCTCAAAATTTCAATCAAAACCGAGGTCAGAATCAGGGTAATTTTAACCAAAACCGTGGTCCAAATTTTAATCAAAACCAAGGTTCAAACCGAAATCAGATGTCCTCAGATGAGTTGCTTATGCAATTCATGAAAACCCAAGAGGAAACAAATAAGACACAACGTGAGACAAACCAGTTATTGGTTGCTCAATTAAATCAGATCAAAAAGTCTTTAACTGATATACCTTCTACCTCGGGAGGTCTCCCAAGTAACACTGTTACCAACCCTAGGGGTGAACTCAAAGCTGTCAGTACACGTAGTGGTAAATCTCATGTTGGATTCAAGGTGATAAAGGACCCGGTACTTCCCACTAACAATGGAAGTGCTAAATACGTCCAACCTTCGGTCGTCCAACCTCCATTCATCCAAAAATCTACACCCACAATTGCTCCCCAACCGTCAAGAATAGATCCAAATCTATCACGATTTACGGTTAAAAGTTTGTCAACCAAACTTAGTGAGCAAAGGTCAGCCAGATATTATTCCGAAATGCTCAATGCTGTTCCTGTCAGTGTACTTGATGACAGTGATGATGACGAAGATACCACTTACGTCAAAGCTATCACCACCCGGAGTGGTGCTTCTTATAAGGGGCCAGCTGGCCCTATTCCCCCTCCGTTATTTGAAATGGAAAAAGAGACGGAGGATACAACGGACAAAGTGCCAATTCCAATCCCACAAAGTACAGTACATGTCTATCCTCCGGTTGTCCCGAAAAAATCCAAACAAGGAGTTGTCTTTGAGACTCCTGAAGTCATTGCTCCTAAATCCAAACCTCACATTCCTTACCCATCGCGCTTAAATGAGCAAAAACTCCGTGAGAAGGCTAGTCAACAAAATGATAAATTCTATCAAATCTTTAAAGAATTACATTTTGACATAAGCTTTGCGGATGCTACTATTCTGATGCCCAAATTTGCTGCAGCAATCAAACACTTGTTAAGCAACAAGGAAAAACTGATTGAAATGGCTAAAACTCCAGTAAATGAGAACTGCTCAGCGGTTATCTTGAAAAAGCTTCCGGAGAAGCTTGGAGATCCTGGAAAGTTTCTACTACCTTGTGTATTTCCGGGAATGGTTGAATGTTATGCCTTAGCAGATCTAGGTGCAAGCATCAACCTGATGCCTCATTCAGTATGGAAGAAACTTTCTCTTCCGGCTCTTACTCCTACCTGCATGACTCTTGAGCTTGCAGATCGAACCATAACTCATCCCTGCGGCATTGCCGAAGATGTATTTGTGAAGATAGGAAAGTTCCATTTTCCAGCTGACTTTGTGGTTGTTGATTTCGATGCTGATCAAAAGGTTCCTCTGATTCTTGGAAGAGGATTCCTAAAAACGGGCCATGCTCTCATTGATGTATTTAAGCATGAGATCACCTTGCGTGTGGATAAGGAAGCTGTTACCTTTAACCATGATCAAACATCAAGTTACTCCTCAAATTTTAATTCTGCTTCGGTTAACCGAATCGATGTCATTGACATTTCTTCAAAGGAGTACTCTCAAGAAAATCTTGGTTATTTTCATAATTCTGTGAGTGGGGAACCCACCACATCTTCTCAACATATCATAGCAGACTCTTCCCCTTCTCTCACTTCGGTTGAGGGAAGTGATCCCTTTTGGGATGAAGTCGATGCTTTTCTTGCTCCAGATAGTTCACTTCCGCATGAGGTTGATGAAAACTATCTTGATCCTGAGGGGGATATTCTTTTTCTAGAAAATTTGTTAAACGAAGATTCATTTTCCCCTCTTCCACCAAAACAACTTCATAATGAGAAACCCAAGTCAGTTGAGAAAACTGATAAATTTTCTGAGATCAAGTTTAAGGACTTGCCTCCTCCGCTTGAAATTCTTGAGGAGGAAGTTCTTGTCTTAATTGCTGTTCAGATCTCTCTTCTTCCCCTCACCTACCCGGTGATTTCTCCTATCCTTCACTCGTTCGGGAGTGAGGATATTACTTTTGACCCCGGCATTGTCCATCTAACATTGGTTTAAATGCCGGATTTCCTGGTCTCTTACTTCCCCATAAACTTTTAAATTGCTTTTTCTCCCAGGCTGTTCAGGAACCCTTTGTTACAGTTGACCGTTCACAAGCGGTTAGCTTGCGTGATAAACCTGTCTGTTTGGGAGGAATCAGCTCAATTCGGGGTCGAGTCAAGCTAGCGACTCGGTTATCAAAAACAGTAGCAAAATATGGGTTTTCACCCATGTCTCACCTTAGTGTGGGGGAGATTCCCCACATGCTGTAAATATGTATATCCAAAAAAAAAAAAAAAAAAAAAAAAAAAAAAAAAAGAGAGGAATTTGCATGCCTTAACGGCTTAAATGCAAATTAAATAAAAATAAAATAAATATCTATATGAAATAAAAGGCTATTAGTATTTCCCTTTCACGTTCTAAGTATTGGTTTAACAACCGGTTCTGTGAATATTGAGGGCAATATTCAGTTCTAAGTGTGGGGGGGAATTCTTGCGAATTTGATCAAATGTACCATCTAGCACCCCCATTTTAGCCAAAATTTTAAAATATTTTTTTTTTCTCACTTAGAACTCAATAAATGGTTATCAGTCCGCCATGTCTAACCCACATAAGGATTGGCTAATCCAGGAGCAAACGGCTCTTGGTAAAGATATATCAAATCCGTTTATGGCTTGCAATTTGCCCAAAATTGTATGGTATTCGACTCACCATATCCTAAAAAGTGAAGAGTTGACTAGCCCGCAAGATTATGGCTTGTGGTAAAGGCAGTAGAAAAACCATAATTGGTAATCAGCTCACCAAGATGTTGACTAGGTCCATCAAGAGTTGGCTAGTCCAGAAGCAAACGGCTTCTGGTAAAGACAAATCAAACCCGTTGACAGCTTATGGTTTGCTCAAAATCATTTGGTTATCGGTGTACCAAAGTTCTTACTTGAACTGAAACATTTGGCTACTCCAGAAGTAATGGCTTTTGGTAAAGAGATGAAATCCATTAAATCTTCATAAATGATTGCTAGGGACTAGCAATAGTTTAGTGTGGGGGATTTGATATGTGTCTAAAAACACATATATATTACCCGTTTTAAACCCACATAAACATCCAAAAACACACAAATAACCACAAATGTTACCAATATCATCAAAAATGTGTTTTTATATAACTCAGGAACAAAAAGACTGAAAACAAGTGAAAAACGAACAAAGTTTACTTAATTGTCACTTTCAGTCCCTGGAGTTTCACAAATTGGCAAATCTAGTCCCTGGTTATTCTAAAAACAGGAAAAGTCATCAAAGGTCCTTTTTAAATCATAATTTATCATAATTTTTCCTTTGGTGAAAAATCTCAAAAGTTTTGGAAAATTACAAGTTTAGTCCCTGAAGTTTGAAAATGTACAAAAATGGTCCCTGGGATTTAAAAACTTTGAGAAAAATAAATATGGTCCTTGTGTAATTATTTTATGGCAGGATTAGTCCTTGGAAGATATTTTGGAATGATGACAACTCAGCCCTAAAGTTTCAGTAAATTACAAGATTGGTCCCTATGCTTATTTAATAAACCAAAAACCGGATCTAAACTATCCCTAAAACCCAAAATAAATCCAAACCCAACCCAGCCTATCTATTACCCATTTACCCAAGCCCAAAATCAAAACAAGCCCAACTGCTTAACTGAGTTTAAAAACTCAGTCAAACCCCCTTTGACCCGTCTCTTTCCCACTCACCCCAGCCATAACCAGTCATCCCCCCAGCTGGCTTAAACACCTCACCCCCCTCCTCCAACACTCCACCTAACACATCCAAAAGCTTTAATTGCTTTCTCCCACTCTTCCACTAGCAAATCAGAAGAAATAGTCAAAGACAGCTTTTCCCGCCAATTTTCCATGTGTACTGAGGAGATTAAATTGGATCAATTGGATGGTGTGGATTCATTCTGGATGTCGACAAGAGAGTATCCCAGCTTAAAAATAGTATATATAGTGTGTAATGTAGCTAGAAATAAGTGTGTGGAAATTTAGTGTAAAAGTAGTTAATCGTATTTCCATTCCCTGTATTTGTACTTTGTAATTTTCAAGTTCAATCAATCAATACAAGTATCTTTAGTGTATTTGTTTGTTGATTATTGTCAGTAGTAATAATTTATGCATTGTTCTGATTTTCATTGAAACTGATGATTAGATCATTGTTAAGTAGTATTAAGAATAGCTTCTTAGCTGTTTTTAATAGCTTATCTAAGCTTCTCATAGCTTATTATAAGTCTATTGTAGTATAACTTGTACTAAATTCCAAGATTGAAGAATGGTCAATGAAAGTCAACTGAAGGTCAATAAGCTATTTCTGGGTGATTAAGCTAGTTCAAGAAGCTTTTCTGGGTTATCTAGCTTGTATTTGACAAGCTAGATTGGTCCTTGGTTCCTTGTTCTTTGTGCATCAGTCAAACCAGTTGTGAGCTTTTCTTAATTTATGGCATTATTTCATTAGTACTGTATAAGTGCTTATTTCCAGCTTATCTGTGTTTTTATAAGCTACTTGTTAGTTTCTAAGTCTATTTGATCAAGCTTTGTCAGTAGTACCATAGTATAATATCATTTTCAATACTTTGCTTAAAAAACCATATAAAAGCCAAAAATAGTCATTACTAGTATTGCTTATAATTGTGCTCAACTCTGTATTAAAAGTTGCTATTTAGTGTTAATATAAGTTAGTCAATCCATAATATATAAGCTTTTAGTTCAAAAATTTGATTTTCCTTTGTTAAATCCAAATCAGTCAAACACAAAGGACTGTTTGGATTTGCAAGTTTATATGTGTTTTGGTTGTTGCTTGTTGTTGTTCTTGGCTTAGATAGATCACACTAGGTCCCAATAGGTTAGTAAAACCATAAAAAACCTGTGCTTAGTAGATTAAAAGTCAAAATCAATCTTTGGTCTCTCATAAACAGTGGGCTGTTAGAAATTTTAGGATCAAAATCATCCAATTCAGTTAGTAAGTTGTTAAGATTGTTTTTTCTAGTCTATTAGTAGCTTAATATATCATAATCAATCAATTAGGAAGGATCAAAGTTCATAAAAGTCAAAACATTCAAAAATCAGCCAAAGGTCAAAACCACAGCAGACCCCTCTGCTGATCTGCTGATCTAGGGCCTGATTAGACTCCAATTGGGTGTTTCATGATGGGGCTTTTGCTGTTTTTATATAGCCAGTAGTGTAGGCTATCTTTTGCCCCCCTTAGGTTCACTTTTAGATAGCTTATTGAGTGCTTAATCTAGCCCTCAAGTCTGCTATTCATCTGAGTTTTCTGTGCATAGTTTTCAAATCAGCCACTCTGCTTATTAGCTTATCCTTGGTGCTTATTTGCATTTTCCAGTTGTTTAGTGCTTATTAGTGTTGTTTAATCCATTCCTGAGCTTTTGGGAATTTTTGGATTCCATTTAGCTTATTTTGGGCTTATTAGCTTATAGCTTATCTGCCCAAATCTGCCTTATAAGCTTAGTGATCTTGTCATTTTATTTTTCCCAGCTTCTTAATAATATTTTAGCATTATCTGTAATTTTTCATAATTTTCCTAAGTCATTTAATAATTTTAATCATTTTAATTAGTTTTTAATAGTAAATAAATCATAATAAATAGAATAATAATCAAAAAAAAAATATAATTCCAATTGTCATAATTTTCTTTTGTCATTTTTAATCTAGGAAAAATATAAATATATTTTTAGACCTTAAGAAAATCAAAAATAGAAATAAAGTGATAGCTTCTATTTAATAGAATTTATCTTTTTAAATTTTAATTAAGTAATTTTCAATTTTATAATTTTCTTAGCTTTTATTTACTTAGTAATATTTTTAGAAAAAGTTTCATATTTTTCTTTGTCCATTTAGTATTTTTTTAATTTAAATTAGTTTAATTAATAATTAAATAATAAATAATTAATAATAATTAAATAAAAAGTGTAGAGAAATATAATTTAAGTTTTTAAATAAGTTTTAAGTTATTTCACATTTTTAGGATTTAAATTTCATAAATTTTAATTTTAGTCCCCTTTTAGCTTTTTCGTTACGCGTTTTAAGTTTAATTTATTAGCATTTAAATTTCCTGTGTATATCTGTTTTTAATTTGTTATTTAGAATTGTTAAATAAAGCAAAATCCAAAAATATCTGAATCATCAATCACTTTAATCCTAGCTTTTCACAGTTTTCCATTCACATCTCGTTGGGAAACGACCCAGGTGATCACTTGCCTGGTTCACACTACACACGAGCATCCAGTTCCGAGTCTGCATTTGTTTAAATATAAGTGTTGGTTTGGGGCGGATCACACACATGGTTGTAGTTTTCAGAATCATCAGATATCTCAAGGGAACATTTGACCTTGGGGTTCTGTTTAAACCAAATGGTCATTTGAATAGTCAGATATATACAGATGCAGATTGGGCAGGAGACAAAGGAAACAGAAGATCAACTTCAGGGTATTTTACTCTGGTGGGAGGTAACCTTGTTACATGGAGGAGCAAAAAGCAAAAGGTAGTTGCATTGTCAAGTGCTGAAGCGGAATTAAGAGGAATAGCCAGGGAAGTAGCAGAAGGGTTATGGATAAGAAAACTCCTGTCATAACTAGGGTTTCCTCCCGAAGCTGCAACCCGCGTTATGTGTGACAATAAAGCTGCAATCCAAATCTAAAAAAATCCTGTGCAACATGACAGAACCAAACATGTCGAGATCGACAGACATTTCATTAAAGAAAAACTTGAAGAAGGCATTATCGAACTACCATATGTCAAGTCTCAAGACCAACTGGCTGATATCCTAACAAAAGCAGTGGGTACTGGAACTTTACAAGAATGTTTGAGCAAGTTGAATTTCGGTAATCCCACCATTCAACTTGAGGGGGAGTGTTAAAATGAACCATGGGATCAGTATTCACATCATGTCCCGAAATAGAAGATTGCAGCCATTAAAGTCTCATTATTACAGGATCACCACAGCTAAGATGACAGCCATGACTAAGTCATCATTTCCATAATTATGATTACAATTACATGTATAAAATGGGGCATTATGCCTATTGTAAGAATCAAGTTTTTCAATAATACAAACAAACATTCTATTTATCTTTGTTAAGACCTTTTACTCCTTCAAAGCAACTAAGTCCCTGAGATAGCTCAGTTGGTTAACATAGTTGTACTCAACCTTAACTTGAGTTTAGTGAAGAGTTTTACCATGTTTGTCATTCAATCCCAAGTGTTATTCCGTAAACAAAGCGAGAATATGCAATTGCAATGAAAGGAATTGCATACACATGCATGAACAAAGAAAACACCAAAGAAGAATTGCACACGCAAGTTCCTCAGTTTGGTTTCTTAAGCCCAAAACATACGTATCAACAACCTTTTATTTTATTGAGTTCTTCAAAAAAAATAGGGGTGCGCAGAATTCGGGTTTCACTCACCAAAACCGAAAACTGAAAACCGAAATCGAACTAAATCGGAAAAAATCAAACCGAATTTATAACCGAACTGAATTTGCAAAAACCAAACTAAATCAAAATAAATATTGGGTTTTTGCTTTGGTTATGGTTTTGGCAAAATGAAAAACGAACCGAACCGAAAACTGAATTTACATAAAATAAAACACTAAAACTCTTTTATAGTAATATAACATTTTTTAAGCTTGAAATTATTTTTGATGCAAAATTTACATAATTAATTAAATAAATAATATGTAATTTGTGATATTCAGTTCGGTTTAATCCAATTTGAATTCGGTTCGGTTCAGTTTTCAATTTTACGTAGAAAAAAAAATTAACCGAACTAAATAAAGCGATAACCGAAACGGATGAACACCCCTACTCAAAAACACTTTGAGTTGAAAACAAATTCACGTTTAGAAACAAATCAAATGAGGGCATTGCTCTAATGGTATTACTCTCCTATCGCGAATGTATAGGTAACCGGTAAATGAGAATCTTTATAGAAATAGGTAACCGGTAAATGAGAATCTTTATAGAAATAGATCATGTGTTCAATTACAACTCATGACTAAAGTCACTTGAAAATGTGTTCATTGCGTGGGGTTAGGTGATTCGAGATGGATCTGTCGGTGCCGAAAAAAAAAGTGCACGGAGTGTGCCCATTTAAACATTTTGAATAACTAGAATTCCAACACCTATTAAAAAAACGTTTTTTGAAGCATAAAGTGTTTTTGCTTTATGTTAGACTTTCAATATATATCGAATGAAAAAGTCTAAAGAACGTTACTATATAAGGAAGTGATTAATTAACTCATGATGTTTTTCACAAATTAAAACATACTTTAATGCATTTCATGATTCAGATTATAAAGTATATTAAAATCACATGTAAATTTAAGAAAATAACTCACTGTTTACTAAACATCCTTTAATCATCAAGTGTTACGATTCAAATCTTCTACCTTAATTAAATAGGCCACTCAATCCATTGTCATGCTTATTTTAAAGAAAATTTATTATATAGAAAGTTTAAAATATGGTGGGGTACTGGGGTTGAGACCACCAAGAAGTTAGGGGGGAGGGAGTGGCAGCGGGGAAGCATTCGGCAAACCACGGTGCCGATTGGCACACTACCGCCACCAAGCGGTGCCGAACAAAAGTGAAACCAAATTGGTGAACTTTGCCGAGGTGAGAGGATTAAAAAAGAACAATGTAATCGGCAATTAAAGTGACAACATGTTTTTTATTTTTTGTTTTTTTATTACCTAAAACAAAAGTGTGTACCAGAAAAGCATGTACATGCTTTGGCTGAATCCTTCATAAACCACTTTTGAGGGTTTGGAAGAAACCTGCAAATATTGATTTAAGCTGGGATCATACACTACTAGAAAATGTTGATTTACCTACCATTCAAGAAACCTGCAAATATTGGAGAGAGATAGAGGGAGAGATGAAAGAGAGAGGGTAGAAAGAAGAAACCAAGATGAAGAGTAAAGGCAAGGAAAGTAAAATGAATTTCCAACACACAATAATATAATATTGTGTGGATCAGATAAGGCTTTAGTTGAAATGGAGCGTGGATCAGATAAGGCAACGGTCAAATTGTAGCCATAAATACCCCATTTTGAAAAATAGCCGTTTGGCTAAAAAAAAATTTACCCTTTTTTCAACAACAATTTTCATTATAAATACCCCATTTTTTCAAACAAAATTCAACCCAAATCATACATCCATACCCTTTAACAAAAAAAAAAAAAAAAAAAAAAAAAAAAAAAACTACACAAAATCATGGATCCATTACCCGGTATACATACTTACTTTTATTTAATTTTATACACTTTTTGTTTACTTACTTTTATTTAATTTTATACACTTTTGTTTACTTACGTTTGTTTATTTTTATGTAGACACCGATGAAGAAGATGAAGACGATGAAATTCAAGAAGTTGATGTGCGAGGAAAGAAAAAGGCAACCACAAAGGCAAAGCGTGAACATTGGACGCCCGACCAAGAGGTGGCGTTGGCAAAGGCTTGGATTCAAATCTCCGAATGTAGAAGATTCGGGAATGAGCAAAGTAGGGACGGTTTTTGGAAGCGGATTCTCGAGCATTACGCGACAACTATGGGAGGTACTACCCGAACCACTCATGGTTTGACAACGAAGTGGAAAGCAATGAACCACGCCATGGGTATATTCAACGGCCTCTACATCCAAGCGGTATAATTTTATATTTTTTAGAATTATATAGTTTTTAGAATTATATAGTTTTTAGAATTACATACTTTTAGAATTATATACTTTTTAGAATTATGTAGTTTTTAGAATTGAATACTTTTTACGTAACATACACTTTTTTTGTTTATGGAATTGTGTAGGATCGTGTTAGGGGTAGTGAGTGTAGCGAAGTGGACGTCATGAAAGTCGCCATGAAGGATTACAACACCCGAACAAGTACAGATTTTGGTCATATTCCGGCATGGAAGATTGTGAAGGATCACGATAAATGGAAAGAGCAAGAATGTTTTCAAGTTATTCCCGGCATGGGATGTGTGGCTAGCGGTTCATCGAAGAGGAAGTCGGGGGAGTATGAATCGGGTAGCAATGACAACATCATTCCCGACATGAATGAAGACCCCTCCCCTCCAATTGAACCAAGAAAGGCGAAAAAGAAGCAAGCGTCGTCCTCTTCCTCGGTCCATGATGTGGGCGAAGACATTAGCTCATACGCAAAAAGAAAGACAAAATATTTGGACATCAAAGAAGAGAAGGATCAATTGGCGGCAAGTTTTTGGGCTACACAACTTGACGCGACCAAGTCAAAGGTTCACCAACGGGATTTGAAGTTTTACACCGAGCCGCACGATCACATAACCGATCCCGCTATGTTGGAACTCATCAAACAAGAAAAACGTCAAGTTGCCGCAAAATGGGGATGGCTATGTAACTTTTAAATTGTAGTTTCGTTTTTAATTAATGTTTCGTTTTAAGTATTTTAGGATTTTTTTTTTAGGTTGTGTTTTTTTTAAGTATTGTAATATGTACTCTTTTTAATTTTAATGAAATGTGTTTTTTATTTTTATGTAGTTTGTGTTTTTATATATTAAAAAAAAAAAAAAAAAAAAAAAATTTGGTGACCACTCCCTCCAATTTGGTGAACTTTGGGGTGGATTTGGGGTGTTTGAGTTATAATGATATCATTGGTTGTTGGTGTTTGGTGAAGTTCACCCCTTGGTGACCACTCCCTCCCCCAAAGAAGTAACAGGATTCACAACGTTTGCTGTCAAAATCCGTAAAAGTACTGGTAGCTACAGATGTTTCCTGATCACCTGCGTCTAGGGGAGTGCATGCTCCAATCTCATTTTTGTCTCTCCATTTACCAACCTTGATTTACAGCCTAGCCATATGACCATATCAAATTATCAACGGTTAAAATGGATGGGTTGGATGACACGAAACATGGGCACACATTACTAGACGAGAATAAAAACCTAGGTGAACTTCCCACAATTATGCAATTCAGGCCTGAAATCATAGACAATCATACACTCGTAGTTGCTCACTTTGTATAATATCGTTGGTTTATATATAGTAAGTCCATGTTTTATGCTCCATGCACCACGAATTTGAACCAAACAACCAAAAGAACAAACTCACATAGGACCCTTTGTTAGTGCGCAAAACTTTATTAGTTAAGTGGGGAACTTATGGTTTGCTTTTAAGGTAGACGATGAGTATATAATTACTCTTAAATAATTTTGGGCCTAGCGATTGGTAAGGACATAGTTGCTAAGATCTCGATTTAACTTTTAAGATTTTTAATTTTACGCACCCGTTAAGCAAAAAACGAGTCGCTCCTTCGTATGATTTAAAATGCATAGGATCTTAAGTAATATCTCGATCTTACCATAGGATCGTAAGATCTGGATCCGATTCGATCCTACTCTCCTTAAATTAACTAACTAATAAATTATAAATGAACGAATTTTTTTGAAGTAAAACAAAAACCAAGTGTAGATTATTATAAATGTTTTATAGGAGTAAAATATATAGATTTTTAGATTAAAAGATCCGGCGTCCTTAATCACCGATTAGATAATTTAGTATTTTAAAACAGTACGCGTTACATTTTCATATTCTTATAACTTTCATAACTCTTCTTTCTTCATAAATTTGTTATACAACCAGCTTTGAATACGAATTAATAGATAAATAGGACTTTTAAACATCTAAGTAGGATCTTCCGATCTCAATCCGATCTTGCAGAGGAAAAAATAATTCATAGTATGATCTTTATCTTAAAAACCTTGGGTAAAGATATGTAACATTCAGAGAAGTCACTGCGAGATGCAATTAATACCCGATAAAATACAATTAATCTACGTAGGATTTAAGTTATAGATAATTAAATATATATGTTGATTAAACTAGTTCAATATGTGTGATTAATAAGGGAATTTAGGATTTTAGATGAAAGGATAAGGAAGGTCAAAGTCAAGCTATAGTGGACTAGCTAATTGTAGAATTTTTTTGGTTGATTCAAAGAGCAAAACTTTATATGATGTTGATAACTCAATCTTCTCAAAGGTGACATTTTGTTTTCACTTGAAACGTTTCCTCTCTGATCATATGCAAGTTTATTACTATTTTCATGTTTATTCCTTTTGAAATGCAAGAAACAAGTGTTGGTCAATACAGATTTTTCTTGAAATACATATAGGCCAGTCACTAATTTAATGTTACATGATGCGATAGACACAAAGTCACATTTTGCAATCGTGCCGACGTCATGACATCGGCATCATAAGATGCCGACGACCTGACGTCGAAAGTCTCTTGTCGACAATGCTCTGTCGGGATTTAACTTCTCGACAAAAAACCCCGACGACAATGTGGGACCCACACGTTTTTCCAGTCAAAGTTTTTTTTTGTTCGACAAGATTGTCCCGACGACGTGTCGTCGGGACCATACTAATAATTAACGATTGGATTAGTAAACCTAATTAATTTTTAAATTAATACCGACGATATGACGTCGGTATTAATTTATGATAGTCAACAAGATTGTAATAATACTGAGGTCATGACGTCGGTATTTTTTACGAAGGTCAACAACAAGTTTCATAATACCGACGTCATGACGTCGGTATTTTTTAAGAAGGTCAACAACAAGTTTAATGACGTCGGTAAATTAAAAACAATACATGATTTTTGATTTAGATGCCGACGACATGACGTAGGTAACTTAAAACTATACATTGATTTAGATATTAAATGCCGACGACATGTCGTCGCATTTAATTATAGTGCAGCTGCATAGCAACCTGCACAACTGCAATTTTCCAGATTTTTTCCGGAAAATTTTTCGAAAAAAATCTACCAAAACCTGCAATTTCCCAGCTGAATACCAACACATCCAAAACCACTAAACACTTATAAACTTTACAAAATGGCTATAAACTTTATAACGGCTAAAACGGTTATACCACTAAATACTTATAAACTTTACAAAACGGCTATAAACTTTATAACACCCTCAAAATACATTATAAACTTTACAAAACATGTGTTATAATCGCTAGACCTAGCTGCCATATCTACAAGTGTTGCAATATCCACAATGTTCAAGTCGCCAAAAGGTTAAACTATACAATAATAAGATCCGGGTCGCCAAAATATAATTTCAAAGATAAAAACAACACAAAATAACACATATACCTCTACCGCCCCTCGTCGTCATCCATATCATCGCTACGACGATCCTCATCATCACCACTCTTGCTGCCTGAGGCACTCCCGCTCCCGCCTGAGCCACTCCTGCTCCCGCCTGAGCCACTCCTGCTCCCGCCCGGGCCACTCCCTCCCGCGCCACACCCGCTGCCTGAGCCTACCTCACCTCGAGAAGGTATCTGGCTAATAAACTCGTGCCATTGCGGGTTGCTCCGGACATAACCCATCAACAAAGCGAGCTGCTCCTTAACTTCCTTAGCTTCTGCTGCAGCTGCATCACTCTTCTTCTCAGCTGCAGCATTCTTCTTCTCAGCTTCATCAATCTTCTTTTGAGCTTCAGCAAGCTTCTCGTCGATCTGGGCCCATTGTACACACCTAAAAACGAAATAATCAAAATTTAAAAATTGCCATTTCAATACATAAGATGAGTCATGAGTAATCTATTAGTATTATCCCACTATACATACCTGGAGGTGGAGGCGGGGTGTATGGTAACGGTGGCCTGCTCAAGCCGGGTACCACCCTGCCCCTGCCGGCTATATGACCCCGCTGCTTGCCCTCTGCTTGCCCTTTATTACCTGGGCAAATATCTCCTCCTCTGTGTACGCCACCCCTGTAGGCGTATCTGATTCGAGATCCCTTAGCCTGACCATCTCTTCCTATGTAGTTGAAAAAAATGAGAAAATTAATATATTAGTCGGGTTAATTACTAGATTATGTTTCAATAAATCATTAAAGTGCATGTTTGTAGCATATTCAATAACATGAAACACATAAAAGAAGTGATTATGGCCGAAAGTTTTAGAGAGAGAGAGAGAAGAATGGGAACTTAGAGAGAGAAAGTGAAATGTCTAATATTAGATTAAGAGAAGTTCCAACCCTTCCCATGTGTGGGAAGGGATATATATACTACAAGGTTTAGGTGCCCCTAGCGGGCTATGGAGTGAGCTGACAGTGGGTAAAGACCCGAACTACTCCACAAATACTAATATAACTAAACTAATACTATTAATACTAATAATCCTACGAGCTACATAAATGCTAAATAGATACTCGAGGTGACCGAGTCTTCACATGAATATTTATATTCCTAACTAATGCAATTTATTTTATATTTATTTTTTATTTTTTTGAGTCCAAAGAAATTGTAACGAATACAATTCCCCCGGGTCGTTCTCCCAACGAAGGTTTGACGGCGAATTAGTCGAATCGTAGTCGTGAAAATGTGAAGTGAATAAGTGACGTGAAAGATTATTTTTTAGAATTGATTACACTAAAATAAAAAATTTTAAAGCAATCTACAATAACAAATAAAAGCACACAAAGAAAAATCAAATAATGCAAATCCCGGGCTAATCCCAAGATTTATAAAACTAATAGTGGAATGCAAGGACTAAATATGCAAAGATTACAAGCTAAGGGACTAAAAATGCAATTTGCTTAACTATTATAAAAGTTAACAAGGACTAAAGATGCAAACAAAAGAATAGGGACTGAATTTGCAATTTCTGAAACTTATTTAAAACTACTAAAAAGTTACAAGCTAAGTTTAAACTACACAGAAACGAGGAGGACCAAAAGTGTCAAACCAGAAACTAAAAACTATTTTTATATTTTAATTTTCTTTTTATCTATTAAAAATTACTTTTAAAATGATTTAATCTAACAAAATTAAAAAGAAATAGCAAATTAACTCAAATAAATATGAAACTTTTAGGATAAATCTAAAATTAAATCTACAATCTAGGAAAAAGAAAAGCAACAAGCAAATAAGCCAGAATAAGCAGAAAGGGCTTATTCAAAATAAGCACATAAGCAAAAATAAGCTAAATAAGCATAAAACAGCACAAAATGCTCAAAAATGATAGGACACCAACAACTAAGCACTTTTCAACACTGATGAGTCAGAATGGAGCAAGCAATAAGCAGTTAAGCACTTGGTTAAGCAATCAGCTTTGACAGATTTAGCAGCTAAACACACCAACTTGTAGGCAACAGAGTAAAGCACAAAAAAATCTCCAATTTAAAATCTAAAAGTTGTTTTAGCAAGCCTACACTACTGAGATTACTAAAAACCAAAAAGCCCTATGCCAATCTATCAATTACTAATTCAATTTTGATCAAATTCAGGTACCAAAAACTTAGGACAGTGCAAGTATTTATGAACAGCTATGATGAAACGATTTTTAATGACAGATTAGGACTAGCAAATGATGATGGCAAAGCTTGTAAATGAACACAGATAGATTTCATACTATGAATTACTCACAAACAAAGATCCAAGCAATTCCAAACACATATGATCAACCAAATGATCTCATGAACATGACAACATTCAAGCAATGTGCAGCACATACCAAATTAACTTTGACTAAATCTACCTACACTTGTTATGCTACTTCTGACTTAAACTATCCAAGTGTAAACTACATATGCAGATATCTCAACTAGTAAGCACCAATAACACAGTGAACAAAATAGATCCAATCACTCTCTTCACTACTATTGACACAAACTTTCATAGATTCAAACCATCAATCTCCAAACTACTAATCAGACTTAATTCAATAATCAATATTAGTAGCTAATCCAACAGAGAATTGCAGCAACTAAACACAAGAACTCAAATACACCAATTCACTAATATCAAAGCAGTTTATGAAGTATTCTTAATCAAAATAGGTACAAACTACTATATAATGAATCAATCTACTCAAGTAAGCTGAATTATAACTAAACAAAACTAATTAAACAGTAACTATTAATTCTCACAGATCTACACTATAAAATTCAACAAATGCACTTTTAAACTAGCGACGGAAATGAGATCTTACAGATTTTAAGCCCTAACTGAAATAGGGTGAATATCCAACCAAAACCTATCTATTAGATAGGCTAACACCAAACCAGCTACCATGATTCATCAACCATTAACACCATTTCTTACCCAGTTGACTTTCGTTGACCGAGCACTTAGAACAATTTAAAGCAGCAACAATTGAACAATAGCTCACTACAAGCTACTGGTTAAGCTATAATGAGCTTATGAAAACATGTAAACGAAGATTTGAAAGCTTTAATTGAACTTTTGTAAATAAATTGCAATCGAATGGAAACTACATTTATTATTATTAAGAAAAAGATTACAATACTGAGGAATTTAAAGAGCATAAAACTGAATTTTATAAAAACTAAATGATTACACTAAAATTAGCTATACTACACTACTCCTACTCCTAGAGCTAACCAACCGAATTGTGAGTGAGTGAGGGCTTTTTATAGACTGAGCTAGGAGTCTTCAGAAGGATCCAGAAGTAGCATATCCACCGAATATCCCATTTAATATCCCTTGTGCTAGTTTAAACCAATCTGAGCCCTTGATTTGCATCTAATGATGTGTAATGATTGATCACAGCCGTTTATATGTCCACCTTGGCGATCCGTGTGCATACACATTCTCTGTCCTTGTCAGACGGATCCAATGATGAGGGAATGATGTGTTTGTTCCAATAAAGCTCTGCCAAGTGTCCACGTGATCTGACTAAGCTTGAATATTTTCTCTGTCACGCTCCAAACATGTGGGATAGCTTCTAGAATGTTTAATTAAAGAGTAATTATTGTGGAGAGTGGTAATTTTTGAGATGGTGAATTAGGGTTCATGGGATGAGGGGAAGAGATGGTACGGGGTTAAATTGGGGGAAGGGAAATGGTGTGTGGGGTTATTTTATTTACTTTGACTGAGTTGGGTGGTGTTTGACCGAATTGTGGTTTAGTTAAAAACTAGGTGGGCTCGGGTTGGGTGAATGGGCTAGTGGTTATAATGGGTTGGGTAGTATAAGAGTTTATTGGGTTTATGGTAAAGTATGGATCCAGGTTTATTTGTTTTTAAAGATTTAAGGTTATGAATAAACAAGGACCAAAAGTGTAATAATCTGAAAGTTAAAAGACTGATCATGCCACTTTTTCAAAGTTGAATCCAAGGGCTAATGTTGACAATCTCTGAGAATTGGAGGACCACGTTTGACTTTTTGACCATTATTTCTTTCCCGGCTCCGGCTTTTAACACTCTTCCAAATCTCGTGCTCATTATCTCGGGTTTCCCGTGTCTTTTGTCAATTTTTACGGTATCCATCCCTGCACATACAAAAACACAAAAACACAATATCTTTTGGCATTTTGGGCGGGTTTTTGGTTATTTTGGTCCGGTTTTGGTCAAGAAAAAGTATGTGTTTAAGCACATACCACTAACAATCTCCCCCTAAGGGAGGTCACCCCGGAAATAATATTTTGACTTCTAGCATTCTATCATGTGTGCTTGTCTTCTTAGCTCGTAGTTCTTGATTCTTCAAAGTCTTTGATCTTTGTGCGTTCAGCAGCGAAGTTTTGATGACTGATCTTTTGTCTTGGATGATCTTTGAGGATTCTTTGAGGTTATCATCCAACATACTTCTTCAAGTCATCCTTTTGCAGTATTGTCTCCATGTGATATTGTGATCTTTGAGTCGACACGCTCACACTTTTCTGGATCATGATTTTTAGCGTCAGAGTTGCGGAGGCAGTGTTGAAGGTCTTTTAGACATCATGATTACTTTGATTATGATGATAAAGTGTGAGCATGGAGTGATGGATCGGCATCTTTTCTGCAATCACCTACAACCGCCAGGAATTCCTGCATACGACAGTTAGCAATAAAACGTCCGGTACTTACAGGTTCGGACTTCGAGATTGTTAACAGCATAGTGTGAAAACTCTCTCTAATCCTTACCAAGGCCGTTCCTAAATCGAAAACCCCAGAGGGCTTACAAGATCTACCGTAGTAAATCAACGATTAGGTGAGTCGCTGGAGTTCACTCCACGACTGTAGACCGTTTGAAACCGCCGCGACCACTAAGCATAATCCACAAGGAATTACCGAAGTGACCTGCTTTCAGGGCTTTTTGATGTTGACCCTGGCAGGAATTTCCATTCAATCACTGAGAATTACATTTGTAAATTCCCTCATAAATGTTCTGGCAGATTGCTAAGATCTGCGTAGGACTCATAAGTTTACAACTGGTGTCCTTAATGTTGAACAACCAGTGTAGAAGTAACACGTGTTCCTATGAGATCTTATGATGCATCTCGTGGCTCTAGACTCGATAAGTGCAATTTTGGTAGTCGGAGACTAGAGCGGTGTCTCCTGTTTCAATATCAACATAACTCGTAATGAGCGGTCGATAGATTATGCAGGGTTCCCCGTGAGAATGAAACAAGTCCTTTTAAGAGAACTTGAGTGGCTTAGAAGGTTTAGTGCAGTGCGTCACTGGGTCCATGACGTCTTGTCTTCAATACCGGCGTCACCTGAGTAACAACCAGTAGCATATGAATTGAGCCCGGTTTCTGCCCTAAGGTTGAATAATTTGGAGGGCTATTTCTTTTCACCCTTTCACATTACTTTTCTTTTTAATTCTTCAACCCCTTCTTTCTCCTTTCTCATATTACTCCTTTTTCATAATCATACCTAAGGACTTTCTAATACTAACTATTTGGTATTGTCCTTGGGTAGATCCCTCCGGCTCTGGCGGATCATAGGACAGTTTTCCTAACCTTAAGCCACCTTATAACTTCTTGACTATCCTATGTTGCCGTCAACCAAATCCTTGAAAAATCTCTCAAAGTGTTTATAATTATGAAAACACATTTTGCCAACACTTTGAGAGTTTTATACTTTTCAAATGCTCCCCCTTAACATGTGCTCGGATGATTATATTATAAATTTGCACATGTTGGGTGGAGTTTGCACTTTTTGAATTGATCCACTTTTAGTGAACATGACCGATTCGAGACACGCTTACATCACTAGTTAGACTAGCTTGAAATTATTACCCGGCCTGGTCAAGTCCACAGACAGTTTCTCGAAACGGTACACTCTACTCAGACACGTCCTCTTCGAGACAAGCTTACATCACTGGTTAGACCAGCTTGAAATTATTACCCGGCTAGGACATGTCCTTTCGATTAATGACAGTTTTTGTTTCGTCAATTCAGTGGTGAAGTCTGAGTCGCGATCACATGAGATGCCACATCCTTTTTGTTATCACAAACCATTTGCTCCCCCTCAATATGTGCATCGATATACGAAAGAGTTTAGCACATATGGGAGAGCTTACATTTAAGTCCAAAGAATCACATTTTCATCAGGTTTCATATTTAAATCACATTCTCTCCCCCGATCAAAATTTTCTAACCTTTTGAGATTTGTGATCCTAATTGATTTAAATAAGTTAGAAAATGTGGGAGAAAATGTGGTCAGATTTAATATATTCTGATGATGGAGCATACAACTGCTCCCCCTCAATTTATGAGGGAGATCCACTACTTATCATGTACAAAGATAATCGTTATGACACAAATGATATTGACCTTTTTGCGCAGACGATGTGATCATCCGCTTTTCTGAGGGAGTCAGTAGTCAACATCAATTAACCATCCACCAACAAAACTTCCCAAGTATTGTAGATCCCCACTTGGCGAGACCAGAATAAGTATTGCTTTGTTAAAATGAAGTTGGTGGTGGTGATGACAGTGTTGTTGTTGTTGTTGCTGATGTTGGTGTTGTGGTGAATTCAGAGCCAGTCAATAGATTTTGAACATCTGATCAAATGGTTAGAGCGGGAACTGGCACATTCATATTGGCCATGGAATCTGCATAAGAATATCAACACAGATATACATACATAAAGATTCACTTTTCATTAATAGCTACCACATAGCAACTTGCCAACTCATAATACCATATTCATCTCATAATCAAACCATAGTCAGGAAATACATCAAACCGCTATCTAGCATGAAGAGCAATCAGCAATCATGAACATGGCAATTCACTCATATTTCAACATTCAACTCAGGATCTTAGGGACATGATTCTAACACGATAGCTACATACCTAAGCATATTCTGAGTGCACAAGCAATAAATCAACAACGATTCGACTAACACAAGTCAATCAACATTTAAACTCATTCAGTTAAATCATACAAATGCCTGTGGAGTATTCAAGAACATCAATCACAATGGGTTTTCTAACTTCTTTTAGATTTTGAGTTTTAAAGTATTTAGGGGATTAAACGAGGATTCTAAAGTGACACAAATGGGCCTTCTAGTTACATAAAGCTAGGAAACTATACGCAAGTTGCACATAATGCCCTAATCTTTCTAACAACTAACACATTTGGCCATTAGATATAAAGCATAGTAAATTCCTCTTCAACTAATACCCCATTAACTACAAAACCTTTTCTAACAATCATGAGATAACCAAGAAACCCGTTTGTGATATAAAATTTGAAATTCACTCTCCCCCTCAATCAATGACCCTTATTCTAGTTAAAGATCTGTAGTCGTTGATTGAGTGACAAATTTTATGCACAATCCAAGTCTGAAAGAATTTCAACCAACATGTTACCACCATGTGTCTCACAAATAATTTTCAGAAGAATCATAGAATGAAAACTATTTGTATACAAAGAAGACTTCTCTTCTTAATCAGGAAATAATGCACTGACGCGTGCACTAAATCAGGGATGCACGGATATGAAGTAATCCATGCCTGGGTAAACATCACCCAGTGGGAGGAACAACCGTCATTTTGGCGACGTGCTTTCCCCATAATGAAGAACGGGTTACAGTGTGAAGTAACTGCAAGCCATCATGACATGTTTTAACAATTCATTTTAACTTCTGCTCGAGCTTCATTTAAAGTCCCGTGTCATTATTGAATGACATTTCTAAGACCGTAAATGTTATCGATAAACAGAAGACATGCCTAGAGGAAACTATATATATATATATATATATATATATATATATATATATATATATATATATATATATATATATATATATATATATATATATATATATATATATATATATATATCTTTACATTATATATAACAGGAGGCGTTACACGTAGATAATGTCACATAAATGGCACCTCAATGCCACATAATCATAAAAATGCCACATAATCATAAACTGTGCCACCTAAGCATTATTTTAGTCAATTAAAATTCAGATTAATTAAAAATTTGACATTGGCAAGAATTGAACCTGGGTCATTTAATCCACATACTAATGCTTCAACCACTAGACCAACCAAGTTTTTGTGATTTACAATACAAACTAAATATGTCATGCTTAAATAATTGATATTGTTAAGCTATATTTAATGAATAAATTATGCATAAAAATTATATTGTTATTATTATCCAACCCTAATAAAACTTATAAACATAAACATACGGCTTCTTCATTCAGAACAAAATAAAAACAGTTTTATTCTCATCCAACATTCTAACTATCCCTAATCTATTCAAAGTGATCTTAATAAATATTTGAACTTTGCAGGAACATCTATGTTTATTTTGTTTGCGCCAACTGATCAGCATCTTAATACCTTTTATTTTCAATGATGTATTATGATTAGGGTAAACCCCATGACATCGTTTTTTATTCGGTTTTAACAATTATTATGATTGAATCTTTCATTAACTGATCTTATAATAAACCTTCTTGATGTAGTGGTGTATGAACGTATATCGGTGAGTGGGCTTGATCCTACAAGCCATGCTAGCGTAAGTGATCTTTATTGTCAATCTCGGCTCTATTGTCGATTTGTATATTTTTAGTTACCATTTTTTGAATCCTTGAACTTTTATTGTTCAGCTTACATTGAAGGATGCGGATTGCAGGAAGTGGATGCTCTGTTTCAGATAAGTGTAAACCTTTTCCGGTTTCGATTATAATATGAGGTACCCATTTTGTATCTGAATATATGTCTGTTTTGCAAAATGTTGTTATATCAGTCCCTCTTCCGGATCTCAGAGATGCACCACATGTAACTCAGATCCATGGGGAATGGAGGTGAAGTTGTAGCTTTTTGAATTATATTATGTTTGTTTTGTCTATAAGGGTTGCGAACAGTAGAATCAATTAATTTTATAAATTTAACACTACAGATCTCGAAATCAGTAGTTATTCTCGTGGCCAGATTTGGTTGGCAGCGAGGTCTTGAAAGGTTTGATCCGGTGGTATGACAAGATACACCGGCGACTTAAACAAGTGAATTAAAAAAAAATTAACGGGTCTACTTTTTCCAAAGATTTTTAGCAAGTTTGTTAGTGGTATTTTTATTGTAATTTGATACGAGACAAGTACGTAGTTTCTGGGATGTTTGCGATTGCCAGTATAAACTGCTTATATCATATCAGTAATAGTGAGTGATAATGTGTTGTATTGAATAAACAGCTTGGAGCTGCGTATTCCCTAACCTGCTTATTACTATACGCAATAAGCAGATAAGTATCTCTAATAAGTAAGAAGCAATCACTAAGCGTAGATTTTATGAAGTCCTCGTTTTCAAAAGTTTAACAAGCAATCACTAGAGTAGATATCATGAAGTCCTCGACTTCAAAAGTTTTAACAGCCATATAATTTAAACCTTAAGATTGTATGATTTGTAGCGATATCAAAACTACACAAATTAGTCAACCCTTTTTTTGTTGAAGTTAACCAAGAAACTACTAGATTTAAACCTTTAATTTCAAGCCGTCGGACAATATCAACATCTCCTTTTTTATCAAATTCCCCTGCTTTTCTCTTTGCTTTTCCTTCACAAGAGATCAAAGTCACTGCAGGACAGCGGCTGGATTTGAATCTTGAGAGGGGTAATTCGACGGCTCTGTTCTTATTTTTTGTAAGAAATTATGTTTATAGTGTGTATAGCAGTTCAATCATTCAATTTATATGCATTTATGTTTTGACATTATTAGGTTTATAATACTGTTTGATATTTGGCAATACTAAATGAATGCAGGCGTATTCGAGATGAGCTATCAAATCAGAATCAAGAAACTAGCAACCTCACAAACACGCTTGATCGAGTGAGTATACCTCAGTTTTATTTATCAACTTATCCAGATCGTAACTCTAAGCTTTTAAAATTATATTTGAAAATAGGAAATCCACACGTTAAGGGCTGAGCTGGAAGCAGCAAAATACGATGTGATCAAGTACTGTATAGGTACTCTTGCCTCAATATATGCTGTTAGGTATTCCAGACTGCTAACAAAATGGCAGCGTGTTTGTAAGTTTTAGAAGTGGCAAACTGAGTGGGTTGGTTGACGGATCAAAACAGCTAATTTTAAAAAAAGGTCAAAGCTCAAACCATGCTGAGTTGACCTGCTAACATATGTTTTCCCTATTATAAATAGTTAATGTATAATCATGATTGAAAACTGTAATTGTTTTAAGGTAGTAGGGAGTAGTCTATTTGTTTGAATAGTAAGTTTAAACAGTTTAGTAAACCAAGTATTACAATTCGGCTCACTATGACCCACTCAACTGCTTTGGCATGTTTCATAATGAACCAAGTTTATAAGTTTAGTTATTTGATCTGTTACGTATAAATTATAATTCAACTATGTCTGAATTAATTTCATGATTAGTGCTTCTTATATTTACATGTTCATATTTGTGAATTTTAGAATGATGTGAGTGAGAGAAAACTGTCTGCAGTAAATGCCGTGATCAAGTGCATCGAAGATCATAAGCTTGAAGATTAGTACCCATTGGCCCCACTTCAAAAACGGATACTTCATCTTGAGAAAGCGATGGCAGACAAAAAGCGAGCCACAGAAGTGTATTAAAGAACGGATACTTCAGTTCGAGATCAGTACATAATTTGAACTAGAGGTGAATATTTTGACCAATATATGGATTGGATAATTTTTGTTATAACGAATGGGTTCAATGGGCTATACAAGTTAAAATTTTGCCACATTGTCTCAGCTGCTTTATATAATAGCATTATACAAGTTAGCTTGATTTTATAATTTTCAGGTATGTCTACCTCCTGCTTACGGCAAAAGTGGACTCATAATAGCCGATAACCAATGAGACAACCTAATAGCCGATAAAAAGGGTCATGGAGCTATGAAAGATGACCCTGATGCATGTACAGTGGTGATCTGATTATGGTCCTAGCAGTTGAGCAGTTGGGTAAAGAAAAGAGAGATGATTATGGCCCTAGCAGTTGAGCAGGCTAAACAAGAGGCTATGAAAGATGACCCTGATGCATACACAGTGGTGATCGGTGGCGGTGCTTCAGTTCTTGATGGTCACGATGATGATGATGCAAATGTGAAAGACGTGCATACATAAATTCTCATTTTCATCACTGGGGAAAGAGTTGTTGAAGGCTGCATCTGTCAAGATTTCTCATGGAGAGGTACGGTTTAGTGGGACCAACGGGATAGGAAAATCAACATTGAAAAAGCTATTAACGTGGAGGGAGATTCTCATGAAGTTTTTATTGTTGTTGCCTCATGCTCGCCCTGGACAATCATAGACGTTGGCTAAATGATTTTTGTGCGGTATGCTGTTTATTGCTTTCCTGATATATAAGAGCGGTATTACTTTATTCTAAATTAAATGTTAAGTTCGAGTTGAACAACAAAACTTTTTTTCCTGTGCAAGTGTAATGTTTGACTTTTATTTAGTAATGGCTTTGCCTTGATGCAACCGGGAGTAGTTTAGGTTTTCGTTGATGAGTTTATGTCAATATAGCTATGTACATACTTCATAGATTGTCTTAGTATATCTAACTTGACAACTCTTAGTTGGCTATGGTGATTCTGACACCCGGTTGCGACCGCTATTTGCGGCCACTAAACCAATAAAAATACTTGATGTACGAAATTGTTTTGTGTTCTTTGAAGCTGCAGAAGACAATTGTACCTTCTTTGTGTCTAAAATTATCCGTTTTACATATCCCGCATGTTCTAAATAGGGAATGGAAAATGTCTCAGGTAGCGTGTATCTTGGTGTTGTTTTGGAAAGGCGAGAAGATTTCGGAATGGCCTTGGTTTATTTTCTAATCCGGTGTACCACATTAGGTACTTCTTAGTTTATTGTCGAGTCAACTGGATAAAATTTCCAGTGCTAAACTGTCTGAATCATGCATATTAACATTTACAAGTTCTTTTTCGGGGCACTTTAGTGTTTAGTTATTTGAATTACCATCGCATTATTTTTTAGTAATGTTAACGTGGTGAATTCTTGCTAGATGTAGATTACAGAGGTGATTTGAGCAAAAAAATGTTTAACGTGTTATTCCGGAGTTGCCAAAACAAAGAATGCAGTGATTCTCTTTCATAATGAGATGAGTTTCGGCTTATGCAATAGTGTGTCTCTCGCTGAAGAATGAGTATGGATGATGTTGATCGTGCAATTTATACCAAAAACTATTGTTTATTGAAATAAGTCTTTGGCTGCATCTCAAATTTATATTGTGCGCTATAAAGATGCTCATAAGATATTGAAATACCATTCTGCTTGAATTAGATAGGAACTAGGAGATGAATCCAAAAATGATGCATGCTTTTTCATGTGTGTGGGAAAAAGAGACACGGACGTGCTACTTGAGACGATACACTTATATACTCGGTGAGCAAAATTTTGTTTTTCTAATAGACTGGCCATACTGGGAGAAATCGATGTTAAATAGGTTTACTTTGTAGCCGATGTAAGATATGCTTTGGACTAGCGATATTCATCTTGATATTTTTCAGAACCGTTATGTGTTGGAGTTATATAGGAAGCTGTAACTATGTAACTATGAGATGAATTGGTTTCGAATTGTCAAATTATATTTACATTAAATATGTGTGAATTGTTGCATCATTTTCACGTCTGTCTACAACATGTGCTATCGTATATAAACTCATCGCCACAAATCGCGGATTGAGATACTTATTTACACGGTTCTTTCAATTCGTAGTATGCGTTTGTAATGATTCATTAGGTGTTAAAACTGTTGGATACAGATTATCAACATTTATTATATTTACCAACAATTTACACTTCCAAAAACCTGATTGTGATAACCATGTCGCATAAATTGTTGGAGTAACATACCTCAACCTCTTACTTATGAAATGTGCGTTAATAAGTAGCCTGTCTATCTTCCCCATTCACTTTCAACGTAAAAACATCCCTTTGCACAACCTCAATAAATTCACCAGGAATCAACTACAAAAATATTGGAATACGCATATACATATATCAGTTTTACTATTAACAAATACTAAAAGTCTAAAGATTATATTCGAAATAAAATAAACCTCCTAAAAGTAGCTACACTTACCGGAGATTCCATTGCATCATTGCCAACAAATCCCAACCATCTGGATGAACCCAATTCTAAGTTAAAATTCCAGTAACCACCGCTTTCAACACCTTCACCGTTGTAGCCTGTCACATAGAATGTATCGGCACTTTCTTTAATGAGATGGAGGTAGGTAATGTCTTCATACCCACTTTTCTCAATAAACGTCCTCCATTCATCACTATAAAGCTGCCACTGTTCACAGGGCAGCCAATCCATCCCGACCTTAAATTTCAAACGCTTATTGTTGATCAAATATAACCAGTTCTGACCATTATAATACAGATCATGAAACCACACAGGCAGGGTCTACATAAGAATTTAAAATAAATTATAAACATGAATAAAGAAAAACAATAAAAACAACCAAAAAAAATATATATATAAAAAGAAAAAAAAGAAGACAAGTATATAAGCATTAAACTTAAATTAATACATACATATCTTTTCATGTAAAAAAAATAATCAACCTTAATTATAAAATGTGAGGCTATCTTCCTGACAAAGCAACAAACAGCTCCATTGAATTAACAAATTATATAAAACACAGATTCTTAATCCAACAATGTCAAAAGATAAGTGAAATCAAAAAAATTACATGTCACCTTATAAATACCAATTTATATGAAAGCCATCCAGCATACACCAAATATATGTATTTCACCATCTAACTTGAACATCAAAATTATGTAAAATACCTCACTAACATGACTTATGCTTGACTGCCCAAGACAAAATTAAAACACTTCACAAGTTTCCAAACTACGCCTAACACCAATCATCCATATCAAAAATCAACAAACTTTAATATAAAACAACTATCATCTGCCTTTAATACTCAAAACCAACAAACTTATAACTCCTTAACCCAACAATTAACCACAATTATCAATCACCTATTTTAAAATATAAGTTGCAACATCTTCAATATTATATACAACAACCAAACAATTGCCAATAAACTATAATACTATCATCAATAAAATAATAACTACTCACATGAGTCTCAAAGTGCTGATTAAACTATTTGGGGTTTTATTTTGTAATCAATATAACAATCATCCAATACCAAAATCAAATAACCAAACATAATATTGAACTAACTCAGTATTACCACAAGGTTTAAAATAGTATATACCAAATAAAACTACGATATCTAACCGCATTACAATAAAACATAATTAAATGACGTTATGTAATCTGATTAAAATTTTTTGGGGTTTTCTTCTGTAAACAAACAAACAGCCATGCAACCTCACAATCATATTGTTAAACATATAATATTATCATAATCAAGTCCTGATCAACCAAACATTTAACAAAACCAGCTTCATACAGTGTATGAACAACCAAGTACAAAGCAAACAAAAAATTATAAAAAACAAATACAGTTATACTAAAATAGCATTCATATTCGCCTTATAAATTAAAGAAAAAAATAGGAAAAAAAAAAAGGATTCAAACCTTGACTGGCATTTAAAAAGATCAAGAGCAGAAAGGAAAGGTAATATGTTAATTATTTTGATCGGAAATGAAAACATAAATGAGACAGGTAGACATTTAAGTTTTACAATTAAATAAATCTATACTAAATAGTAATGATTACCTACAATCAAAATACAAGACTATAGATAATTAATAAACATATTTTGTAAATGTATATCATATGTAGTAGACAACAATGTAAACTAAATACTGTATCAAAAAATACGGTTACGTAAATGCATGCAACATATGCATTCGGAAATGTTATATAAAAAGCCAAACAAAACTCCGATCGTTTCAAACCATTCCTTTTGGCCGGAATATACAAACAAATTATACAACTAGACATTTAAGTAAAATATATACACTCTAATATGTACATTAATGAATACCTATTTTAAACATACAACACATAAAAAAATTAATTACCATGTATTTTTAATGTATAAAATCTATATTATACACCAACTCATACTAAATAGAACATAAATAACAATAGCATAACCCTATTTACGTAAATTACAAGTCATGCCTATTTAGGTGGCAACGTTATAAATACTATAATCGCGGGATACTTAAGCGCAATATCAACATTTCGTGAGTTTTAAGTATAATAATTCTTTTAACGATAACAATTTGAAAGTAGTATGTTTAATTAACAGAAGTTTTTTTTATTTGTTTGGATTGCAGAAGTTTGGGGTTCTCGATTTATTGCTCGAGACATCACATTTCGGAACACAGCTGGAGCAGACTTAGAACAAGCAGTGGCGTTTCTTTCCGCCTCTGACAAATCAACTTTTTACCATTGCAACTTTGAGGGCTACCAAGACACACTTTTTACCCCTATGCATAAACAATTTTTCAAAGAATGCCAACTCTATGGAACTTTCGATTTTATATCTGGTAACTCTCTTGCAGTTTTTCAAGATTGTGAAATCTTTTTTAGAATACTTAAGGCCCACGGAGGATTAGTGGCAACGGCTCAAAGACGATAGTATGATGACGAAGCTAATGGATATTCGTTCCAAGGGTGTAAAATAATGGCTGGAGAAGATCGTAAGCCCATTATTGATCAATAACCTAAAGCCTACTTAGGAAGACCATGGAATACATATGCTGTAACCGTGTTTATGCAATCTTTTCTTGATGACCTGGTGGATCCAGAAGGGTGGCTTGATTATGATGGTAACAATGCAACTGCTTATTATGGTGAGTACAAGAATTATGGATCAGGTTCGTCTACTGATCATAGAGTGACTTGGCCCAGTTACCATGTAATAAAAGATGTAGAGACCGCAAAGAAATACACTGTTGAGAATTTCATTATTGGCAATGACGGGCTTCCTAATACCGGTGTGCCTTTTACACCTGGTTGTATAATCTCTAAAAGGAGGTAAAAAGAGGAATGAACGTAAAAGGAGATAAATTTGCAGAACCTGGAGTGTCACTTCTTATGCAGTAAATGCACCAACGAATAAGTGGGTTGATGGAAACATGAAATCAGAAGTGGACGAGTAAGAAAGAGGAAGTTGAAGGAACGATGGTTACTTGACTTATTTCCGAACGTCAGATGTTTCACTTTCATTAAAGGTATCTTCGTTGTCTACATCTTAGAATGTTATGTTAAATGAATAGTAGAGTTATATATTTATTGTGGTATTTCTAATATGCAGTTGGGAGCATAATTTGTGGGAACACTTATATTAATATTTTCAACAATAGCAGGATCCATAGTGAACCAAATATTCAAATTTTGAGACTTTGATTGGAAATGTAGCATGTGCAGGAAGTTCTATTTGAACACTCAAAACTGCTTATTTGCTTTGGAAGTAAGTAGAAAAACTTATAAGCACTTAACTGAGTTGATAAAGATTCTGAATTATGGTAATTTGTAGGAGATCCTCACGAGTAATTTTTTTTTTTACATTTTATTGAAAATTGAATATCATACGTCATTAAGGGTTGCAAGTTATGGTTTGCATTCTTAAACAAACAGTTGAAAATATTAACGACGAAATATGTTGGAAGGTGAAGGGATGCCGATGTATATGAGGAGCATCAATGGTGACATGTATGTTACATCTGAAGTTGTTTTTCCTACCCCAGTACTAACACAAGATCATATGAAAAAACTCAAAGAAATTCTTAGTCAGTTTACATGTATAAATTGGAAGGTTTCATGCTTTTTTCTATAACAGTTTCTTATAGGCTGCAATAGGTTTTCGAATGGGTATGCCAGAAACTTAATAGATAACTATGTCTAGAATACATGCTTAGAAATTGCTTTTAACTTTGTTGTTTCAGACCCAAAATTGTAGCAGCGTCTATGATTTATTTTATTAATAACTTATAAAAGGATAGTCGGACGTTGATTACGATTTCTTATATTGCTAATGTGTCAACTTTCATAAATTAGTCTTAAAAGGAAACAATTCAAATCGGTCAAAATGGATTAAACAAACCACACACTGCTTTCATTAAAACCAATACTCTCATATTACTGTGTTAATGTTATAGACTTATAGTTAATATGATCTTGTTACATACATCATTCATTTTCAAAGTTCAACAAAAGTGCAACAAAGTGTTTGTAGTACTGTTTGAACACGTTCAAAAAGTTATCTGTTCTGGCCTGTTATCCAGTCTAATTATTTTGCCACATCTATCTGTTACATAGATGCATCATTATATGGTATGATACTTTTATTTAATTTGAAATCTGCTTATTTTTTGTTAACTTATTTTTATCAACGATATTCATAAGTCATGCCGCCCATCGGGCGGGCTTTGCAACTATGCAACGATAATTATAAGTCATGCTCGCCCATCAACGTCACCTTCTCTTAAAAAAATTTAAACGTAAACTAATACCATAACAAAATTAAATGAAATGGACATCAATAAAAATAATTTTCCATTAACTGACACAATCAAAATTATAAGCTTTATAATATTAACCATTCGAAAAGCTGATGAGCAATTAATCATGATGTGTTTGGACGACACAATGAGCCGATAAGCACCTAAATAAACTTTGATTCGTAATGGATCAAGTGTTCTTTGGTTGACATATCTAAGTGCACAGGTAATTCCCTTCCTTTCTTCTGGTGTTCTCATTAATTTGATAGCAATATGGGTACAACCCTTTCTTTCACCATGTACACTTTTCAATCATTTTTTACCACCCTTCTTTCGCTATAGTAAAATATGCCAACAATAACTATAAGACATGCCTGCCCATCGGGCGGGCTTTGACATCTAGTGTATATATATATATATATATATATATATATATATATATATATATATATATATATATATATATATATATATATATATATATATATATATATATATATTTGGTATTTTCTATTTTTATGATTTTTATGGTTTTTCTTGGTTTTAATATTTTTCTATTTACATTTTTCTGGTTTTATATTTTTCTATTTACATTTTGGTATAAGATATGTACAAAGTATATTATTCAATTTAAGAAAATGTTGACATGAATACCGAAATAAGGATATCGTTCTGTACGTTGTAGAAGTCAGTAGTCAACATCTCTTAAACTTTCACTACCAAAGCTTTCGAGGCTCCTGAATAATCGTCTGAACTTGAGCCTTCTCAATGTGAAGCTTTGATAGCTTCCCCCCAAACCGACAATCTTCTTTTGAGCAGTTTCAAAGCCCTCTTTCAAGCTTACATAAGGTAAGTGTACAGCGGAAACCGTAGCAAACCACATCAAATATTGCTGCTCCTTTTAAGAATAATCATCGTGATTCTCCGTTTGGGGGATCATCAAATAGATCAGCAGTGTATCATCTCACACTTGAATAATTCTTCTCACATTTCTTCCCGCTGAAGACTGAAGTAATGCATACCAAAAGTATCCAGAAACCATTTCCTCCAAGTAGTTGAAGTGATGCAATCAGTCTCATTGTATGAAGCTCAAAAACCCGAAGTATACACTCAATCCCATTAATGAAGTCGAAAACGTAATCATCAAGATCAATTAAGACATGGAAATCCCCTTTTCTCCCTTCAATAAATTGCAGATGAGAATTGTTACACCAAATTCAACTAAGCCCCGAGTGTAAGCAATTTATCCCGTATGTAGTCGAAATGATAACACCAAAGCAGTACCCTAAAATTCAAGTAAGTCCTGAATGAACACCTTTCCTTCTCTAGGATACCGACTAACTAGAGAAATCATCATACAATTGTGTACCTCTTTAATCATCAGAAACTGTTTCTTACATCTCTTCCCCTACGTAGTTGGAATAATACACCAAAAACCACGAGTTAAGACACTGATTTTCTCTGCAGTCATGACATTTGTCTTCCCGGAATAACTTCAACTAAGAAGAAGTATAAAGTTCATCACGTGTACTCGTTGTGCATTCCGATGTATGTCTCCTTCCCCCTTGCTGGTTTTGATACCTCAAAATCAGCAATACAAATTACGCACATATACTTGAAATCTTGTGAGAAGAACAAACTTGGCTCAAATGTATCTCGTGAGAATCAACAGCTACTGAAACGCTCTCTGACTATCTTTATCAACCCTTATGTTCTGTCGGCTATTGCTGTGACCACTTGGTGAAGTAAACCCGATATACCAAACTTGAAACTGACGAAGAATTCCCCAAATTTGTTACTTAAGCTTGCACTGTTGTTGATTGAAGAACGATGCAGAAGAAAACCCCTAAGTGCCCTTATATACTCAACTAGGAGCCAAAGCAACTACAACACCTCTTGAGACTATCCACATCTACATCTGCGTGTGACACTGAGCACTACAATGTAACTCCTTGAGGTGACAGCTATAACCCATGAGAACTACAATGTACCTCCTTACATCGGGTATAACTAGATAATCCAAGTCCCAATCATAAATTTTAAGCACGAGCAAGTTATCATTGAAAGTCATGCATCCAACCAACCCCGACTTCAAGATAAAATAAGATCACGCCTTTGTGAAAGTCAACTTCAATCTCAAATAAGGGATGCCAAATCAACTCCGTGATCACTTGTGATTCCAAGTCCAAATACTTAGCCGTTTTGACGTTTTAGCCGACATTTTCCTTTATGTTCTTGTGGTTGATTTACAGAGTGCACATTGGAAGGAACACCAATCCGTGATGAAGATGATTCTCCAGAACTCGGGTCTGGAGTAAGATTATGGAGGAGGGGTTCATTATCAATCACGGGAGGTAGAATTCCATGAATTTGTTCTTCCACACCTTGATGAACTTGATGCAGCAGCTCTGAGAGTGGTCTTCAAACTACATTACTTCTTCTCGCTTCCTAAATCTTCTCAGCTGCCATCTCTTTACTTGCAGAAGAACAATGTGAGCAGATCTAATTAGGGATTAAATCTGGTTTTCACTCTCCCCTAATTAGTGCTCTCCCCCAAACTGACAACCTTTCTGATGAATGCCCAGAATATGAAGAAGTCTTTTGATAACCAAATGCATGCCGTCTTTAGCCTTCTAACACACAGCGGAAAATGTAGAACAGACTGTAGACTCGACCTTCTTCAAGATTGTCCATTTGGGGAACAGAATATCAACATCTTCATCTCACCAAATGCATTCCAGTAATCTTACATATAACCCATCAGCCCGTAACGTACACATGAAATGATAACACCAAAGTAACAAGTTGAAACACTGATCATCTTTAATTTGTATCATGAGACATTAAGCCCGATCACGTGAACTTGTTGTGCGTCCTTGGTGTACACATTTCTCTCCCCTGATGGTTACGATTAATCGGAATCATCATAATTATGTGTACATGAAGCATTAACTGGAAGCACTTTATCACTAATCATATCAGCCCGTGAGAAGGTGTCGATAAACATCAGGAGTCCGTATGACCATTTAAAGATAACAATCAACATGTAGTATATTCACCCTTCTCCCCCTCAAAAATTGCATGTGAGTACCATTTTTGATTGAACGAGTGAATAAGAATACCATCAACGTTAAGTAGATCCGCTTGATAAACTGACATTTTGTTTATTCACCCTTCTCCCCCTCAAAAATTGCATGTAACTGCCATTTTTGATTGAACGAGAGAATAAGAATACAATCAATGGTAAGTAAATCCACTTGATGACTGACATTAAGTTTGTTCACACTTCTCCCCCTCAAAAATTGCATGTGAGGTTGCCATTTTTGATTGAATAAGTAAATAACGATGACTCCAGAACGTTGATTCACTTGATGACAGAATGAGCATGGGAAAAGCATGAGACATGTTGATGAGAATGGTCATAAACACGAAGATTTCTCTTCTTCCGAAGATAAAGCGCACTTAAGCGTACACCTTTCTTTTCTTTGAAGAATGGGGCCTGACGAGTTGTCAGTAGACGCCATAATGTTGACATTGAAACCCGAGGCTTGAACTGCAGTGATCAAACGTCATTGTCGATGAAGAACGAGGCCTGAACTGATTGTGAACAGACGTCGTTGTCGTTGAAGATCGAGGCCTGAACTGATGTGAACAGACGTCATTATGCACGTACATCACTATTGAGTTTTCTGATCCCCCAAATTAGGAGATTTCAATCCTTTTGGCCGCCACACCATGAGTTTTTCCTTGACGGAAATGATAGATGTACCTGCACTTAAGTAAGGATTCCCTACACTAACACGACGATTTTGCTCACATTTATATGGGTTAGTGACATTGATATCTCGATCATTTGGATTTTCACAATCATTCTTGGAAGTGCTATCTGTATCAATAGGTCTCCATCTAAGACCAACCATCTTAAAAATTCTACCCGTCGGTAACCACCTAAGGCAAGATCTCGGAGTGTTAGATTTTTTATACCCCTTAGAATGCTTGTTAAGAGAATCTTTTAGTCCTACAGCAATCTGCCCACTAGGTTTCTGAGCATGACACTTTGGTCCTACGGGCCTGTTGTGGCTTCTAGTCTTAGGGGATCGAACCTTAGAGTGTGCATTTCCTTCCATAGTCTTAGACTTATGAGGTTCACCCTTAGAACGACCACTAACTGTCTGAACATTTGGTCTAGATTGTGAAGTGACTGGTTTTGACAAAACTTGTTTCACATCAACTTGGGTTGCACACCTCAGGTTAGAAGATTTTGGTCGTTCAGATCTAAACGCATTTGGTTGTCTAACCACTGTTCGCTTTCTAAGAGGTTGTGAAACTGGCGTTCCTAAGATTGATGGTTTTGCAAACTTGGTATTCACACTATTTCCAGTTAATTTCCTCAATTTGTTCTTAAGGGCAGTGATTGTGAAACATTTCTCTTGAATTTGAGCTTTGAATTCATCATTTTTGGCAATCAAAGAGGTTGTCTGATCTATAAATTTAGATTTCATTTCTTTGATTGAATCACACAGGTTTTTACATTGCATTTTCAAAGTCTCATTTTCAGTAAGTAATTCAGCCACTTTAGTGTCATGTTTAGTCTTAACTTCATTGCACATGTCACGCATCTCAGCCAAACTATTTTTCAGGTTTTTGATCGTTAAGTTTTTGGCTTCTAGCTAAGCTTTCAAATCATTTATTATAAAGAATTCACGGAATTCAGGAAGTTCCGGATTTTCACATGGTAGTTTAGTTTGAGAACTTTCTTCCTTTTGTTGCATTGCGATTTCAAGAGAAATACAATGTTTTTTAAGTTGTAAAAATCTTTTTGAAAGTTCATTATAAACATCCTTTTCAACCATATCATTTGATTTGGAAAACTCAGCCGTAAGCAAAGAACTTGACGCATCATCATGTTCAGCATCCTGATCAATTTCTCCCCTCTTATGATTCATATTTGTTGAATCCGAGGTGATATTGCTATCAGTCTTTTCCAACAGATAAGTGTCATAAGTTGGTATAATTTGATCAGTATGTTGTTGTTCATTAGAGAGAACATTATGTTGATCAGACAGATGTACCTCAGCAGAGGGTACTTGGTGATTTACTGGACTGAGATCTGCATCCACACCATGTGTGATATCAGTCCCTGAGCTATTGCAATCATTATGCTTATCTGACTCTGTCCCGTTTCCCATATGTTGTGCCCTTTCATTAATGAACCCCTTAACATTACTCATAAGTTGGAGTAATGTAGCTCTGAACACGTCAACCTCGGTTCCAGTGTAGTTAGCAAAACACTTTTTCGTCATTTCACTGTCATAATCATAATCCTCAGTGAATTGCGAGTCAAAGAATACTTGGAGTTGGTTGCTGATCACACAAAAGGCTGCCATGGATCTAACTTCAGAGAATTCTTCTTTGTCAAGTTGTTGTTCAAGTTGATCTAAGTATAGAATCATTTTGACAGTGAAGTCCTGAACATCTTGACCAAAGAGTGTTGCGAAAGCCCGTGTGTATCCTCCCAAGTATCCAGGTTTTTCAAAGAGAACCTTGAGATGTGAATGAAGTAATCTAAAACATTCAATGCAACTTTCCTTTGCATTAGGCAATATTAGTGACTGAACCAACTCTCTCTCTCTCTTGCGAATTCGAGCACGAAGATTCCACATTAGCATTATCAGAATCACACACGTTTATTTGTTGTACAGAATTGGAAGTCTTTTGTTTATCATACGTGTCATACAACTTGAGTACCTCAGATATGAAGGAATCTGAAGTAGTAGACATGATGTAAACGTGCACGAGATTTTACAATTCTATGATTTAAACCGAGAAATAGATTCTTTCGCGGGATTTTACAAAAATCAAGAAATAAACCGTGAAATGATAATGATTACTTGAATGTGTTATGATTTAAGTTTGGTAGACTTGGTGATCTGTTGTATAGTTGTGATTTGGTATGGTTGATGCAAGTTGTTACGGTGAAATTATGGTCTGAAAACTTAAAACCTCAATAACTTCATTTTGGAGCAGTTTCAAGCTTCGAAAGTGGGGTTAAATGAATAAATTCATTCATTGTGCCCTTCTCCTCGGTCTCACGGTCGTTTTGACAGGTAATTCGCTGAAAACGGAGTTACGGTTCAAAAGTTATGACCGTTTGAAGTTTTGACGTAAAAAATCAACTTTGGTCAAAACGCAGAAAGCTCAAACCGCAATACCACAAACCGCAGAAAACACAAACCGCAGAAATGTCAAACCGCAACCTTGGTCAAACCTTAAGACTGGTCAAACCGCAGAACTGGTCAAACCGCAAGACTGGTCAAATCGCAAGACTTGTCAAATCGCAGAACTGGTCAAACCGCAGGACTTGGTCAAACCGCAGTTGCAAACAGACAAACCGCAAGAGATCAAACCGCTGAACCAGAATACCAAACCGCAAGATTCAAACCGCAGAAATACTAGACAAACTGCAAAGATCAAACCGCAACCTTGACAAACCACAGAGTTACCAAACCGCTGAACTTCAAACCGCAAGATCCTAAACTGCAATGATCTAAACCGCAAAGACTGGTCAAACCGCAACTACTAAACGACAAACCGCTACCAGACAAAAACGTCACTTTCCGTATGTTTTGTCTTGTTTCCCGTTATGGATAACCTCCAAACCGCAGTAAGAGTTTTACACCAAACCGCAACTAACAATTACCCAAAAAGCTCAAACCGCAGTGATGAATCCTTTATCGACAGTCAAACCGCAACGAAGAAAACTCATCCGAACGTCAAACCGCTGCCAAGAAAATCCTCAAATCTTCCACAAACTAACACAAACACTGTTGTATATTATCAAGGAAGATGTAAAACAACTTTGTGAACATGAAAGTACAAGTATTAAACGAATTAAACCACAAACAAAGCTTAAACTAAAGATTTTCTTCCTTTTTCTATTCGACCAACAAAACACAAGAAAAAAAAAATACCAAAACCACTCCACAAATCCGTGAATATGCACTCACTAGAACCTAACCATGACTCTTGATACCAATTGTAGCATATTCAATAACATGAAACACATAAAAGAAGTGATTATGGCCAAAAGTTTTAGAGAGAGAGAGAGGAGAATGGGAACTTAGAGAGAGAAAGTGAAATGTGTAATATTAGATTAAGAGAAGTTCCAACCCTTCCCATGTGTGGGAAGGGATATATATACTACAAGGTTTAGGTGCCCCTAGCAGGCTGTGGAGTGAGCTGACAGTAGGTAAAGACCCGACCCACTCCAAAAATACTAATATAACTAAACTAATAGTATTGATACTAATAATCCTACGAGCTACATAAATGCTAAATAGATACTCGGGGTGACCGAGTCTTCACATGAATATTTATATTCCTAACAATGTTTGAAAAAAAATTAAAATAAATAAAAGAAACGACACTTACATATTGAACACGAGCCTCATCCTGCAACCATACACCATCCTTGCAGTGCGTGTCAAAAAGGCTCTGGATGAGGGACGAGTACTGGTGGTCCTCGCTGTTCTCAAACTGTATATACACATGCATATAGGATAAAACAAATTAAAATGACAAATCAAACACCATATATATTTTATTTAGTATAAATACTTTTAATTAATATATAATTAAAATTAAATAATCTTATAAAAATAGAATGTGTCTTACATATTCGTGTCGAGAAACGGCCAATGATCTGGAACCGTGGCAGCTGTAAACCTTGTTCTTCTGCCGGTTATCTTTGTTCACAGCAGCTCGTTTCACGGTCTTCTCCGACATGTAGAACTTCACATGCTCCTACCACACAGACTGCTCCATGTTCGGAGGAGGCTTTCTTCGTATCGCATCCACATTCGCAGCCCCACCCTCCCTGGTAAAGAAATCGCGCTTCACGTCATATTTTTTGTCCGCGTATCGCCTAGCCAGATACGCATTGATGCCGGTCAGAATGTTATGCCAGTATGATTCGCGCATGTGGCGCTCCAAATTAAACATACGCTGCAATCAAATATAGTTAAAATTAACATAAAGATATAAATAAATAAACAAATTTAAATAAATATACACATTTAAACAAATTTAAATAAATGTACACATTTAAATAATTAAATATAGAGATATAAATAAATAAACAAATTTAAATAAATATGCACATTTAAATAAATAAACACGATAACATAACAATATAAAAGGAAAATGAAATAACTGACCCCGAGCTATGGAATGATGTGTGCCTTCTTCTCTGGTTCTATATCGTACCAGGAGGCATAGTGGAACGACAGCTGCCTAATCAGCTCGCCGACGTAGTTACTGAACCACCCGGCGTGCTTGCCCACATGAACGTACGTCCCCTGATCATTATACTCGAACTCAATCGACTACGGGCCACTAAGTTGCACGACTTTCTTGAGGGCCACATTCTTCGTGGCTTGGCATCGCCGCGGCTTGCCGCCATCCCGACCTCCACCCCTGCCTCCCCCCTCGCCCTACCTCCCTTTTGGGGTTGCTGTGATCCTACAATTAGAGTAAGTGAAAACGTCATAAAGTAACATGTAACCAAATTCAAATGATTAAGTTTAAGTTTCTTTGAAAATAATCTAGAAATTCTTACCACCACGACAATGGCTCTCAATCTGATGGGGAGGGGAAGGTGGGTCACCGGCACTGTCATCACCGTGACCGCGCGCGACTACTGCTGCCATCTGTAAAAGTACAAGTTGAATAACATATAGAAATTCGGGAACAAATTAACATAAGCATGCACACATTCAAATACATACACATTCAAAATAAATATACACATTTAAACAATCCATAACAATTTCATTAAAATAAGTGTCGTTTTACAAGTTACAATTTAAGATCAATCTGCTAAATCATAATCACTATCATAAAAAACATTATTCGCAACTTCAACTTCATCATCAGAATTATTTGCGACTTCATTATCAGAAGCTGCTAAATCATAAGGATCATTGTCTTCATCATCAATAAAATCATCGTCGTCATCAACATGAATGATTGGTGGTGGTGGTGGTGGTGCCTCAACTAACGTTGATTCACCATCGATATTTAAGGTTTCAAATTCTAAATCATTCAAATTAGCAGACAGTTCGAGATCGGATGAGTTGTTGCCATGTATCACATCATCATCGTCTTCTACCACGATGACATCCCAGGTTGTGTTGTGATTTACTTCTTGGACGACCTTCCAATGGAGTGGTCGTCTGGCAGGATCTTCAAGGTAGAAGACTTGTTTTGCTTGTGTTGCGAGAATGTAAGGTTGATCTTCGAACGCATAGCTACATGCCAAAATTTGTGTCATGTTGTTTCTAGTGGTAAAACGTTGGACTCTACCTCTTTTGTTGCATAAGTCGAACCACTTAACTCGAAACAACACAACTGTGAACTGGGTATACGCGAACTCCAGAATTTCTTCTAGCTGACCTTAATTCCGCTGTTCTGAGTTGTACGTTTTATATCGCGGCTGTGTACGACAAACCTCACACCGTTGACTACGCAAGAGTTGACTGAGATTGGGGTCGGTGATGGTCCACAAGCCAAAGCGAATAAGTCGGGAGTACAGCTTGGGTCATCGGCTATGTAAAGTTTACGGATCTATGAAAAAAGATAAGAATAGATGGAGATGAGTAATAGTCGTTATTTATACAGGGAAATACATACAATAAGCTTACCTTCGTCTCAAACCATCTCGGAAATTCTTGTTGCATGTCGCTATTAGGAAATTCCCTGAAAATGTTCTTGATATTAGAATAAATCGAAAAGATAACTTGGGAAAAAGAAATTTCAAAATAAAAACACATACCTTTCGAAAGTGTTCATGTACGTGTCGATCTCAGGACTGTTGTGAAGTACATACCATATCACTTTCTTCATTTCTTGGAGACCTAACCGAATGAATGTCTCTTTACCAGACTTAGTACATAGTGATCGGAACACCTGGAAATCACTTGTTGGGCGAGGACAGTCCTGAGATGTAGCGGGACAATTAAATTTTGTCTAAACACCACGAAAATAACGAGAACAGAAAGTTAATGCTTCATCTGCAACATAACCCTCTGCTATTGAACCTTCCAGCTTAGCTTTATTTCGTACATAGTTTTTTAGCTTCTTCATGTATCTTTCAAATGGATACATCCACCAGAATGAAACAGGCCCGCCTTCAAGAGCCTCTTCAGGTAAATGCATAACCAAGTGAATCATAATGTCAAAAAAAGCAGGAGGATATATTTGCTCGAGACTGCACAAAATATTGATCAACTGGTCTTTAGCTTTCACCATGTCTTTCACCATCAAAGTTAGGGCACAAATTTGCTTAAAGAATAAACAAAGCTCGATCAATGGTGTATAAGTCTGTACGTCCAAGTATTGCTTAAGTCCATAAGGAAGTAACCGTTGCATCATTATATGACAGTCATGAGACTTCATGCCCGTTATATTGTTATCATCTTTGGTCACTTTTGACTTGAACTTGGATCCGAACCCATCTGGTAGTTTAACTGCTTTGATGTATTGACAGAACAATTTTCTTTTATCGGGTGTGAGGGAGTACTTAGCATGAGGCTTCAAGCACTTCCCGTTTTGTTTGTTTCCGAGCCACAACTCCTGTCGAATGCCCAAAGCTTGCAAATCTTGTCTTGCCTTAGTGGTGTCTTTAGATTTGTCATTCATTAACAAAGTGTTCAAGATACTCTCCAACAAATTTTTTTCGATATGCATGACATCTAAATTGTGTGGTAGAGAAAGAAAAGACCAATATTCAAGATCGTAGAAAATAGACCGTTTAGTCCAGTTCAGTTCGACTGTATGATTACGTTTTATCTTCCCACCCCCATAATCTGGATGTTTCCCCGGCACACGTGTGGGCAATGTGGCATGTTGAGTCTAGATATCAGCCCTGGTATCTTTTCTAGGAGGATCTCTATCGTCGGTTTCACCATTGAATGTCGTATAGTTCCTCCTCTATTTATGGTTTTTTTTTAAGAATCTTCTATGACCAACATAAGCTGTTTTTCTTATCACACGCGTAGCCGGAGTGTCTACTTTACATGTAGGGCTAGCGTAGTAACCTTGCCCTTGCCAACCAGACAAACTACTTCGAGCAGGAAAATCATTGATGGTCCATAAAAGCATCGTTCTCATGTGGAATTCAGTGCCTGTAGCAGCGTCCATAGTCAAGACACATGGTTTTTTCCATAATTCCTACAGGTCATCAATCAAGGGCTTCAAGTAAACATCAATGTCCTTCGCCGGTGATTTAGGGCCAGGAATCAACAGCGTCAGCATCAAAGAAGTCTCTTTGTTAGGAATATAAATATTCAAGTGAAAGACTCGGTCACCCCGAGTATCTATTAGCATTAAGTAGCTCGTAGGATTATTAGTATTAATTTAGTTATCGTAGTATTTATGGAGTTGGGTCGGGTCTTTACCCACTGTCAGCTAACTCCACAGCCCACATGGGGCGTCTATGCTTGGTGTATAAATACCCTCTCCCACCAAAGGAGAGGGTTGGACCTTTCACTTCATTCTAATCTAACAACTTCACTTTCTCTCTCAAGGTTCCACTCTCTCTCTATCTCTTTCACTAGAATTGTCCATAAAACACAAGAACCATACATGTTTGATTTATGAGTATCTTACAATTGGTATCAAGAGCCTTGGTTTGATCTTTTGGTGTGTGGGTACTCGGATTTTTAATTGGTTTTTGTGGTTTTTTTTCTTGGTTCGACTAGTTTTTAGGGAAAACACATTGGTTTGACTTTGTGTGTGGTTTGATAAGTTAAAAGCTTGTACTTTCGTGTTTAGGATTGTTGTATAAGCTTAGTTTAGTGGTTGGATAGCTTGTCTCATCCGTTTATTGGGTGTTTGTGCAAATTCGAGTGGTGTTTTGTGTTTATTCTTCTCTGCGATTTGACTCTCGGTAACATTTTCCTTGTTGCGATTTGAGTTGGTTAAGGAAAATTGTTGTTGCGATTTGGTGTGCATCGATACTGCGATTTGGCATTTTACTTAAAAGGGGAAAGAAGACAAATCGCAAGAAAGTGACAGTTTTGTCCTATTGTGAATTGCGATTTGATCTTTGCGAATTAGGTATTTCTGGGTTGCGATTTGATTGAGCCTGCGATTTGAGTGAGCATGCGATTTGATTGAGCCTGCGATTTGAGTGACGTTGCGATTTGAGTCACTGCGATTTGACTAGTTGCGATTTGATTAGTTGCGAGTTGACAAATTGCGATTTGACTAGTTGCGATTTGACCAGTTGCGATTTGACATCGCGAGTTGACACTTGCGATTTGACTTATTGCGATTTAGTTAATTGCGATTTGACTAATTGTGATTTGACTTGTTACGATTTGATCAGTTGCGACTTGACTTCTGTGACTTGATTCTTTGAAGACCAGTATTGCAAGTTACCTTTGGTTATTTATTGTGATTTGCAAATCTTATCATATCACACTCAAGTAATCAGTATCGTACGGTTTCTTTTGTTGATTTTATGAAATCCCGCGAAAGATTCGATTTCTCGGTTTAAATCACAAGAGTTGTAAAATCCCGTGTAAGTTTACATCATGGCAAGCACTCCTTCTGATGACATTCAAGCTTCCGGGTCCGATACCCGCCCTCCTATGCTTGATAGGACGGATTATGAGTCATGGGCACAAAGAATTCGACTCTACTGCTTGGGGAAAGAGAATGTATTCAACATTCTTAAATCCATTGATGAATGACCCTTTCAAATGGGCACCACTAGAGATGCTGTCGCTACCACTGAGGATGGAACTGTTACCTTTAGAATTGACAGGCCACGCACTTACAACGATCTTAATGAGGAGGAAAAGAAGCGTTATGATGCAGACATTAGAGCTTCTAACATTGTGATTCAAGGACTTCCCAAAGACGTTTACAAGCTTATCAACTTCAACACTGAAGCCAAAGCTGTTTGGGACAATGTCAAAATGCTTCTGGGTGGATCTGAACTGACCAAAGAAGATCGTGAATCGCAGCTGTATGATGAGTTTGAGCAATTCAAGATGAATCCTGGGGAAAACATCACTGACTATTATGTGAGATTTCACAAGCTTGTGAATGACATGAGGATCATTAGGATGACAATGCCAAATATCCAGCTCAATTCTAAGTTTGTGAACAACATGTCACCCGAGTGGGATAGATTTGTTACAGCCGTGAAGCTCAACAAAGGATTGAGACAGACCAACTATGAGCAGCTGTATGCTTACTTACAACAACATGAAAAGCATTCTGTCTATGATGGTCAACTGAGGGAAAAACTCAATCCAACAACATCTAATGATCCTCTTGCATTTGTCGCAAATGTTCAGTCATTCAATCAATCCTCACTTGATCAAGTTTATCACCAGCCCTTTTCATCACAGAATCAGACATCATTTGCCCAATCATCGTTGCACCCACCATCTGTTGTGAACTCCCAACTGGATTCAGGATACTCTCATACTGACAAGATGATTGATAATCTCTCCAACCAAGTTTCCTTACTTGTCCAACAGTTCAGAGCAACACTCCCTCAAACCAACAACCAACTTCGAACTTCATCAAACCCACGTAATCAAGCAACTGTAGAGGATGGAAGGGTTGTGGTTCAGAAAGTTCAAGGAAGGCAGAATGTGAATCAAAGGAACATTGGTCGGGGTAATGTACCGAACAGAGTTGGGAATGCTAATCAGGGACTGGGAAGGCAACCCAAGTGTTACAACTGTGGTGGACTAGGACACATAGCAAGGAACTGCACTCAACCAAAGCGTCCACAAAACTCTGACTACTTCAAAGATAAGATGCTGTTCATGCAAGCTCAAGAGAATGGATCAGTTTTAGACGAAGAAGAATTATTGTTTCTTGCTGGTGATGGGGGGAATACGTTTGATGTTGATGTGGATGATCAACCAGTTCAGGACTTGGCACTAAATGATCCCAACATCTTCCAAGCTAATGGCTGCGATGCCTTTGACTCAGATGTTGATGATGAACCCACTGCTCAAACCATCTTCATGGCTAATCTGTCTTCTGTAGGCTCATCACCACAACAAGCTGGTCCTTCCAATGCATCAATCATATCTGAGGTACTAAAGCTTTATGACACCCATAATATGGTTGATGAACAGAAGATTCCTAACAAAGTACAATAGACAGATGTTGTTGAATCAGATACTGTTAATATGGGAAATAGTAATGTTATTCCATATGAACAATATGTGAATCACAAAGACGTGTCTGTTGTACCAAGTAGTGCATCTTCTATTGTAGATAATGCTTATGTTGTAGATAATACTTGTGAATTGCATGAGAACACCGTGTTTATCCCCGATGACACCTTGACCACTAGACTTAACATCTATAAAGATCAGGTGGCCATATATGAACAACGTGAAAAATTTGAGCTAACTGAACGTGAGCAGAAAATGGATAGTCAAATGCGTACATTCATAACTGAACATAATTTAAGGGAAGAAACATTGAAAAAGGAGTTATATTCTTTACGAAAATAACTTGATCAAACTGTTAAACAAAAATAGGAGATACAAGAAAGTGTAATTACACTAAAACATGATTTCAAAGAAAAAGAAACAAAACTCTTAAATGATTTTTCCAGACTTAAAACGTTAAAGAACAATATTGAAAACAAGTTGTATCCACAAGACCAGACCAGACAAACTGCTCAAATGATTCAAAAGCATAAAAGGTTGTATGATGAAAATAGTGAAAAGGATGTAGGTGAACCTAAATCAGTTTTACTTAAGAGTGTTAAAGTTGCCCAACCTGCCTTATATGATGCAAATGTAATGCTTAAGCCTGGTCATGCCCCTCCCGATGTGTCATCATTTAAAGAGAGCAATGAGGTAGAAGTAATAAGTAGAGAAAGAATGGCTGAAAAAATGAAGGATCCCAAATGTATAGCCAATCGAGTCATAATCAAACCCCATCATTACTATGAGGAGAACCGATTGACTGTTTTTGCACCTCAAACTAAGTTGACGCCAGAACAAATATTTTGGTCTTTGGACGTAGAAAAGTGAAAGGCCGATGAACTTAAAGCCAAAACTCCACCCCTTAGAAAAATAGTGGCTGCAACGGTGTACCCACCCAATACACCCAGGCACTTAGTTCCTTTAACTCTTCCCACAGAATGTAAAACTCTAATTAGCATATATGTTCTTAGTCAACTATTTGCTGATTTTGATAAAACATGTAAGAAGAGAATTACGCCAACGGGAATTACTGAAGGGGAAAGGGGTTTTTAACTAACAAAAGAGTGTTACTTAACTGAGGTTATTGCATTCTTTAAACTCCTCAAGGAACATTTTGAGGGCAAGCAAAAAACCCTTAAAACTGAAGTAAAAGAGATGAAAGAGGTATTTAATGATATGGAAAACGAGGTGTCCCAAAATGCGATAGAACTTAAGAGTCGTGAGATTGAGAGAAAGAACATTCTCATCACCAATGAGAATTTGATTGCTAGATGTATTGCACAAGATGTGTTTTATACTGCTACTGATTTTGCATTAACTGCTTGTCAATTTCATGAGTTGTCTATTGCATTGAATGTTTCCCAGAATCGTGTTGTTGAGCTTGAGGGGGAGAATTTAAAATTGCATGAGAAAATCCAAAACGATGACCATGATAACATGGTTAGGCATTTTTCAAAACTAGAGGTTGATAATCTTAATTTGCAATTAAAATATCAACATTTAGAAGAAAGAGTTAAAATCTCAAATGCCAAGACATCTTTGGATGCTTCTGAATTTGATGCATATTTTGAATTAAGTAAACGAGATGAAAAAATTCAAGCTCACACTAAAACGATTCGAAAATTGAGGGCCCAAATTGCCCAATTAAAATCAAATAAGAGTGATGTGATGGGCACCTATAAACCATCGTCTTCAGATTCTCAGAATTTTCACTATCAAGACACCATCAATAAATTACAATATGAAAATGAGTGTTTTCAAGCTGAAAATTCAAAAATCAAACAGCATTACAAAGAGTTATATGACTCGATTAAAGTCACACGTAACAATCACAATGAAAAGATAACTTCTTTACTAAATGAGATTGAGAATCTAAAGACTCAGGTGAAAGGGAAAATGCCAATCATCACTAGTTAAAATGTTGTTCAAAAGGTTTATGCTTGTAGAAAATATGCAATTGATGCTGTGACTATCCGGCTTCCTCTTAGAAACAATAGGTCAGCTCATCAAGTTTATCTCACTCATCTTAAGAATAGTCTTAACATTCTTCATGAGACCGTAGAAGAGGATAGGATAGAGAAACTGTAACACCCCCAATTTCGTGATATGCAGCGGAATTCAAATTGGGTGTTACTTCATGGCACAACAGTTGAATAGTAGAAAACGATCACCAATTTAGTCATTTTAAAAGATTTATCATTCGAATATCAGAGTTTACAAAACGAGGTCCCAATGGTTTCAAAGTTTATTAAATAGGTTTTCGAATGATAGTAAAATTTATAGCCTTCATAAGTATCCGTGCTCCTCCGTGCCATCCTTGCTCATTATGGACCTGAGATAAATACATGCTAAAAGCGTCAACACAAAGGTTGGTGAGTTCATAGAGTTTGTAAGTAAAAACTGTTGATATCCAAAATCAAAGAGTTTGTGAGTAAATACTGTTGATTTCCAAAATCAAAGAGTTTGTGAGTAAATACTGTTGATTTCCAAAATCAAAGAGTTTGTGAGTAAATACTGTTGATTTCCAAAATCAAAGAGTTTGTGAGTAAATACTGTTGATTTCCAAAATCAAAGAGTTTGTGAGTCCATAGCAGTTGTAAATAAATAATTGATTATCAAAACCAAAGAGTGAGTAATACCATAGTGTTTATAGTTAAACCAGTGGATTTGTCAAAATCAAAGTGTGAGTAAATCCATAGAGTTTGCATAAAATCAGTTGATCTTTAATAGTTCCAAGTTTAGGTAATAATTGTAACAAATACAATTATTAATAAAATAAGCGGTGGGTTATGATATTATACACCCCTAGTTCGTTTGTTAGCCCTAACCGGGTCAACACAAAATAGTTATTGTTTGCCAGGTAGTGATTTTCTGCTATATAGTGAAAACAAGTTCAAGTTTAATAAAAATAATGGCAATACTGTATCATGACTACAGTATCGTTCTATTGCTCTAAGTCTCATGAAACTCAACGCTTAACAGGCATCAAATATGATGTAAAGTATATAGGCCCTCGAGGTGGGTATTTTCCAATAACCCATAAGTTTGTTCAAATAAAGTGCGCCTGGGTGGCTCATCCTAGCAGACCCAAACGGGGATTGTCAGTCCCAAATAGATCTATTCACAATTATTTACGTTCATTCATAAGTGATTAAGGTTCATGATATGAGGGACTTCGAACATGGCAATAAAGGTAAACTTAGGCAATAGTGAATCAAGTATTGCATACAGTTGAAAATCATTTGTGATCATGTTTATAGCAGGTATCTCTCCATGAGATATAAAAATGTATAAAAGTGGATTCATAAGTTTATAGTAATCCGCAAAGGTTATAGTGTTCTTGTAAATAAAAATTAAGTGTTGCGTTTCAATAACAGCAAAGTGGTTCATCAACGGAGTATAATGTTAAAGGTAAACTAGTAAAGTTTATATGAAATACAAGCATGTATTTCCGCCATAAGTAATTCAAAATGGGTAAAAGAGTAGTCTATGGAACTCACAGTAACATGTATATAGATAAGAGTACTTGTAAAAGTATAACATTGTAATTGAGCATGTATCTCCCCCAAAAGTAGTTCAAAACGTTTAAAAATAGGGGCTATGAAACTCACCTGATGCGATAGCAATAATGACGAAAGTGGATTTACTGAAATGTAAATTCAGTTGAGATTTTGAAAATAGCTTCACACATGACCTGAATAATAATAATGTTTTGAGAATTCGTCTCAGCATGAATAATGAATGCGATATGAGGAATCGTATGACGATTTGATCGGTGACGTGAGTGTGATATGCTTAATATGTTTAAAGTTCAAAAATAATATTCTCAATAATATTATCTTGTTGTTATGATTCAGAAATCATATTGATCGTCGTCTCGAATTGGATGAGACAAAACGTTGAGTCGAGTGGTTTAAAAGTCGTTATATATAATTATAACATATAAGTTTGCGTTTGAACGAAACAACTGAGAGTTGAGGGTGTATTGTGAAATTTTAGGATTGGAAATAAAATGTTATAAAGTTTCTGTTTACTCTTGGACTTTCACTGTTTTTACACTTTATACCCTAACGGTGTTTGCGTTGCACCGTTAGTCCTTGGTTTATAAAAGTTACATTTTCGACCCAAAATTAACCCAATTGACAATCTGAGTTTATACTTTATTATAAAGTCATTTTCTTTCCCAAAGATACTGTTTTTACTGTTTCAGAACTTGTTTTTACAAAGTTGGCAGTTTTGGCCCCTCAAAGTGAAACTAGTTTGCAAAGTTAGTCCTTTTTGCATAAAAACTTGTGGAAAAATTCTACAAAAATTTCAGAAGCTTATTTTAGTTTATTCAAGCTTAAGTCAACTGTTGGTTTGACCAGAAAAATTAATTTTGATATATTGGGCCTTAAAACGCATAGAATAGTGGCCCGTTAAGAAATTTAGAGGCGAGGGCATGAAAATACTTTTGGGCCTGGACTTGGACTATTTTTGTGGTTCTAAAAATGTTCAGTATGGGCCCAGTGGGCTGATGGTTCGCTAAGTGTTATTGGGCTTTAAATTAGCCCAATTCGGATTATATAAGATTTTTCAGAATTTGAGTTTTAGTTAAAACTAGCGATGGCAGTTTAAAAAGGGGGTTTGTAAGTTACGGGTTGACATTATTTCGTGGAGTTCAAAACATGAAAAGTGTAGTATCTTAGGTTGTGAACGAGATGGTATAAAAATATTTAGGTGTTACGTTTACAAATTCGGAGATATATCGTGAGTTTGTGGCTAGGTCGCATGTTTTGAAAAAACTGATAAACTAGAAATTTGGCTAAATCCGGTTAAGTAGCTTTTGTGTTGGACGTTTTTCAAAGCTTTTAAGAGTTTTTCGTGAAAAACTTAAAACATGAAATTTATTATTTGACATGTATAGAATCGAACTGAAGAAAAATATATGTGGGTTACTTTTGTTATTTCAAACATATTAGTCTATGGATAGGGCGAGTTGAGCAGTTTTTCTAAGTCAAAAAGACTTAGAAAAATAAACCAAGTCTTGTGAGCAAGGCTTATACGTGATTTTTGGCAAAACGAAATGGGTTGTGTATATGTGTGATACGAATGCATGCGAGGCAATGGGGTGATCATTCGTGATCCTTGGTGGCTAGGCAACACCATGGAAATGATTCGAACCCAAATCTCACTAGTTCGTACGTAAAAATAAACATGTAAACTTATACGTTCGAGTTAACTAGCTACGAACTGAAATGAATGAAAAATGAATTCGAAATGAATTGAAAAGGGATTAGAGTGACTCACAACACCTCTAGGGTGGGTAGACAACGTATGGAAGTGAGCTTGGAGGTTGGGGAACGATTGGCTGGTTCGAATGAATGAACCCGATCACAAAACAATTCCAAACCTTGTGTTATTCTTCGAATGGATTTGAGTGAGTTAGTTATGGGCTTTGAGGTGCTTGAATGAAGTTGTTATGACTATGTATCGCATGGTGAGAGTTAAGAGTGAGTGTGAAGTGCGTGTGTAAGCTCGTATATATAAGCCAAAGAAATGCAAGTTGCAACTTGCAAGTAGGTTTCATTTGGAGTTAGTTCTTGTGCTCAAGTGTTTATCTTGTGGTGGCGTGAGAATTGAGTTGAGTGTGTAAGAATATGGAGTGTGTAAGTAAACTTGTAAGTGGGTAATATGGTCTTTGTTCTTTTCTTATTTGTCTTGAACTTGATTCTTCACCAAATATATATTAGAGGTCGGTTTGGTTTGTAGCACGTGGGATTTAAAAGGGTTGGATAATTTGTGAATTTGTCCTTGTGTAGTTCGAACAGAAGAGAGGAAACAAAATAAAATGATAGAGTTTGTCTTGGCTTTGTATGGTGTATTTGAAAATCAACAATATCTCAAAAGGTGATAGTGATGATTTCTCATTATCAAAGAGTGTGGCAGTGGCTCAAATGATGGTGGTTTGTGGATCTTTTGGCTGGCGCATACAACCAAAGGGAAGAGACAAAGGAGTTTTTAGTGATAATTCTTGTGGCTTGTTTCAAGTATTTCCATGTGTTTAACACATTTTAGACTTGGCCAAAAATAGAAGTAGGGTCATTTGATAGTTTGTTCATTCGATAAGTGCCTGGTCGATTTCATTTGTTAGCCGAAATATATTTTTGGTTCGAGTTGGGTGTCACACGAGGCACATCTTAGTTAAAATGTGAAACTTGGGTTGTGTTTATAATATGTCGAGTGCGTCGAACTTTGGTAAATTTTAAGTATGTACATGATTGAATTTTAAAAGATAGTTTGTCACACTCTATTCTTAGTTGGGTCGAGAATCGAGTTGAGCAAAATAATAACGTGATTGTTAAGCTAGATTGCCCGAAATTTAACCAAAGTGTTCGGTCATTGAGCAGCCAATATCGAAAGTTTATATAAAATATTTGGGCTTTGGTTTGCGTTGTGGGCTCGCTGGGTGGGCTGGCCCAATGAACAAAAGAATGAAAATAATAAGGGTTTGTTGGGTGTGTTTAGTTTGTAGAAATATTGGGTCGAGGCCCAATGGGTTTAGCAGCCCATTCGGTATTGGGTCGAGGCCCAATATAGTTACTGAGTATTTGTGAAAATTTTTTCGTGAGCTCGGGAATGTATTTGATCACGTTCGGTTAATTGGCGAAACGTATAGACATTAAGTGTTAAGCGTTAGTTGTTTTATGTAACTTCGTGATTTTTAGACTATCAAGGTTCGCACAAAGGAGGGTGACATAAAGGAGGTGCGAACATGTTACGACGTTTAGATTAACATAGTTGAATAAAAGAAAAAATTTAGCCCGTAAAAATGGTTAATTAAATTGTGACGATAGATTAGTCTTCGTTTACTATTTACAAATGGAAGGGAAGTTTACGGGATGTTATAGAAACCACTAGATAGTGCAGTTGTAGATGCCTGCTTCCTCACTAAACGATCTCAGGAACTCTTAGAATATGTTATTGGCACATGTCCTAAGATTGATAACAAGCGAGATAGGTTTATTGCATCTTCATCAATGACTAAGAACAAGCATGTTACCTTTGATGTACCACCAAAAACATCTGAACCCAGCACATCAAAACCGAAAAAACAAATGGCAGTGAAACAAACTAATGTTCCCATCATTGCTTCTACAGGAGTAAACAGTGACACTAAAGCTAGCGGGTCAAAGCCTAGTCGCAATACAAAGAAAGATAGGACTGCGCCAGCTAAGAGTGCTCATGAGAAGAAAGTAGAAGTCCACCGTAGGAACAATAAGTTTGATTTGATAAAAAAGAATCGTGTTGATTCTAGTATTAACTATAAGTATACTGTAATTAATTCGAATTCTAATGCTGTCTGTAAAATATGTAACGAATGTTTAATTTCTGGTAACCATGATGATTGTGTTGTGTCATTCTTGATGTCTCCTAAACGATCCCAGTTAAGAATGTTAGGAAACCTGAACCGAGTAAGCAGATTTGGAAAGCAACAGGAAATCTGTTTAATAATGTTGGTTATCAATGGAAGCCCACTGGAAGAAAATTCACTTTAGGAAATAAGTGCCATGTGGAAAACTAGAAGGGGGGGGGGTTGAATAGTTTTGCGTCTTTTTAATTTATTACAAAAACCTTTGCTTACTTTTAAACACTTAGATTCAAGTTTATGTGAAAAATAATACTTGAACAATATTGTTAATTGTATGTGTACCCTTTTAGTTTTGTTATAAAAATTTTGCTTTTATGAATGGAGTTTTAAATTGATCTTTATGTGAAATCAACTTCTAAATAATACTAACAATTATATATGCCTATATGTATGAAAGTAATGACGATATAAATAAAGATGTAAGTAAGAGATGGAAAGATCTAACCGAGACACGAGGGATATATAGTGGTTCGGCTACAAGGACACCTTCCTTGCCCTACTCCACTCCCCGAGCACCTAGCTCGAGAGTTTTATTCACTACTTCAACAAACTCCCTTATGGCGGAGAAAACCTTACACAACTTTAGCTTACACCGGTTTAACGACACAAAGCTAAATGTCGAGTTCTAATCGTAGCTAGAACCAATCTCACAACTTCAATCACAACTTCTTCACAACTTGTTCACAACGGCTTCACAACTTCTTCACGATAGCTTCACAACTTCTACACTACGGCTTCACGACTTCTACACTACGGCTTCACAACTACTATGCTACGGCTTCACAACTTCTATGCTACGTCTTCACAACTTCTTCGCTACGGCCTCACAACTTCTTCACGACTACTCACGACTACTACACACCACAACTACGTCACAACTACAATCTAGTTCACAACTATACACTACTTCTTCACGTCTCTACTTCTTCACACCTTTGCTATACTTCTTACACACCTTGTATTTCTTCACTCCTTAGCGACTTCTACTTCTTCACTATCTCACGACTTCTTTACGATGGCTTCACCACTTCTTCACACCACAACTACTTCACCACTTTACAATACTTCTACACTACTTCTTTACAACACAACTACTTATACACCTTCTTCACTACTTACACACTACATTACACCTAATATACACACCTTATACACAAATGAATGAATGATTTACAAAGTTTACTAAACTAACAACTTAGGTAACAAGATGATACTTAAGTTGTAATACTTCTAGTCTTGATTGATAGAAGCATTCTTCTTTTGCACTTGAATGGTGGAAGCTTGGATCACTTGGAAACCAATGCTTAAGAGTATATAATCAAAGGATTTAGAAAGATGTAAGAAGAGATTTAGAACAGAAGGTTTGGGGTGAAAAAGGTGAGGAAAAAGTCCAGGGATGAACCAGTATTTATAGGCAGATTCTGACAGCTGGAGGAGCGGGGCGGTCCCCTTAAATAGGGGGTCGGTCCCCTTAAAATTAAGGGGGCCGCCTAGTAAAATTAAGGGGGCCGCCCTACCCGAACGTTGCTCAGATTTGTCTTTTTGTGGGGAAGGTTTTTCTGGAACATTTTTGCCATTTTTGGTTAAAAATTTGAATTTATAAATTTATAATGGATTAAACATTTTTATTAAATACCAAAAATGATTTTCTAAAAGATATAAAATGTTTGTGACATTTTATAAAAATTCTAGTGATTAAGAAAATGTTCCTTTGATCATATAAAGCATTAAGCATTTGTTTATTCATACCTTAAGTGATTAAGTTGTAGAAGTGAATATTTACAACTAAATACTTGTTTATTTAATAAGTTTATGTTTAATGAGTTTACATTTTGTGATTATCAAAACATAGAGATATCAAGAAGTATTAATAATGTTTTTAGGCATTATTTATATCAACAATCTCCCCCTTTTTGATGATTACAAAACTTAAACTCATTAAATCCAAAAACTTATTTTTGGACAAGTATTTAGTGAGTTTATATTCACTTCTCCCCCTTTTTGTTGAATCAAAAAGGTTATGCCGGCAAGTTTTAGAAGCAAAATTTGTCGGAATGAGAACTCCCCCTTGATGTGTACTCCCCCTCGTTTGAGGGCATCAAGGAATCGAGATATGGAATACTTGCAAGAAAAATATTAGAAGCACAAGCATATATATCATAATATCACATATAAGAGCAACAAGCATAGCAATCACATATTAAGACATGAAACAAAACATTCATTAATTCAAATTGATTATGTGAAAAACATAATCATTGATACAACATTTATTATGCTTAGAGCATATAATAAGTAGAAAATTCTAAATTGCCAAAGAGAGCCATCGGACTTGCTTGCAACATAAAAACTTGAACTATTTTGGATGGTTGATGGTGGAGTGTTTGAAATGGAGGTGGTTGAGTGAGGGTAAGAATGTTGGATTAATGGAGGTGTATTTTTGGGTGCATAGATGTTGGAGAGTGTGGTGATGGAGAGATTGGAGGCGGAGAGTTTGGAGTGGAACATGTTGGATAAGGGTTTTGATGTTGTTCAAGTGAGGGTGTTGGATTAGATCTAGTGAGAAGATACTCAATCCAAGTGAAGTGCTCATTCAATGCAATGGTTTATTTTTGGAGAAAGATGCAACAAGGACAATTGTTGACATGTTTCTCAACTTGACTCAAGTTGTGGGGTGATGAGGGAGAGCTAGATGGAGGTTGATCTAAGTTGCTTGAGCAAGGTGTAGGGCAAGAAGAGCACTAAGCTCATGGGCTTCCTTGAGTTCTTCAATGAACTTCAAGTGTTCGGAGGAAGGTGATGATGGTGGAGTGTGGTTGTTATTTGGGATGGATGTTTGGACATGCAACATAGGAGTAACATGTGAGTTGGTAGGAGGTGGTGGTGATACTCTTGGTGGTGGAGACATTTGTGAGCTTGGGTAATCATGAGTGGATGAGGATGGAGATATGGAAGAAGAGGATATTCCAAGAGTGGTAAGTGTTTTGGATGGTGCATTGGTGAGTTGAGCAAGATGTGGGGTGGTGTGAATGAGATTGGGATTATTGTTTTGGGATTGATCATGCTCTTCATATGAATCATATGGGTAAGATGAAGGTGTATTTTTGGGAGCAAGGGTGGATGATTGGTTATGTTTGTGAAGGGGTTCATTAGGGTGAGCATGAGGCGTAGGTGTTGGTTGATTTTGAACAACATCATTTGTTGAGTTGGAGTTATGACAAGTGTCAAGCTTTCTTCTCCAAACGGGCCTTACGGAGATTTTAGCATCTCTTGAAGGCTTGAATCTTGGGTTGTTAGAGGATGACATGTTTGGATGGATGATATGGATGAGCATTTATGATAGAGAAGGGTATTTATAGTGTAGGGATGATGTGATTGAGGAAGGTAAATTTTGGAGGGTGGTTTAGGACAAAATGTGTTTGTGAATTTTGGGAAGTGTAGGATAAAATGGGCTAAAAAGTGAAAAAGAAAACAGTAACCCGTCCCTTCAGATGGCCGGTCCCCTTAAATAGGGGCCGGTCCCCTTAAAATTAAGGGGGCCGCCTATGGATTTAAGGGGGCCGCCCATCTGCTGATTCCCTAATTACTAGAAATGGGTTTTAGGCAGAAATTTGTTGATAAGGTTGTGTTTTTGGGTTTAGTTTCAAGCAAGTCCAACTTCTTTTGAGGCAATTTAGGATTTAATAACTTATGTATACTAAGCATATTTAATTAAGCAATTTTTATCTAGCATGCAACCTACTCATTAACCAAGTAACATATATATATATATATATATATATATATATATATATATATATATATATATATATATATATATATATATATATATATATATATATATGTGGACAAGAAAAATATATAACACCAAGTAATTCATAATATCATTTTTAGGAAGATTAATAAGCTAGTTAATTAATCCTAATGAGTATCTATGTGCAAGGAAATGGGGAGTTGTGATAGCATGGAATTCTAGACTTGTACCAAGTGAGATTTTTAATGAGTAAACCATGATTTTTCATTTTCGATTTAGTTCACTTATAAATGTCATATACATAAATATATATGACAAATATTAGATCACCATGCATGATTTAAATAGGTGTTTTTTTAGCATTATTCAACAATGTTTGAGAGTAGATTTTTATGTGGACGTCAAAGTTATTTTAACGAAATAGATTTGGTTTTATTTCAAAATATTTTTATGAGGAAAGAAAACAAACTTTTCCAATCTTTGGCTTTGATAAATACATAATCATGGACAAAGGTTGGGAAGAAAGGTGGGATGGTAAAATATGTTAAATAGCAAGGTGGCATATTGATATTCCACAAATTAGTCCAAAGGAATTGCAAAGGAAATATGCAAAACCCGGTTCGTTGTCCCGACGAAGGTTGAATGGAATATGTGATTCGGGATCGTGAATCGTGTAGTGAATGTGAATAAAAGTGATAGATAATGGTTTTTCTAAACTAAGATAATGAAATTTAAACTAAAAACAATTAATAACACTAGGGAAAATTCTATTCTAAGGCAAACGAATTAATAAAGTAAAAGGAATCCTAAAACGCGTATTAACCGGGAATCCCGAACCTAAACGTCAAAATAGTGAAATTCTAATCCTACATGAACCAAATTAATTTTCCTACATTCTAAATGATAAAAGAAAATTTTGAGAAAAAGAATTATATTTTTTTGATTTTTATTTTATTTATTATGAATTAAAAACTAAAATAAAGAAATTAAATGATTAAAAATAGCAAACTGATTTGGAAAAATATGAAATTTTGCAGGAAAATCCAAAATGATATTTAGAATCTAAGGAAAATGAAAATAGAACTTTTCTGACCCCTAATAAGCAGTTTGTGCAAAAAGCTGTTTGAAATAAGCACTTAATATAAGCACTTCAACACCAAATTCCACCAAAAGCTCAAATACAGATAAGCATACTAATTCAAGCTTGAAACAACTTTATAAGACCAAATAAGCACTTTGGTTAAGCCAATAAGCAGTATTGCAGATGCTATTTAAGGGCAGAAACAGTGATCAATTACCCTACTTTAAGCTAACCTAAAAGCTAAACAAAAGCTCCTCAGGGGAATCCACAAGCAGATTCTAAAAGCTGATACTACAAACTACATCTAAACCAAAAATGCCCAAATTTTAAAATCAATTGCTCATTCAAAATAGACCAAGAACATATGCTAATATAGACCAAAACTGATGCAGACATGGAACAGACCTAATGTGGGATTTGTAGACCAATATTAAGCTAATGAATAAGTTACAAAGTGAAAATCAAGCTCAGAGACCTCAAGCCTATACTACAAGCTTCTTAGAAAACCAAAAATCATGCCATGAGTCCAGGTAAATAAGCAGATATGAAGCAAGCTATAAGCTGAGATGAACAGATTTTGGTGCAGGGCTGCTAATAAGATACTGATGCAGCACAATGGGAATATAGACCTCAACTCTATCCAAACTCAATGAAATAGTAACAAGTTTTGACCACACACTTAAAACACTAGATTACACCTAAATTTACCAAAAGTTGCCACCAAATTAAGCTCAGCTTATACTGAGCTTATGAGAGCAAGTGTGATTCTAAATTTGCACTAATTAGCTAAAAACCTTAAAATGCCTCTAAGCAGCTTAACTCCTAACACAAACAGCTAAACTAACCTTAAAGAAGCTCAATCCAACCTTATCAAATGGTACATGAACAGTACCTAAGCTCAATCACACAGCAAGAGTATAAACCAAACACCCCTATAAAACCTATTTTTTTGCAATTTAATACTACAATCTCCAAGATGAGCTTATGAAACTGATACACTACTAATTATCTGACTTCTAAAGCACCTAATTAGCAACTTACAATATTTCAATAAGCTTTCATTAAGCTAATCCTATTTAGACTGTTTTTAACTTTTTGTGATTTAATGGTGAAAACAAGTTTAAACTATGACAACCTCTCTATCTGACATCTAACAACCATTCTAAGATCAAATAAGCTCAGGACAAGTGAATAAGCATAGGAAAATAGCAAATAAGCAATAGCAATGAGTAATAAGCAGTTTGACTATTTGACTAATATGGAATTTTGAAACTCAAAAATTAATAAGCTAATTCTAACTTGGTGATATATCATTATAAAAACATAATAAGATAAAATAAGCTAAGAAAAAGGAGAGCAGTACCAGTAATAAGTCAATAAGCAGATGAACAGTGATTTTGACCAAAGTTTGACTTTCATTTAAACACTAAAATTTGAGTACAAATGATTAAGAACTGAAGAGAAAATACAAATAAGCAGAACAATAAGCATTAAAATCAACCTAAACTATCCTACTCCTAAAGCCTAACAACTAACAGCCCAAATCCGTGAGTGAGTGGGGCTTTTTATAGCCTTGAGCTGAAGGTTCTAGGAGCTTGGGAAGCTTGATCTTGACCCTTCAATTTATGCTTCAATCATAAGCAATCTTTACAGCCCTTGGATCAAATGATGAGGTGTAGTACCCAATCACATTGCTTTATTCACCCAGCTTGGCAATCCTACACGTCTGACATTCTCTGACACTTGCGTCATTCTTCTAGAAGCAATAATCATTGGGTAATTATTTGGGTGTTGGGGTAATTTGATGTACGGGTAAATTAGGGTTCATCATACTGGGTAAATTGGGGGTGAGGGTAAAAAGGGCGGGCAATATTTTTTATTATTGTTTGGTTGACTGGGTTGGATAAGGGTGGACCGGGTTATAGAGGATAAAGTGGGTTGTGGAATCCGGGTTGGGTATATAAGGTATCCGGGTTTAAAATAGGAGTGGGCTTGATGGTGTGGGCTTTTGTGTTTTGGATTTTATTTTTGTTTTTTGTGTGAAAAGGTTTAAGGTTTTAAGGATTTAGTGAGAATTAGTTATAGAAATTTAAGGACTAGAGCTGCCAATTTGTGAAACTTCAAGGACCATTTCTGTAAATTAATTCCAAGGGCTAATTTTGACATTTGATGAAACTCAAGGGTAGGCATTTTAGCTCAATTGCTTCCCGGCCTCGGCTTTTTAAACTCTTCCAAATCTCGTGTCCGGTGTTTGCCGTTTTTCATTGATTTTTGTCCTTTTCTTCAATATCCGTTGCCTGCATAAACATAAACACAAAAACACAAATATCTTTGGCATTTTGGTTAGTTTTTGGTCGTTTTGGTCTTAATTTGGCAAATAAAAGGTATGTGAATAAGCACATACCAAAATTCCCCCAGACTAAGATATTGCAGTGTCCTCACGCAATGTTATAAAAACACGTTTTTAAATCCAAAAATTTCCAATCTCTTTTTACTATCTTTGAAAAGTAGCAAAATTTTCAAAAGAGATTAAGAAATCTTTAGGTTCTAAAAACTCCCCGATTTTCTTTTTATTCTATTTTTTTGTATTTTTCTCATAATCTTGTGACGGTTTTGTTGACAATCGTTATCTATCAATAACTTTTAGGGTCAACGAGTAGGAAGCACGACTCATAAAGAAGTGACCATACGGATAAAATTCGTTGTCCCTGATTTTTTACGAGTCCCCAAACTAAGCTTAAAAGCGAAATCATTGTCTGTTTACAAATTATATGCTAACACTACCCATATAAGTTATTTGTGTAATTACCTATTGCTCCCAGTTTCCTAATTTGCCTCTATTTATTTTATTTTTGGTGAGAAATGAATTTCTTCATATTTTCTTGTTTCGATAAGTTTTAAGTCCGATAAAGATACTAAATTAAGACACTAAGTAGTTTTCAATCTTCTCTCGAGAACCGTTGCTTTGAAAATGAGGTCCACATCAAGGTTTTTATTTATATTTTTGACTTTTTTCTATTTTTTTTTCATTCATCACCTTTTTTTTTTATCACTAACTTTTCAATTACGTACCCTAAACGACGGAGCTTCACGGTTTAGTTCCAAGACCTTACACCTTCCGGAATAAAGGATCCAAGGGCCGTTACAACGGAGTGTTCCAAGACTCTAGACATTCCTGAAATGAGGATCCAAGGTGGTTACACCAAGACCTCACACATTCCTGAACTAGAGGTCCAAGGGCCGGTGCAAGAGGGTAGCCAAGACCTAAACGCCTTCTGTAAATAAGGATCCAAGGCCCGATCTCGAATCCGTAGCTTAGAGCACTTAACTTATTATTATTAAACGTATTTATTAAGTAACCTTGATGTGTACCCAATTTTTAAAGCAAGGATTCTTTTAAGAAGACCAAGAACTAATCATCGGCAAAACCTAACATCTTTAATTATTCTTACAGTTATATAAGGTGAAACAATTTTGTGGGAGCAAAAGGCCACAAGTAACTTCGATGAGCTCTGAAGAGAACCGACTACTCCACGCTTAGCATCTAACTTCTAAATAAACTCTATCATTTCTCGTTCTTCGCAAATTTAAAATCTTAAATAATAAGATCCGCGAATGCTTAGCCGAATGGTTAAGGAGACAAGCTAGGGCTCAACACGCCCGATCAAGTCAGAATTTTATTCCTACTCTCACCAGCGGAAAGTCAACAAAATGTCAAAATTTATTATATTTTTGCAAAATTTTTTAACTTTTTCTCATTTTTTTGGATTTTTTTCAATTTTTAAGGAGGAAAAACGGGGTTGCGAGAGTAAACAGCAAAAAATGCAAGGCAAAAATCAAATCGAAAGATTACCCCCCAGACTAAAACGAGACATTGTCCTCAATGTCTTAAAGGTAAGGGTTCTCCTACATAAATCTAAGGCCGTTTATTAATTATGCCAAAGATAAACGTAAAACGATAAGATTAAGGATATCGGATAAGCAACGAATGATGAAACTCGAGTGGAGAGAAGTAAACCACGAGCACGAGAGTCTTCATTATTCGGGAAAATCCTGGACAAAGACAAACAACCACGAAACACGACAAATGGAAGAGGTAGCCCTCCTCACTTATATTAAGAAAATAGAAAGAAAATAGATGTATAAGCATGGGGTGCCTCCCATGAAGCGCTTGTTTTTGATCGAGTCGTATAGCTTAGACTCGCCCCGAAATTACTTAATCTTGGGGGAGCATGTGGAAAAGAAAATCTCCATCGGACTTTCGTTCAAGATGTTTGGATAAACATTGAAACATACGAAAGTTCTACTCCGATGAGATACCCGCGGCTTAAAAGAAGGAGAGATGCCGGGGTCAAAGATGGTATCTTCACTCCCGAAGGAGTGAAAGATAGGAGAAGTCACCGGATAGGTGAAGAAAGGGTGAAAGATCTTTATCACAATGAGGATCCATTCTTCATCCTCAAAATTACCATTTTCCTGATCTTGAATATCATCATTGAAGCTCTTATGGTCATAATCAACAAAGACCTCGGGCGGGAGGGTCGGGATGATGTCATTGATAAGCAAATGCTCATGATAGAGTACATCTCCCCCCGGGTCAGGATCTTCCTCAAAATTAAAGTAATCGTACTCTGGAGGAGATATGATAGGAGCGAGTTCACCGGAGAACTCCTCGTGAAGAGAATCAATCATATGATGTAAATCTGTGAGCTCGGGTTCCGTCACGGACTCATCACTCTCCTCCATCTGAATATCAAAGATTGGGTTATCTGAAATGAAAGTAAAGTCAGACCCGAAATCGAATAGAGGATTGGTGATAGTCGTTTTGAATGGTTCGGAAATAAGCTCATCAAATTCTTTTGAAGGATTGATTTCAACTTCCTTCGGAGGGAGAGAAAGAGATGCTTCTTGGTTCAATAATTTCTCAAGTAAAAGAATATCTCCCTCCGGATCAAGATAAGAATCATCAATTTCTGGTGAAATTGAAAAATATTTGAGACAAGCATCGATCTCTTCCAAGGCAGGATCATTTCCCTCAACCGGAGTGAGGGAAGGGGAAGAGTCGAAAATGATAGGATCTGAAGACGGAGTGGGATTGCCACTCGGAGGTTTATCTGAAATTTTAAGAACTTCGGGGGCACACTCCTTGTCATAAGCGTCTTCGACCCTATGTTTATCATATAAAGCTCTGATAAGTTGCATCCGCTCCTCTGCTAATAATTCTTCCATGCTTCGTTTGTCTTCCTGCTTTTCGACGGGAGTGATAGCAACTGACGGACTCTCATAAACTCCCCACATAGAATCCTCATCATCGTCGTCATCGTAAAAGAAAGTTTGACGATATTGGGAACTTACTCTAGCTGCTTGTTCTTCAGCTAGAAGTTCTCCATAAGTTTTCTGATGAGGATCTTCTTGGGGAAGTTTTTTAATCGATTCCTTAATTTCTTCGATTAAATTTAGAAGATGAAGAACGTCTTGAGAAAGTGGATGAGGTGGTGGTTGAATCATTTGGTACTGTGGAGGTTGGTCATGATAAGAATAGTCATAATTGTTACAAGGACCATGCTCATAGACAAGCGGGTTCCTCGTTTGACAAACAGAGCTATAGTGTGGACCTCCACAGTACTCACAACAACATGATTGATGTGACTGATTCGGTGAATTGTATGGATAATGGTCATACCCGAAGTTTTGATTACATAGAACTTGCTCATAGACAAACGTGTTCCCTGTTTGACAATCAAAACCCGGGTGAGGACTACCTCCGCAATATTCACAAGAATATGTTTCCATCTCATGGTGTGGTGGCTGGTTGAAATAGTCGGGTGTTTCATGGTAAGAATAAGGATTTTGGTCATAGACAAACCCGTTTCCCGATTTCACCGTGCTACAACCGGGACAATTCCCACCATTATGAGGACCTCCACACCATTGACAACCGTAATGGTAAGATGAAGACATAGAGAAGAAGAATTAAACGGATAGAGGATAAGAAATAAAGAATCAAACGTATAAGAGGATTAAGAAGAATATTTTTGGTTTTTTAAATTTAGAAACATGGAAAAACACAAAAGAAAAATGGAAAATAATTTGGAGAAGAAAATCTTTTAGGGATTTTTATATTTTCAAATGTTTACAAATGAAAACAATAACTTCCCGGGAGAAGGGTCTTCAAAACACGAATCGAAAAATAGAATCACGAATTCACTTCAACCCTCCCCGGCAGCGGCGCCAAAAATTTGATATTCAACAAATTAGTCCAAAGGAATTGCAAAGGAAATATGCAAAACCCGGTTCGTTGTCCCGACGAAGGTTGAATAGAATATGTGATTCGGGATCGTGAATCGTGTAGTGAATGTGAATAAAAGTGAGAGATAATGGTTTTTCTAAACTAAGATAATGAAATTTAAACTAAAAACAAGTAATAACATTAGGGAAAATTCTATTCTAAGGCAAACGAATTAATAACGTAAAAGGAATCCTAAAACGCGTATTAACCGGGAATCCCGAACCTAAACGTCAAAATAGTGTAATTCTAATCCTACGGGCACCAAATTAATTTTTCTACATTCTAAATGATAAAAGAAAATTTTGACAAAAAGAATTATATTTTTTTGATTTTTATTTTATTTATTATGAATTAAAAACTAAAATAAAGAAATTAAATGATTAAAAATAGCAAACTGATTTGGAAAATTATGAAATTTTGCAGGAAAATCCAAAATGATATTTAGAATCTAAGAAAAATGAAAATAGAACTTTTCTGACCCCTAATAAGCAGTTTGTGCAAAAAGCTGTTTGAAATAAGCACTTAATATAAGCACTTCAACACCAAATTCCACCAAAAGCTCAAATACAGATAAGCATACTAATTCAAGCTTGAAACAACTTTATAAGACCAAATAAGCACTCTGGTTAAGCCAATAAGCAGTATTGCAGATGCTATTTAAGGGCAGAAACAGTGATCAATTACCCTACTTTAAGCTAACCTAAAAGCTAAACAAAAGCTCCTCAGGGGAATCCACAAGCAGATTCTAAAAGCTGATACTACAAACTACTTCTAAACCAAAAATGCCCAAATTTTAAAATCAATTGCTCATTCAAAATAGACCAAGAACAGATGCTAATATAGACCAAAACTGATGCAGACATGGAACAGACCTAATGTGGGATTTGCAGACCAATATTAAGCTAATGAATAAGTTACAAAGTGAAAATCAAGCTCAGAGACCTCAAGCCTATACTACAAGCTTCTTAGAAAACCAAAAATCATGCCATGAGTCCAGGTAAATAAGCAGATATGAAGCAAGCTATAAGCTGAGATGAACAGATTTTGGTGCAGGGCTGCTAATAAGATACTGATGCAGCAGAATGGGAAAATAGACCTCAACTCTATCCAAACTCAATGAAATAGTAACAAGTTTTGACCACACACTTAAAACACTAGATTACACCTAAATTTACCAAAAGTTGCCACCAAATTAAGCTCAGCTTATACTGAGCTTATGAGAGCAAGTGTGATTCTAAATTTGCACTAATTAGCTAAAAACCTTAAAATGCCTCTAAGCAGCTTAACTCCTAACACAAACAGCTAAACTAACCTTAAAGAAGCTCAATCTAACCTTATCAAATGGTACATGAACAGTACCTAAGCTCAATCACACAGCAAGAGTATAAACCAAACACCCCTATAAAACCTATTTTTTTTGCAATTTAATACTACAATCTCCAAGATGAGCTTATGAAACTGATACACTACTAATCATCTAACTTCTAAAGCACCTAATTAGCAACTTACAATATTTCAATAAGCTTTCATTAAGCTAATCCTATTTAGACTGTTTTTAACTTTTTGTGATTTAATGGTGAAAACAAGTTTAAACTATGACAACCTCTCTATCTGACATCTAACAACCATTCTAAGATCAAATAAGCTCAGGAAAAGTGAATAAGCATAGGAAAATAGCAAATAAGCAATAGCAATGAGTAATAAGCAGTTTGACTATTTGACTAATATGGAATTTTGAAACTCAAAAATTAATAAGCTAATTCTAACTTGGTGATCTATCATTATAAAAACATAATAAGATAAAATAAGCTAAGACAAAGGAGAGCAGTACCAGTAATAAGTCAATAAGCAGATGAACAGTGATTTTGACCAAAGTTTGACTTTCATTTAAACACTAAAATTTGAGTACAAATGATTAAGAACTGAAGAGAAAATACAAATAAGCAGAACAATAAGCATTAAAATCTACCTAAACTATCCTACTCCTAAAGCCTAACAACTAACAGCCCAAATCCGTGAGTGAGTGGGGCTTTTTATAGCCTTGAGCTGAAGGTTCTAGGAGCTTGGGAAGCTTGATCTTGACCCTTCAATTTATGCTTCAATCATAAGCAATCTTTACAGCCCTTGGATCAAATGATGAGGTGTAGTACCCAATCACATTGCTTTATTCACCCAGCTTGGCAATCCTACACGTCTGACATTCTCTGACACTTGCGTCATTCTTCTAGAAGCAATAATCATTGGGTAATTATTTGGGTGTTGGGGTAATTTGATGTACGAGTAAATTAGGGTTCATCATACTGGGTAAATTGGGGGTGAGGGTAAAAAGGGCGGGCAATATTTTTTATTATTGTTTGGTTGACTGGGTTGGATAAGGGTGGACCGGGTTATAGAGGATAGAGTGGGTTGTGGAATCCGGGTTGGGTATATAGGGTATCCGGGTTTAAAATAGGAGTGGGCTTGATGGTGTGGGCTTTTGTGTTTTGGATTTTATTTTTGTTTTTTGTGTGAAAAGGTTTAAGGTTTTAAGGATTTAGTGAGAATTAGTTTTAGAAATTTAAGGACTAGAACTGCCAATTTGTGAAACTTCAAGGACCATTTCTGTAAATTAATTCCAAGGGCTAATTGTGACATTTGATGAAACTCAAGGGTAGACATTTTAGCTCAATTGCTTCCCGGCCTCGGCTTTTTAAACTCCTCCAAATCTCGTGTCCGGTGTTTACCGTTTTTCATTGATTTTTGTCCTTTTCTTCAATATCCGTTTCCTGCATAAACATAAACATAAAAACACAAATATCTTTGGTATTTTGGTTAGTTTTTGGTCTTAATTTGGCAAATAAAAGGTATGTGAATAAGCACATACCACATATTCTTTTGAAAAATCATTTTTCTAAAACGTGAAGTTCTTGCAAATTTAAAAAAAAATGCCATAAAAAGAATGGTTGTAAAAGATCTCTTGCTTAAGGAAATTGGTCAAGACTATTTTCACATGCTACCCTTTTCTACATATCTTGTGATCATAAGAAAGTGATGACTAAATTCTATGAGTTTGATGCGAGAGTGGGATATTATGCTAATACAGCTCCCTTGATTACGCACATGATCTTATCTTAATGCCATAGTCTATAAGAATTTGCTTCATCCATAGATTATATTGTGATATATCTAATCCTACTCCTATATTGATAATTAATCTACTTTACTTTCTTCATCTATATGAGTTTTCTACTAGTGGTCATGGAAGATTTCCATGTTCAATTTGGGAAGGCTAAATGAGCTTGATAGTGAAAACTTCATTTAATACTTATGGGGCTAACTAAAGGATTTCTAGTTTATTAAATCGTAGAATGGATATAACTAAAGTGCAAAGGCAATGCAACCTATCAAACTAAGCATATCCTAAGGCAATGATTAATAAGATTATATGTATGAAGTAACTACTTATGAAATTTAAAAAGAAAACGTACCTTATGTCCAGCTTTTCTTCGTAGTATCCAAAATGATAAACGAGGTTGAAAAAGATAGAAGAGTCTTCAAGATAACCAAGATAAGAAGGTATATTATAGTAGGCGTCTAACGCCTTATTAGACCAAAGTGGCTTGACCCGAACATGTCTTGTACTTGACTTATTTGATGTATTAGCCTTGATGCATATAACTTCATTTGTAGAGACTTTCACATTTTGATGAGATGGCTAGAGAATCCTAAATATCGATACTTTCTTTACATTGTCTTAAAGTACTTGTTTGAAAGTTACTTCGTAGAATTTTTAAGATTTCCGATTACGAAGTAGGGATATCTTCAGTAGCCGCACCATAAATATTCCAATTTGTCTTCACGCGCACGTTTCGAATGTGAGTAAGATTGAGTTTCTTTCCTTTGTGCGTTATATCACCTAATCAATTAAAACAGCTTGGTACCCGGATTTTTATGAGTCCGAGATGGTTAGTTGAGGACACCCATTGCATTTGTATGCACATGGTGAGGATGTCACCAAGAAGTACAAGAATTCCTTAACAGTTTGTTTTAATGTACAAATAATGGATTTCTTGACTTGTATTGTTTATAGTCATTGTAAATAGCCTTATTTCTAAATTTTTCTACTAGGTTCTACAAATTCAATTTGTTTTGATTTACTTGTTGATGAGTTATCCGAAATATATACTAAACCAGTTTTATCTTTAAATGGCTTTTGACAACTTAGTAGGTATTTAAGAGATTTGGAACTTTCTTCAAATTTAGTTAATATTTTTGCTCTTTCATTTAATCTTTTAATTTCATGCTTATACTCTTGACATGTTTTGCATTCTAGATCAATTTCAATATTATTTTCAAGTCTAGACATTTTATCTTCTAAAATTATTTCTTTTTCAAAATTACTTTCAAAAGTTTTTGATGATTCATTTTTAGAAATGGTTTGTTGATCTATGTTGCAAAAATGTTTAAACTCATTTTCTAGTTTTGAAAATTCTAAAATAAATTGATCATAGCAAAAATGTTCGGTTTCGAATTGTACCTTATTTGGAGTTTTATCTAATTTGCATTCTTCACATACCGGATAGTGATCTTCTTCTTCGTCTGTGTCACTCCATGATTTTGGATTGAGTTCACTTTGGAGTTGATTCATGTAGTCTTCGTCATTAATACCTTCATTAACAACATTTGAACTAGTAGCACATGTATCTATTTTATCTAAATGTTTATCTATTAAATTTTCTAAGATAACTAATTCATGTTCAAGATCAAATTCCTCATCTTTGGCTTGACATTTTTCTTGATGAAATTTTAAGAGATTTTTCCAAATATCGTTTTCCGTTTGACAAAAGGATATTATTTCATATTCAACTTTCGGCAAGGTTTTATAAATAATTATTTTAGCTTTATTATTTATGTCATTCTTTGTTTTGAAATAATTATTTTGATTTTCAAAATCCGTTTTTGTTGGTTGAAAATCACCAATCGAAATGACATGCCAAAGATCTAGATCAATTGATTTCACATAAATTTCAAATTTATTTTTCCATTCAAGAAAAGTATAGTTTTCAAATAGCGGTGGTTTTTGCATAAATTCCCCTTCTAAATATTTTTCGGATTCCATAGATCGATTCAAGTTTTAAAATACAGTATATTTTAAAAATCTTGTTTGACGTGGCTCCTGATACCAATTGTGGAAAACTAGAAGGGGGGGGGGTTGAATAGTTTTGCGTCTTTTAAATTTATTACAAAAACCTTTGTTTACTTTTAAACACTTAGATTCAAGTTTATGTGAAAAATAATACTTGAACAATATTGTTAATTGTATGTGTACCCTTTTAGATTTGTTATAAAAATTTTGCTTTTATGAATGGAGTTTTAAATTGATCTTTATGTGAAATCAACTTCTAAATAATACTAACAATTATATATGCCTATATGTATGAAAGTAATGACGATATAAATAAAGATGTAAGTAAGAGATGGAAAGATCTAACCGAGACACGAGGGATTTATAGTGGTTCGGCTACAAGGACACCTTCCTTGCCCTACTCCACTCCCCGAGCACCTAGCTCGAGAGTTTTCTTCACTACTTCAACAAACTCCCTTATGGCGGAGAAAACCTTACACAACTTTAGCTTACACCGGTTTAACGACACAAAGCTAAATGTCGAGTTCTAATCGTAGCTAGAACCAATCTCACAACTTCAATCACAACTTCTTCACAACTTGTTCACAACGGCTTCACAACTTCTTCACGATAGCTTCACAACTTCTACACTACGGCTTCACGACTTCTACACTACGGCTTCACAACTACTATGCTACGGCTTCACAACTTCTATGCTACGTCTTCACAACTTCTTCGCTACGGCTTCACAACTTCTTCACGACTACTCACGACTACTACACACCACAACTACGTCACAACTACAATCTAGTTCACAACTATACACTACTTCTTCACTTCCTAATACTACTTCTTCACGTCTCTACTTCTTCACACCTTTGCTATACTTCTTACACACCTTGTATTTCTTCACTCCTTAGCGACTTCTACTTCTTCACTATCTCACGACTTCTTTACGATGGCTTCACCACTTCTTCACACCACAACTACTTCACCACTTTACAATACTTCTACACTACTTCTTTACAACACAACTACTTATACACCTTCTTCACTACTTACACACTACATTACACCTAATATACACACCTTATACACAAATGAATGAATGATTTACAAAGTTTACTAAACTAACAACTTAGGTAACAAGATGATACTTAAGTTGTAATACTTCTAGTCTTGATTGATAGAAGCATTCTTCTTTTGCACTTGGATGGTGGAAGCTTGGATCACTTGGAAACCAATGCTTAAGAGTATATAATCAAAGGATTTAGAAAGATGTAAGAAGAGATTTAGAATAGAAGGTTTGGGGTGAAAAAGGTGAGGAAAAAGTCCAGGGATGAACCAGTATTTATAGGCAGATTCTGACAGCTGGAGGAGCGGGGCGGTCCCCTTAAATAGGGGGCCGGTCCCCTTAAAATTAAGGGGGCCGCCTAGTAAAATTAAGGGGGCCGCCCTACCCGAACGTTGCTCAGATTTGTCTTTTTGTGGGGAAGGTTTTTCTGGAACATTTTTGCCATTTTTGGTTGAAAATTTGAATTTATAAATTTATAATGGATTAAACATTTTTATTAAATACCAAAAATGATTTTCTAAAAGATATAAAATGTTTGTTACATTTTATAAAAATTCTAGTGATTAAAAAAATGTTCCTTTGATCATATAAAGCATTAAGCATTTGCTTATTCATACCTTAAGTGATTAAGTTGTAGAAGTGAATATTTACAACTAAATACTTGTTTATTTAATAAGTTTATGTTGAATGAGTTTACATTTTGTGATTATCAAAACATAGAGATATCAAGAAGTATTAATAATGTTTTTAGGCATTATTTATATCAACATGCCCCTTAACTATAATGACTAATCATAAAGTAGTGATTGTTAAGGAATGGAAGCCAACTGGTAGAATTTTCCCGTTATAGAAACAATGCCCTGTAACTAGGTCCATTGCATCTACTAGTGATGTTTCCAATGTGAATACCATGGCATCTATGATTCCTGTAGTTCCAGAATTTGTTTGTGCTAACCAAACGGACCCCAGTTGCACGTGGGGATCCACCTTTTTCAGTTATCCATCGTTGTCTGTTTTCAAATGCAGGTCGTACAAATCGTCCTTTGGTATTTGGACTCAGGCTGCTCAAAACATATGACCTGGGATCGCTTACGGCTCAAGAATTTTGTGAAAAAGTTTATCGGGACAGTTAGATTCGGGAACGACAATTTTGGGGCGATTATGGGTTATGCAGATTATGTGTTTGGTGACAGTGTAATTTCCAGGGTATACTACGTGGAAGGACTTGGGCATAATTTATTCTCTGTTGGTCAATTTTGTGATTCTGATCTTGAAGTTGCTTTCAGAAAGCACACATGTTTCGTCAGAGAATTGGATGGTATTGATCTCCTTAAAGGCAGTCGTGGTACTAATCTATACACCATCTCTATTGAAGACATGATGCGGTGCTCTTCTATTTGCTTGCTGTCAAAGGCCTCAAAGAACAAATCATGGCTTTGGCACCGTCGTTTAAATCACTTAAACTTCGGCACCATAAATGAACTTACTCGCATGAATCTTGTTCGAGGTATGCCCAGATTGAATTTTGAAAAGGATCATCTTTGTTTGGCTTGTCAACTGGGTAAAAGCAAGAAGCATACTCACAAACCCAAAACTGTCAACACCATTATGGAAGTTCTTCACACCCTTCACAAGGATCTGTGCGGTCCAATGAGAGTGCAGAGTATAAATGGGAAGTGATATATTCTTGTGGTGGTCGATGACTACTCTCGGTTTACATGGGTGAAGTTTTTGAGAACCAAGGACGAGACTCCAGAGGTTATCATCAAGCTTATCAAACAGCTACAAGTAAGACTTAACAAAACCGTCAGAATCATCCGCACCGACAATGGAACCGAGTTTGTTAACAAACAACTCATTCAGTTTTATGAAAGTATTGGCATAACTCACCAGAAAAGTGTTTCATGCACTCCTCAGCAGAACGGAGTTGTTGAAAGACGAAATCGTACTCTTGTGGAAGCTGCACGAACCATGCTGATATTTTCCATGTCACTGATGTTTCTTTGGGCGAAAGCAATTGCTACAGCCTGTTACACCCAAAACCGATCCTTGATACATACTCTTCACAACAAAACTCTTTATGAGCTGATACATGGCAAGAAACCATATCTTTCCTTCCTACGAGTGTTCGGTGCTCTATGCTACCCAACAAACGATAGTTAGGATCTGGGAAAACTAAAGGCTAAAGCAGACATATGATTCTTTGTTGGATATGCACCAGATCGCAAGGGATACCGAATCTACAACAAACGAACCCGAAAAATCATGTAAACCATTCACGTGACATTCGATGAGTTGACTGAGCAAACGGCTCCTGGACACGTAAGTTCTAGACCCGCACCTAATCTTTTGTCTCCTGGACCAATTAGTTCAGGTCTTGTACAGCATCCCACTCCTGCAGTTCCTCATATACCCCCTACCAGTGAAGAGTTAAAGACTTTGTTTGATCCGATGTTTGATGAATGCTTTGAGCCACCAACGGTTGATACTACAACTCAAGCTCCACCGGTACCTCCAGTTGTTGATGCTCCAATTCCACAAAATTCAGAGGGTCCATCTGTATCTGTCTCAATCAGTCAAGATGCACCAGCTACCAGTCACTCACCATCATCTTCAAATATTCAAGCTTCTTCGGTACAGCAAGGCTTTGCAGTAGAAAATTCTTTTGAAGTGAATCCATTTGCTCCTGCTGAGGATGTTCCATTCGAGAATATCTTTGCTCCTGAATCTTCTACAGAGACATCTTCTACAGGGGATCCTAACACGGCAACATCAGTTCCCTACCCTCAACCACATGATCATCTCAGAAAATGGACCAATGATCATCCGATTGACAACATCATTGGAAATCCTTCTCGTCCGGTATTCACACGAAAGCAACTTGCCACCGATGCCTTGTGGTGCTTCTTTAATTCCGTACTGTCCAAAGTCGAACCCAAAGATTTCAAAGATGCTTTGTCTAAAGACTGCTGGTTTACTGCAATGCAAGAAGAAATTCATGAGTTTGATCGACTTGAAGTATGGGAATTAGTGCCTCCTCCAGATTGTGCAATGATTATCGCTCTAAAGTGGATCTTCAAAGTGAAACTCGATGAGCATGGTGATGTTCTGAAAAATAAGGCATGGCTTGTTGCAAAGGGGTATCGTCAAGAAGAGGGCATAGACTTTGAAGAATCATTTGCACCGGTTGCTCGAATTGAAGCCATCAGAATCTTTCTCGCTAATGCTGCCAGTCAGAATATGACAGTCTGCCAAATGGATGTAAAGACAGCATTCTTAAATGGTGATTTGAAAGAGGAAGTCTATGTAAGTCAACCTAAAGGATTTGTGGACCCTAATCGTCCTAATCACGTCTATCGCTTGAAGAAGGCCCTCTATGGCTTAAAGCAGGCACCTAGGGCATGGTATGACACTTTGTCTAAGTTTCTTCTGGCAAACATATTCTCCAAAGGTGTTGTTGATCCTACACTATTCACTAGAAAAACGGGCAAACATCTACTTCACGTTCAGATCTACGTAGATAACATTATCTTTGCCTCCTCTGATCCTATGGAATGTGATCGATTTTCTAAAGAGATGAGTTCTATGTTCCAAATGTCTATGATGGGACATATGTCGTTCTTCTTAGGTCTGCAAATCTCTCAAAGTCCCGGAGGCATCTTCATTGATCAATCCAAATATGCACATGAAATATTGAAGAAATTTGGATTTGATTCAAGTGATCCTGTTAACACCCCTATGGTTGAGAGATCGAAGTTGGATGAAGACCTCTCTGGGATCCCTGTTGATCAAACCAAGTTTCAAAGTTTGATTGGATCCCTAATGTACCTCACCGCTAGCAGGCCAGATCTCTTGTTTGCGGTATGCATGTGTGCTCGGTACCAGTCTAAACCCACCAAAAAGCATCTGGAAGCGGTAAAGCAGGTCTTTTGATACCTTCAAGGAACTATTCATATGGGTCTCGGGTATCCTAAAGACACCGCCATGGCACTCACGGCCTATGCAGATGCTGACCATGCGGGGTGTCAAGATACTCGTCGAAGTACATCGGGAGGTGCTCAGTTTTTGGGGGAAAAGTTAGTAAGCTGGTCATCTAAGAGGCAAATGAGTACGTCTATATCTTCTACAGAGGCTGAATACATTGCCATGTCTGCGTGTTGTTCTCAAATCCTATGGATGAGATCTCAACTATCGGACTATGGCTTTGCATACAACAAGATTCCTCTGTATTGTGATAACAAAAGTGCTATAGCTCTTTGCTGCAACAATGTCCAACACTCCCGATCAAAGCACATCGATATCCGGCATCACTTTATAAGGGAACAGGTTGAGAAAGGGATTGTTGAACTTTACTTCATGAGGACCGAGTTTCAGTTGGCTAATATCTTCACTAAGGCACTCCCGAGAGAACGATTCTAATTTATTCTCCCGCGACTTGGCATGAAGAGTTTGACTCTAGAAACCCTCAAGTGTCTTCAGGAAGAAAACGAGGAGTAAGGGATTTGCTTCATATATCCTTGTATATGTTTGTATATATTTTAAACCAAAAAGAAAATAGAAAAATATAAAACCTATAAAAACCATAAAAATCAGAAAAACACAAAAAATACCAAAAAAAAAAAAAAAAAAAAAAAAAAAAAAAAAAAAAAAAAAAAAAAAAGTTCCTCTAGGCATGTCTTCTGTTTATCGATAACATTTATGGTTCTAGAAATGTCATTCAATAATGACACGGGACTTTAAATGAAGCTCGAGCAGAAGTTAAAATGAATTGTTGAAACATGTCATGTCGGCTTGCAGTTACTTCAGACTGTAACCCGTTCTTCATTATGGAGAAAGCATGTCGCCAAAAAGACGGTTATTCCTCCCACTAGGTGAAGTTCACCCGGGCATGGATTACTTTATATCCATGTTTCCTCGATTTGATGTATGTTTTAGTGCATCATTTCTCATATAAGAAGAGAAGTCTTCTTTACATCACATATACTTTTCCATCTATGATTTTTAGGAAAGTATTTGTGCTAAACTTGGTGGTACCATGGTTTTTGAATATCAATCAGAATTGAACTTTTCATAAAAAATCTATCGCTCAATCAATGACTACAACTATTTAGATAGAAGACGGGTTATCGATTGAGGGGGAGAGTGAAAATTTCATATCATGAAAACATGTCACTTTGTACATAATAAGCAGTGAATAAAATGTGCTTGTTATGTGTCAGTGTATGATTTTTGTTAAATTCAAATCTTCCAAACCTATCATACCTGACACTAATATTCTCCCCCATAGATTGAGGGGGAGCATCGTAATGTTCCATTATCAGCACATATTAAACCTGACCACACTTTCTCCCATATTTTCTAAACTTATTTAAATCAATTGGGATCACAAAATCTCAAAAGGTTTGAAATTTTTGATCGGGGGAGAGAATGTGATTTAAATATGCAATCTGATAAAAATGTGATGTTTTGGACTTAAATGTAAGCTCTCCCATATGTGCTAAACTCTTTTGTATATCAATGCACATATTGAGGGGGAGCAAATGGTTTGTGGTGACAAAAAGAATGTGGCATCTTTGGTGGTATCTCATGTGAACGCGACTCAGACTTCACCAATGAATTGACGAAACAAAAACTGTCGTTAATCGAAAGAACTTGTCCTGGCCGGGTAATAATTTCAAGCTGGTCTAACCAGTGATGTAAGCGTGTCTCGAAGAGGACTTGTCTGAGTAGAGTGTATCGTTTCGAGAAACTTTCTGTGGACTTGACCAGGCAGGGTAATAATTTCAAGCTAGTCTAACTAGTGATGTAAGCGTGTCTCGAATCGGTCATGTTCACTGAAAGTGGATCAATTCAAAAAATGCAAGCTCTACCCAACATGTGCAAATTTATAATAAAAACACCTGAGCACATGTTAAGGGGGAGCATTTGAAAAGTTCAAAACTCTCAAAGTGTTAGCAAAAAGTGTTTCTTAATTATAAACACTTTGAGAGATTTTTTCAAATAAATGGTTTATGGCAACATAGGATAGTCATGGTGTTATAAGGTGGCTAAGGTTAGGAAAACCGTCCTATGATCTGCCAGAGCCGGAGGGATCTACCCAAGGACAATACCGAATAGTTAGTATTAGAAAGTCCTTAGGTATGATTATGAAAAAAGGAGTAATATGAGAAAGGAGAAAGAAGGGTTGAAGAATTAAAAAGAAATGTAATGAGAAAGGGTGAAAAGAAATAGCCCTCCAATTATTCAACCTTAGGGCAGAAATCGGGTTCAATTAATATGCTACTAGTTGTTACTAAGGTGACGCCGGTATTGAAGACAAGACGTCATGGACCCAGTGACGCACTGCACTAAACCTTCTAAGCCACTCAAGTTCTCTTAAAAGGACTTGTTTCATTCTCACGGGGAACCCTGCATAATCTATCGACTACTCATTACGAGTTATGTTGATATTGAATCAGGAGACACCGCTCCAGTCTCCGACTACCAAAATTGCACTTATCGAGTCTAAAGCCGCGAGATACATCATAAGATCTCATAGGAACACTTGATACATCTACACTGGTTGTTCAACATTAAGGACACCAGTTGTAAACTTATGAGTCCTACGCAGATCTTAGCAATCTACCAGAACATTCATGAGGGAACTTACAAATGTAATTCTCAATGATTGAATGGAAATTCCTGCCAGGGTCAACATCAAACAGCCATGAAAGCAGGTCATTTCAGTAATTCCTTGTGGATTACGCTTAGTGGTCGCGGCGGTTTCAAACGGTCTACAGTCGTGGAGTGAACTCCAGCGACTCACCTAATCGTTGATGTACTTCGGTAGATCTTGTAAGCCCTCTCGGGGGTATCCGATTTAGGAACGGCCTTGGTAAGGATGAAAGAAAGTTTTCACACTATGCTGTTAACAATCTCGAAGTCCGAACCAGTAAGTACCAGACGTTTTATTGCTAACTGTCGTATGCAGGAATCCCTGGCGGTTGCAGATGATTGCTGAAAATATGCCGATTCATCACCCCATGCTCACACTTCACCATCATAATCCATGAAATCATGATAAATGAAAGACTTTCAACGCTGCTTCCGTAACTCTGTTGCTAAAAATCATGATCCAGAAAAGTGTGAGCATGTCGGTCCAAAGATCACAACATCACATGTAGACGATACTGCAAAAAGATGACTTGAAGACGTACGTTGGATGATGACCTCAAAGAATCCTCAAAAATCATCCAAGAAAAATGAACAGTCTTCAAAAGTTCACTGCTGGAAGTACAAAGATTACGGACTTTGAAGAATCAAAGACTACGAGCTCAGAAATTAAAATCATGTAATGGAATGCTAGATTTCGAAGTGTACTTTCCGGGGTGACCTCCCTTAGGGGGAGATTGTTAGGAATATAAATATTCAAGTAAAAGACTCGGTCACCCCGAGTATCTATTAGCATTAAGTAGCTCGTAGGATTATTAGTATTAATTTAGTTATCGTAGTATTTGTGGAGTTGGGTCGGGTCTTTACCCACTGTCAGCTCACTCCACAGCCCACATGGGGCGTCTATGCTTGGTGTATAAATACCCTCTCCCACCAAGGGAGAGGGTTGGACCTTTCACTTCATTCTAATCTAACAACTTCACTTTCTCTCTCAAGGTTCCACTCTCTCTCTATCTCTCTCACTAGAATCGGCCATAAAACACAAGAACCATACATGTTTGATTTATGAGTATCTTACACTCTTTCATGCATAACCATAGAGGCAAGTTGTATGTTGTTAATATGACCGGCCACATGCTGTAAGTCTGACTAAGGTTGCCGAACGGATTGAAACCATCAGCAGCCAACCCTAATCGAATGTTTCTTGGTTCCTTAGCAAAATCCGAATATTTATTGTCAAACTTCTGCCATGCTTTACCATCAACCGGGTGTTGCATCTTACCATTTTTCGTAGACTTTCCAGTAGCATGCCAAGTCATATGTTTTGCAGTGTGAATAGACTTGTACAAACGTTGTAGTCTAGGAATGATAGGAAAGTAACGCAACACCTTGTAAGGAACTTTCTTCCCCGTTGTGTTCTTGTCTTTCCATCTACTCGTTTTACATACCGGACAACACTCTAAATCTTTGGCATCATCCCCCCGATATAAAAAGCAATCATTTTCACAAGCATGTATCGACTCGTACCCTAACCCAATCTTTTTAAATGTCTTTTTTATAGCATAGTATGACGGTGGGAGATTGTAACCTAACCTGGGCGGAAATACCTCCTGGAGAAATTTTAGCTTTTTGTTAAATGAAGTATCACTCCATTTACCGCTGACCTTGAGATGCGTAAACTTTGCCATAAAATCCAATGTTGTCATAAAGTCACAACCCGAGTACAGAGCCTGGTTGAAACTTGCAACTAACTCTTCAAACTCGTTAAGTAGAGGAGGTGTCGTTGCTTGAGTCGGCTCGTTACTTGTCTCGCCAATATTTCCATGATTCGGCTCATTATTCGGAGGAATATCAAGAATATCATTTTGTTCATTATTCGGAGGAATATCAAGAATATCATTAAGGCACGCACCCATGTCACTCATCTCACGTTGTGTTGTGTTATGTACTAACGGCGGAGGATCCGGTTCACCGTGATCGCGCCATTGTGTATAAGTTGGGTCCCACCCATTTTGGCTTATGTGGTTTTTAAGACCTTCGAGAGATACCCATCCAACATTACGACAAAGACGACATGGACATTTTATGTTTCCGTAACTATTCAATAACGGCTTGCAATGATCGAGGAATGCGGCAAGACCATCTAAAAATTGTTTTGAACAACGACTATCTAAACGGGTCCAACTCTTATCAATTATCATAACTGCATTTTTATGATGCAATCAGTTATTATATGCACTTAATTAAACACATTCAAAAGATTTGACACATAAACAAATATAACCGTGGAATTATTACGAGTTGTTTTGTTCACCTAGTGCAATTATGGAAGGCAATCCTAACCCACTCTTTGAATGATTCGTCTCATATATGAATGCGTATAACTGATTTACTATTTGAGAAAATTTCGGCAGCATTTCCCCTCAACTCCCCAAATATGTGCATTAAAGACATATTCATAGGAGTAAAGGAGAAACACTGTCGAAATCATCTCAAATAGTAAATCAGTTATACGCATCCATATCCTAAATGAGGCAAAACATTCAAAAAGCAGTCCCAAACAGGGGACTTTCCGAAATTAATTTCTAATAAATTAATTCCAGACGGGTTTTCTATAGGATGATTAACTTCGGACGGGGACTTTCCGAAATTAATCACTAAATTACCTAATAATAACAATCCTCGCATCACATACAACTACAAATAAGCTAACATTAACGTATCATACACATTATGTTAGTCGCCCGTTCTCAAACTAATAAAATACTTGTTATGCAATTCTAGTCACAAACTAATAACATTAATGTACAATTAATCAATCTGAACATGTCTATAAAATGGACAGGTCATTGGGGTTGCATACTTGCATCTTGAAGTTATTATGTGTAGGGATAAGATCGCATCAAAACATGTGATTAATTATACATTTATACTACATAACTACGTATTCGGTGTCTGCTATGTGTTATAGCTTAACAAAAGCTTGTAATATTTTGGCTCATTTAGCTCGTTAAGCTGCTTAGGGTTTATCTTTTTTCTTTTTACTTGTATGTTCTCTTATCAATTTTCAGTTTCATTGCAACAACAACAACAACCACTAGCTCTTATACGTTATCAGTTAGATTACGAAACAGTGCTTAGAATTCTATAAACAGTAGCTAAAATGCTACTACAAAATAAATTAAATAACAAAACATGTCAAAATCTGCGAATAAACATAACGAATATGAATACGAATAGGCTGGATACAACAAAGCATAAAAATGAAAAAACAAGTAACATACTGTCTCGGCTGTGGTCTCTCGGGCTGCGGTCTCGGGTTGTGGTCTTAGGCTGTAGTCACGGGCTGCGGTCTCGGGCTTGGGCTATATAAAAAGAAAGCACATTTACCTATGTCTCGGCTGTCTCAGTTTAAAAAAAAAATATTGATGGCGACATGTCGTCGGGATACCAAAACTTTAAAAGAAATAAAAAAGGGACCACATTACCTATGTCTCGGCTGTCTCAGCTCTCGACTCTTGCTCTCGGCTGTTAAATAAATAAAAAAAAAAAAAAAAAAAAAAAAAAAAAAAAGCAAAATTAATTAACACTTAAATTACTACATTAATTAATACTTAAATTACATAAATTAAAAAATAAAATAAAAACAAAAATAGTAAAATTAAAAGTACCTTCAAGGCGGGGAAGAAGAAGAGGAAGAATTAAACAAATGAGGGGTTGAGGAAGAATTAAACGGAAGAAGAAGTGGGGAAGAAGTGGTGCTCGTGTGGTGGTTTGCTATGGTTTGCAGTGGTAGAGTAGTGGTGGTGTAATAGTGATGTAATGGTGGTGTGGAGATGCTAGTGGTGGTGGTGTGGAGATGCTAGTGGTGGCAGTTTGCTGTGGTTCGCCGGCGAGAGCTTCAATAATTGAGAGATCGATATATGTGTCTAAGTGTTGACCAGATCTGCTTTTTGTTTAGGTTTTAATTGTCCCGATGACATGTCGTCGGGACGAATAAAGTAACTTTGTCGTTTTGTTATTTGGCGGGATAAATAAAAATTTTGGGGGGTTTTTTACACATAAATACCGACGACACGTTGTCAGTATGAATTACATATACTAAAAAAATTATTTCTTATAAATATTTTTATTTAATATATAATTAAAATTAAATACTTTTATAAAATAAAAAAAAATTAATTTAAATACTTTTATTTAATATATAATTAAAATTAAATACTTTATATTTAAAATTAAATACTTTAATTTAAAATTAAATACTTTTATTAAATTAAAAAAAAAATATTTAATTTAAATACTTTTATTTAATATATAATTAAAATTAAATACTTTATATTTAAAATTAAATACTTTAATTTAAAATTAAATACTTTTATTAAATTAAAAAAAATATTTAATTTAAATACTTTTATTTAATATATAATTAAAATTAAATACTTTATATTTAAAATTAAATACTTTAATTTAAAATTAAATACTTTTATTAAATTAGAAAAAATATTTAATTTAAATACTTTTATTTAATATATAATTAAAATTAAATAAAAAAAATAGTCAAAATTTTTAAGTATCCCGGTAAATGTGTACAACTAGAGGATAATTACATGGAAGCGGGATCTCCTGAGCTCGAATCCGGTTCTAAAGCTGTATTTGAAGACGAATTAAATGCCATCATTCAATGTTCTCAACAACGTAAAAGTGACATAATTTAATTCGGTCATCTTTCTATCAGCTACCACAACAGCAGCATGTTGAGAATTATGTAAAGGTAATTCTCTATATGCCGTGAAGAAGACTTCTCGTACATTAAATGTGTTGAGAATTATGTAAAGATGGTGATTTCGACTATTATAAACTAGAGGATAATTACATGGAAGCGGGATCTCCTGAGCTCGAATCCGGTTCTAAACCTGTATTTGAAGACGGCTTAGATATGAATATTGATGAAATGGATGTTGATCGGAATGGTGGCAAATCAACTTGGCCGAGATGATATGGTTGTATACGAGATGTTAAACGAATGAATCAGAAAGATGGAATAGATGTGTAAAACTTCCTTAACTTGGTTAGAGGAGTATCTAAAGAGGAAGCTGATATTGGGGTGCTGTGGAATCTGATAAACCACAGGGTTTAGATTGGAGTAAAAAAGTTGAAAAAAACTAAATCTTACCACTCTCAAAATATTCTCAATGCTTCCCACCAAACACTTCCCGCCAAAACACTTCTCACCAAAATTTCCCACCAAAACTTCCCACCAAAATATTGGCGCCAAAATTTCCCACCAAAACGTTTGTGTAAAATATTTGCTTTATCCTCACAAACACATTATATACACTCTTATCCTCAAAACCACTCAACCTCACAAACTCTTATCTTCACACCAATTTCAAAACCTGAGATGCAGCGATATAATCCTTTTATGTGTTCTTGTGGAACAAGAAATATAAAACTAAGAAAATCACATAATAAAGATACATTTGGATGGGAATATTATGCATGTCCTCTTTCGAAGGTGAACAATCATACATTTCTTATTTATGTAAATATACAAACAATCATAACATTTCCTTATTTATGTAACAGCCAAGAGAAAAAGATTATGGATGTGGATATTTTATGTGGAAGAGTGAATTTGATGACCGGTTACGAGTAATCTCTTCTGCTTCAACATCTCAAGGTGATGGATATGCACCAACAGAGTGCTCAAACTGTAATGCCAAAGATCTTAGGATAAGCATGTTGGAATCACAAAAACAGGTGCTAGAGACAAGAGTAAGGATGCTGGAGGCAAGACTTGAAATGGCAAGGAATCCCGACGAACACGACCACGCATGTCAGTCGGATGCAATACTCCGTGAGCTGTTAGGTGACATGGACAATCTTCATATGTAGTGTTGTTGTTGTTGTTGTTTAATAAAATGTTGTGTTATTGTAATGATGAAAACTAATTCACATGTTTACATAATCAGAAAGATGGAATAGATGTGTATCAACCACCGATGGCCGTGAAGAAGACTTCTCGTACATTATTGATTAGTCCTAATGTTAATCAAGAAAAGGGAAGGTTGGTTGATGTTGTTGGTGAGTGTGTAGATGAAGAGTTGGAGTCATGGGTTCGATGTATAAGAGTTTTCGAGTTCTTGGTTTTCTTTTGACCTAGATCTGCATTAGTTAATGAAGATGTCTTTCTAATGTGATATTGTACGTACGTTATCAACTATGTTTAGTTATACATATAGAACGATAAGGCCAGTAGAAGAGAATGGAAGCTCGTTAAGACCACAACAACGTCAAGGGACAACAACAATGTCTAAACAGAAGAAGAGATTTCCGCCATAACAATAGACCATAGTTCAAGCCTTCTAGGATTGTATTTTCCTTTGTACTTTACCTTAGGTACGATGGAGTTACCTAAGTGTAACAACTACCTTTCTACCTTATGAAATCTCTATCTTGTATTGTTTCCATAATAATCACAACCTACGTCTATCTTCAGTTTCTATTCCATTTACCCTATTCATAGTCATTACGTAACAATACACTGCCATCCCATTAGAAATTTGTTTAATATCATTTCTGACCGAATAATAGACTATTACCACCTTGTAAGATTCTCACACGAACCCTAAGATTCATTTCAAGGACATCCTGTTATCACCCTAGAAATTCCTAACTCATCACTGTAGTGTGAACCAAAATTTTCTGATTCTTTTGAAAAATAATTATGTTGTTATTTTACAAAAACAACACGTTGAACACCATCTAAAACTTTTTGAGAAACATAACATTTCTTTGACTGGGCCAAGCATCACATCATTTGTCCTCAATTATACATAGCTTGATCAAGTATGTCTAATTTAGAAAGAATCATGTCATGAATGAAACAGTTATCTTTTCAAAATTTCTAATAACAATCTTCATTCAAAAGCGAGTTTTATTGCAAAATAAAATGCTTCTATTGACAACCCACTATAGATAACTACACCTAGTACCTATCATCCCAATGAAAGAAACCCGACATAAGTACGAATTCGAGGATCACAAAAATTCATAAAGATATATGAAAAACACAAATAACGTAAATTTTATTAGAATCCACGGAAATTAATACATAACAATAAAATTAGCATCGGTAGTGCTAAATTTACAACGATTTATTTCAACACTCCTACTATCTATTGCCCCCATATCTTATCCACGACAATGGCTAGAGCCACTAGTGGAACGACAAACATTAAGATCCCGACCAAGAATGCGAAATCTTCTTCCGGAACATAAGCCAAATAGATGGCGACAACAACGACATACACGATCGTGAGAATTGTAATAAGGTGCTGCATTTTGGAAGAATTAAATGAGAGGAATATGGTTGGTGGAAGAATGGAAATAAAAATGGGGTATATATAAGGAAAACTAGCCGTTGGAGCACTATTCATGATCGTTACATTTTACTATTCATAGCCGTTACATTTTACTGTTCATAGCCGTTATATTTTTACTATTCCTGACTGTTGGAAATCACTATTCACAGCCGTTGGATTCATTAGGTGGCGAGACATTCGAATTATTTCATTTAGTGTTAGTAAATCTAACGAAATTACATTCTCTTGAATACCGAATGGAAATTCTATAACTCGGTTACTGTTCACAGAAGCCCAACAAGGCCCCAATTTCCCTTATTATTTCATTTGCTATGTCGACCCAAATTCATCCAAATGCACCCCGATTTCTCCCAATTTCTAAACACAACATATACGGATTTTTGCACCACCTAATTCTTCCCCCACCAAAGAATTAGGGTGTCGAGTATTAGCTTCTAATATCAACATTTGATACGTTTAATTTAATCAAAGTAAAGCGTCATTGCCACAACCCATTCGAAGTATAAAATTTACAAGCTTATCCAAATTCGACCCAACTTGTTTGTACTTAGTTCAAATGAGTTTATTAGTTCATATATGAGCTAAACAAGTGTATTTCTCCTACCCCAAATCAATACTACACGTTAAAAGGATTTTTGGACCTTTAAAACTCCTAGTCGACATGTATATTATACAAAAACAACTCACCCATTTTTGCTACTCTCACAACTCTCTTAAAGTCCTCCCATGTCAGTAAGATCTATCTCAAAATCATCATATTCCTGACCATGAATAGTTAGAACAAGTTGCATGATTAAAATTTCAATATATACACGTATACGTGTTTATATATACACGTATCTCACCTTTCTCACATACACCTTTCCCACTCAACACTTTTATCACCTTTCCAACTCCCTTTCAATCAGTATAGAAGCCACAAACGACCAGGAGCTTTTCTCATTTCATTTGTAGTTCATTCGAAGGCTTAAGGGTTTAATATCGAACGTATTATTGGGTTCTAGCAAGATTGTGGGATTTTTCCGTTTGTTCTAATCACCTATACACGTTCACTCACCACCCTAGAGGTGTTGTAAGTCCTTTCCTCTCAATCTAAGTCCATTTCGTTACATTTTAATACCCCATGCATCACGTATATATTTCATTCGAACGTATATATGTCACTCTTTATTTTACGTGCTACATTTATTTCTAGAACACCACACTTGGTTTGCCTCCCTTGTGGAAGGCCTAGGAACCAGGAAACTCACACACGTCACGTTTATTTTATTGCTAGATACATATTCGAACTCCATTTGTAACTATGCTCACACGTATAAAAACATACCACACCAAATTTTACCAAGTCTTTTTAGTTGTAAAACTGTCCCATGTCGCCACATAAATGGTCTCATAAAATCAAGGGGGTTTTAACATATATATCCTTTCGAAAATGTATAATTGCATATATATCCAAAGCATGCATAAAAACCATTGTACTATGTGCATCAAAAACTTGTATAAAGGATATACATGCAATTATTCACTTTGGGAGGGATATATATGCAATTCTGCCTAAAATGAAATTCGACTTAATGACATATAAATATTTTTACACGACTTGTTTCTTCATACAACAAGCTAAAAGTTTCATGTTTATAGTTTTCCAATATAAGCTCATATAAGCCTTTGAAATTGACCAAAGTAAATTCAATCGCAACTGTTTAGAAACTTAATAATATTTCGATATGGACTGAAAAGCCCAATAAGCCAAAATTAAGCTAACAAAATAAGCTAGCTCGTTAAGGCCTTTTGATATGAATTTTTGACATTAAAAATGGGCCTAAGGATAAGCCCAACTTGTCTTAAAGCCCACGGATTGTAAAACGTTAATGGGCCTTTGTTTTAGCTCGTTAAGGCCCATTAATAGAAAAATAAGCCATTTTGGAAAATAAGGAGTAGAAATAAGCTTTGATAAGCCTTAATAAGCCACAAAAAAATTCGGATAATTTTTCCCCACTTTTTTTGTACTTTTGGACTAAATTTGCAAACTAGTTTCACTTAGAAGGACTAAAACTGCCAACTGTTAAAAACAAGGACTGAAACTGCCAAAATAGTAACATTAGGGTAGAAACTAAAATTATATTAAACTCCAAGCTCAGAATGTCATTTTGGACAAGTAGTGGACTAAAAATGCAAGTTATGTATAACTAAGGACTAACGGTGCAACGTTAACGCCGTTAGGGTATAAAGTGTAAAAATAGGAAAAGTACAAGGACCAACAGAATGTATTTGACATTTTCATTTCTATTTTACATTTTATGATTTCCCATCACGTCACGTGCATTTTGTACGTTTCATTTATTTAATTTATAACATTATGTTATATTTATATATAACGGGTTTTAAACGATTTAACTTAACGATTCGTTTTACCATTTTCAAGGAAACGATATTATTGGATTTAAATGACATAAAAACAAGATAATATTATATGTAATATTATTTTTAAACTTTAGGCATTTTAAGCATATCAAACTCACATCACCGATCAAATCATCATCCGTTTCCTCACTTTCACACTCACTATTCGTACAAGTCAAATTCTCAGACTTCCCTATGTATTCAGGTCGTGTGCTGAAGCCGTTTCCGTAATCTCACTTGATTTCGTATTTCACCTTGCCAGGTGAGTCGTAGCCCCACTTTTACTCATTTAATTACTTTATAAATTCTTTGGAGGAGATACATGCTCAACTACTTGCTTTTACTTTCACAAATACTCTAAACTATTACATATTACTGTGAGAATTCATAGCCCCTATTTTTATACGTTTTGAATTACTTTTAGGGGAGATTACTTGACCCGCTGTTATAGGTTCAGGGGAGATTACTTGACCCGCTGTTATAAGTACAGGGGAGATTACTTGACCCGTTGTTATAAGTACAGGGGAGATTACTTGACCGGATGTTATAAGTTTAGGGAAGATTACTTGACCCGCTGTTATAAGTTTAGGGAAGATTACTTGACCCGCTGTTATAAGTTTAGGGAAGGTTACTGACAGAACTTATTAACACCTTCTATAAGCTCTTAGGACCGTTTTTGGACTCTAGGTTGTTTAGACCTTGATCTAGGGTAAACTATGATAAGCATAATTGTTGATAATATTGGCGGAATATTCAAATGAAAGAATCAATACTATCACAACAAGGTTTTGTCAAACTTTCTCTTTGTTATAAAATCAGCCCCAATGCTATGTGATCAAATATAGCACGATTACACTCTAATCAGGGATCAAAGATCCTTGAGGCTAAACAAACCTAACAACATCAGACCCCTTGTCTGATGTTCCCACACACACTCACTGTTTGATGTTTTACATTTGTAACACACTTTGTGTTTTGAGTTCCAAGCACAGTAAAACACTCTGGTGATTAACTTCTAACCACACTGGTGACTTCACAAAAACACTCTAGTGAAGCACACTTAACTTCTAAGCTAAGATCTCCCTTTTATAGAACAAAGGAGATCATTACAAAGTTTGATAAGTCTTGTCTACTACTTGCTTGTATGTGTCAGTCATTAAGATACAACATGTATCTGTGTTTACAACTTGTTGACTGAACACATATGAAAGATATTATCTACCGTATATAATTGACTCTTATACACAAAATATCTTTTTCATTTTTATCCATTAAGCAGTAGTATGAGTCACTCAGTTATCATCTCAGCAGTAGCTTCTTTGCACTAGCAGTACTAACTGCTACCTTCTTTGCATCAGCAGTACTAACTTAAGTTAGTACTGCTTGTTTATAACTTGAGCAGACTTCAACAATACACTAGCAGTAGAATAAAATACTCTAGCAGTAGAATCTTTTATGCCTAGCAGTAGAATCTACTTGGTGTATTTTGCTTATCTTTTCAGTAATCCTTGTGTTTCATTCTTCTTGTTTTTTATCATCAAATCTATGAAATATATAAAACCCAACAATCTTCCCCTATTTGATGATTACAAAACAAACACATTCTTGTACGAATTTCCCTAGACGAAGTAGAGAAATTGAGATAATTAAATCTCACCATGAATGAAACAATACTGTCTTCCCCTTTGTCCATGCCATCCACCACAATATCTCTTCCCTTTTTTGTTAACAACAAATAGAGAATATAAACAGTAAAAACTTGGTGTAGCATATAAATGGTTAACCATCTGAACATTTAAGCTTCCCCTGAAACCCATATGTTAACCATTTGAATCTCCAATTCTGTAGGCTTTTATGACTGATGAAGAAAAACTAACCATTACTAACTTGATGATGAAACAGAATAAACCAACCTTGTGTCTTATGTCTTGTACTAAAACTGACTTGAACATATACCAAATCTCTTGGTATAGAGAGACCGTAATCTCTTGACAATAAACTCATCTCCAATGAGACACTGAGCACTACAATGTAACTCCTTTAAGTGTTTGTCAATTCGTAGTCATATGAAATATCTGAACAAAAGAACAAGTTATCTTTGAAGTGTAGCCAACCACTTTAAGATATAATAAAAACACAACCTTGAAAAATTCTACTTCATCTGCAAATAAGTAACAAATAACCTTCTTCGCCAATGAAAATAAAAACAAGCCTTTAATCTTTTAAGAACATAAACCAACTCTCTTCTGTGTGTGATTCTTCCCCTTTGTGTGTGTAAACAGAGAACTCTTTGAAAGAAAACCAAAATGAATTTTTCTTCTTTCTTCAACTAAAACCTTGTAACATACCTAGATCTAGAGCCCCCCCCCCCCCGCCCCCCCGCCCCGCTCTGATACCACCTGACAGAACTTATTAACACCTTCTATAAGCTCTTAGGACCGTTTTTGGACTCTAGGTTGTTTAGACCTTGATCTAGGGTAAACTATGATAAGCATAATGATAATATTGGCGGAATATTCAAATGAAAGAATCAATACTATCACAACAAGGTTTTGTCAAACTTTCTCTTTGTTATAAAATCAGCCCCAATGCTATGTGATCAAATATAGCACGATTACACTCTAATCAGGGATCAAAGATCCTTGAGGCTAAACAAACCTAACAACATCAGACCCCTTGTCTGATGTTCCCACACACACTCACTGTTTGATGTTTTACATTTGTAACACACTTTGTGTTTTGAGTTCTAAGCACAGTAAAACACTCTGGTGATTAACTTCTAACCACACTGGTGACTTCACAAAAACACTCTAGTGAAGCACACTTAACTTCTAAGCTAAGATCTCCCTTTTATAGAACAAAGGAGATCATTACAAAGTTTGATAAGTCTTGTCTACTACTTGCTTGTGTGTGTCAGTGATTAAGATACAACATGTATCTGTGTTTACAACTTGTTGACTGGACACATATGAAAGATATTATCTACCGTATATAATTGACTCTTATACACAAAATATATTTTTCATCTTTATCCATTAAGCAGTAGTATGAGTCACTCAGTTATCATCTCAGCAGTAGCTTCTTTGTAATATCAGTACTAACTGCTACCTTCTTTGCACTAGCAGTACTAACTTAAGTTAGTACTGCTCGTTTATAACTTGAGCAGACTTCAACAATACACTAGCAGTAGAATAAAATACTCTAGCAGTAGAATCTTTTATGCCTAGCAGTAGAATCTACTTGGTGTATTTTGCTTATCTTTTCAGTAATCCTTGTGTTTCATTCTTTATGTTTTTGATCATCAAATCTATGAAATATATAAAACCCAACAGTTACTTGACCCGATGTTATTAATATAGGGGAGATTACTTGACCCACTGTTATAAGATCAGGGGATATTATATGACCCATTATTACATTTCGGGCGTATAACAACGTAGTCTGCGGTTTGTGTTTGTTTGGGTAATTGTTAACTGTGGTTTGGTGTAATACTCTGACTGCGGTTTGGAGTTTAACTATAACGGGAAACACGACAAAACGTACTGAAAGTGACGTTTGTCCTTTTGCAATGCGGTTTGTAATTTCTTGTCTATTGCGTTTGTCGTTTAGTAGTTGCATTTGACAGTCCTGCGGTTTGACCAGTCTTGCGGTTTGACCAAGGTGTTACGGTTTGACTCTTTGCGGTTTAGGTCTTTGCGGTTTGACTCTTGAGGTTAGGTCTTTGCGGTTTGACTCTTTGCGGTTTAGGTCTTTGCGGTTTGACTCTTTGGGTTTAGGCCTTTGCGGTTTGACTCTTTGCGGTTTAGGTCTTTACGGTTTGACTCTTTGCGGTTTAGATCTAACGTTGCGGTTTGTCTTGTGTGACTGCGGTTTGGGTAGCTTGTTGTTGCGGTTTGACATTTGTGGTTTGTTGTCTAATTGCGGTTTGGGTGTTGCGGTTTGATATTGAAGTAATACTTTTAGCTGCGGTTTGACTCAAGTTATCTAATAACGGTTTATTCTTGATTTTTGTAAAATCCCGCGAAAGAACCTATTTCTCGGTTTAAATCAAAGAATTGTAAAATCCCGTTCACTACAACATCATGACGAGCACAGCTTCTGAAGACATTCAGGCTGCCGGGTCCGATACCCGTCCTCCTATGCTTGATAGGACAGACTATGAATCATGGGCACAACGAATACGGCTTTACTGCTTGGGCAAAGAAAATGGATTTAACATTCTTAAATCCATTGATGAAGGACCATTTCAGATGGGCACCACCAGAGACGCTGTTACTACCGGTGAAGACGGAACTGTCACTTTTGGAATCGACAGGCCTCGAACTTACAATGATCTTAATGAGGAAGAAAAGAAGAGGTATGATGCAGACATTAGAGCCTCCAACATTGTCATTCAAGGCTTGCCCAAAGATGTTTACAAACTCATCAACTTCAACACTGAAGCAAAAGCTGTTTGGGACAATGTCAAAATGCTTCTAGCCGGATCAGAACTTACAAAAGAAGATCGTGAGTCGCAATTGTATGATGAGTTTGAGCACTTCAAGATGAACCCTGGTGAAAACATCACGGATTACTATGTGAGATTTCACAAGCTGGTGAACGACATGAGAATTATCAGGATGACAATGCCAAACATCCAACTCAACTCAAAGTTTGTGAACAACATGACACCAGAATGGGACAGATTTGTTACTGCAGTAAAACTCAACAAAGGATTGAGAGATACAAATTATGAACAACTGTATGCCTACCTACAACAACATGAAAAGCATGCTGCTTATGATCGTCTGTTGAGAGAAAAACTCAATCCAACTGCACCAAATGATCCACTTGCATTTGTTGCCAATGTTTAGCCAATCAACCAATCTTCATCTGATCAAGCTTATCATCATCCCTATTCATCACCATCTGCTATGAATCCACAACTGGATTCAGGGTACTCTCACACCGACAAAATGATTGATAACCTCACCAACCAAGTTTCCTTACTTGTTCAACAATTCAAAGCAACACTCCCTCAAACTAACAATCAACTCAGAACTTCATCAAACCCACGCAATCAGGCAACTGTGCAGGATGGAAGAATTGTGGTTCAGAATGTTCAGGGGAGGCAGAACTTAAATCAAAGGAAAATGGGTCGAGGTAATGTGCAGATCAGAGTAGGGAATGCAAATCAGAGGCAGGGGAAGCAAACCAAGTGTTACAACTGTGGTGGACTTGGACACATTGCCAGAAACTGAAATCAGCCAAAGCGACCACAGAACGCTGACTATTTCAAGGACAAGATGTTGTTGATGCAAGCTCAAGAGAATGGAGCAGTGTTGGACGAAGAAGAGTTGTTGTTTCTTGCTGGCGATGGGGGAAATACTTTTGATGCCGATGTGGACGAGCAACTAGTTCAGGACCTTGCACTAAATGATCCCAACATCTTCCAAGCTGATGACTGTGATGCTTTTGACTCTGATGTGGATGATGAACCAACTGCTCAAACGATCTTCATGGCTAATCTGTCCTCTGTTGTCTCATCACCTCAACAAGCTGGTCCCTCCAATGCATCTGTGATTTCTGAGGTACTAAAGCTTTATGACACACATAATGTGGTAGATGAACAAAAGATTCCCAACAACGTACAACAGACAGATGTTGTTGATTCAGATACTGTTGATGTGGGAAATAGTAATATTATCTCATATGAACAATATGTGAATCACAACAACGTGACTGATGTACAGAGTTGTGCATCTTCTATTGTAGATAATGCTTGTGTTGTAAACAATACTTGTGAGTTGCATGAAAACACTATGTTTGTCCCAGATGACACCTTGACCACTAGGCTTAACATTTATAAAGATCAGGTGGCCATATATGAACAACGTGCAAAATTTGAGCTTACCGAACGTGAGCAGAAAATGGATAGTCAAATGCGTACACTTATAACTGAGCGTAATTTAAGGGAAGAAACATTGAAACAAGAGTTGAATTCTTTGCAAAAACAGCTGGATCAGACTGTTAAACAAAAACAGGAGGCCCAAGAGCATGTAAATACACTAAAACAAGATTTCAAAGAAAAAGAAACAAAACTCTTAAATGATTTCTCCAGACTTAAAACATTAAAGAATAAGCTTGAAAACAAACTGTACACACAAGACCAAACCAGACAAACTGCTCAAATGATTCAAAAGCACAAAAAGTTGTGTGATAAGCATAGTGAAAGTAATGTAGGTGAACCTAAATTAGCTCTCCTTAGGAATGCTAAAGTAGCCCAACCTGCCTTATATGATGCAAATGTGATGATTATGCCTGGTCATGCCCCTCCTGATGTTTTATCATTAGAAGAGAGTAATGAGATTGAAGTGAGAAATAGAGAAAGAATGACTGAGAAAATGAAGGATCCCAAATGCATAGCCAATCAAATCATAGTCAAACCCCATGATTATTATGAGGAGAATCGATTGACTGTGTTTGCACCTCAAAAGAAGTTAACGCCTGAACAAATATTTTGGTCTTTAGACATAGAAAAGAGAAAGGCCGATGAACTTAAAGCCACAACTCTGCCCCTTAGGAAAATTGCGGTTGCAACGATGTATCCTCCCAATACACCTAGGCATTTACTTCATTTAACTCTTCCCACAGAATGTAAAACTCTAATTAGCATATATGTACTTTGTCAAGTATTTACTGATTTTGATAAAACATGTAAGAAGAGAATTACACCAACTGGAATTACTGAGGGGGAAAGGGGTTTTGAACAAACAAAAAGGTGTTACTTAACTGAGGTCATTCCATTCTTTAAACTACTCAAAGAACAGTTTGAAGGGATGCGAAAAACCCTTAAAACTGAAGTAAATGAAATGAAAGTTGTGTTTAAAGATATGGAAAATGAGGTAGCTCAAAATGCGATAGAACTTAAGAGTAGTGAGATTGAGAGAAAGAATATTCTCATCACCAATGAGAATTTGATTGCTAGATGTATTGCACAAGATGTATTTTATACTGCTACTGATGCTGCATTAACTGCCTGTCAATTTCATGAGTATTCTATTGCCTTGAATGTTACCCAGAATCGTGTTGTTGAGCTTGAGGAGGAGAATTTGAAATTGCATGAGAAAATTCAAAATGATGACCATGATAACATGGTCAAGCGTTTTTCAAAACTAGAGGTTGATTTTCTTAATTTGCAATTAAAATATCAACACTTAGAAGAAAGATGTAAAATATCAAATGCCAAGACATCTTTGGATGCTCCTGAATTTGATACATATTTTGAATTAAGCAAACGTGATGAAAAAATTCAAGCTCACACTAACACGATTCGGCAATTGAGGGCTCAAATTGCCTAATTAAAGTCAAATAAGAGTGATCCAATTGGCACCAATAAATCATCGTCTTTAGATTCTCAGAATTTTCACTATCAAGATATCATCAATAAGTTACACTATGAAAATGAGTGTTTTCGAGCTGAAAATTCAAAAGTCAAACAGGATTACAAAGAGTTATATGACTCAATTAAAGTCACACGAAACAGTCATAATGAAAAGATAACTTCTTTGTTAAATGAAATCGAGAATCTTAAGACTCAGGTGAAAGGGAAAATGCCAATTATCACTTGTGATAATGTTGTTCCAAAGCTTTCTGCTTGTAATAAGTATGCTGTTGATGTTGTGCCTATTCCATATCCCCTTAGAAACAATAGGTCTGCCCATCAAGTATATCTCAATCACCTTAAGGATAGCCTTGATACACTTCGTGATATCGTAGAAGAGGATAGGATAGAAAAACCACTTGATAGTGCAGTTGTGGATGCCTGCTTCCTCGCCAAACGGTCTCAGGAATTTCTAGAATATGTCATTGGCACAGGCCCTAAGACTGATAACAAAAGAGATAGATTTCTGGCATCATACGCTACGACTAAGAACAAGCACGTAACCTTTGATCTACCACCGAGAACATCAGAACCCAGCACAACAAAATCAGAAAAAAAACAAAAAATAGCAGTAAACCAAACTAATGTTCCTATCATTATGATGCGTGGTTTTGCGACCTTACAACAGGTTTTACCTCTCGAGGGATCTCAAGAGGCTTGCAATCCCCACCAGGCAGTGTACCTGACCGATGTAGTATAGTGTAGTGGCAAGTACCGGGGGATTGATCGTTCTCTAGGGGAATAGTGTCGTTAGGATTGAAAAACTACTCTAATAGGTCTAAGGGTGAGGGAAGATTCTTTTTGTATTTTTTATATTTTTTATGAAAGCAAGTAAAATCTCGGGTTTGAAGGAGTGGGCGGAATTAGTTGCTAGTCAACTAACCCAAATAACTACAATTGCAAATAAAATAAAATAACTGAAAATAAAAAGGTTGTGGAACTTATATGGAGAGAAATGTGTTTACTTAGATTTCCTTACTCCCTAACTATCTTTTACCGGTTGATTAGTGTGTATTAATTGCGTGGATGACGGGTGTATTCCTTAATACCAATCGTGGGGTGGCGTACGTACTTCCCCAACTCTATAAGCTCCTACTTCACTCCTATGTCGAGCCGGCTAAGAAGCTCCTAACATGGGATCACTAGAATTCGCTCATGCATTAAATACAACCATAAAAACCTTAGTACGCATTGGTTCATGTTTCTTAAGATGTTCAAGCAAGTTACCGTATAGGAGGTTAGCCAGTTTTCTTAAGCCTAACATCGATAAACAATCATCCAATACAATTAATAACACACCAACAACCAATAATCAATAGTTAGGTTTCATTAGATCTAAGCAAACACAAGATAAATCTAGCCTAGCATGTTAATTAAAAGACAAGAACAAGATATAATCAAACAACACATAGACATATTGAATGATTAATTAATTACTTATCTTCAATTAAACATGGGAGATCCAAGGGAATAAAACCCTTAAAAATGGCAGAAAATTCGTCTTAGGGTTTCTCCTCACAAAGTTGCACACTAATGACTAAAAATTGCAAAACTATATATAGAATTTAGGGGCTGACGGCGTCACGTTGTAGGAGGTGACGCCGTCACCTCGCCGCGGCTAGGGTTCCCGGATGGTCTTCCTGACGCCGTCCCTCTTTAATCCTCAAAAATCCACTCTGGCGCGTCAAGGGTTGACGTCGTCACAATTGTGCTTGACGCCGTCTCTCTTTAACTTAAACCGTGACGGCCTTGATCACCTTAAAGGGTGACGCCGTCAGACTTCCTTTGTAAAACTTTCTGGCGCGTCACATGTATTTGTCATATCCACCTCTTTTGCCAAGCCGTGACGCCGTCAGGAGCAATCCTTGACGCCGTCACGTGTACTTTTCCAGCAGCTTTGGAGACTTTGTCGTTTTCTTCACTTTTATGCTCCAAAAACGTCCAAAATGCTTCCTTTTCCAGATTTCTTCTCCAAAGTACCTAAAATGACAAAAAGAACGATTTAGGGCAATATTTGATCAAATAAATACGATTTAGGGCTTAAATGACCCCCTAAAAGCGGTACACTTTTCGCTTCATCAAATACCCTTACACTTGAGATTTGCTTGTCCTCAAGCAAATGCGCTTTTATTCTAATCAAAATACAAGTTAGGGGTCATTTAACGCTAATATAAAAGTAATTACAACAAATAGTCATTCCACTTTAATCATAATAAGCACGGAGATTGCAGACTAGCACCTTACAAGTAGTGTTTAGATACTCACATCTCTCAGGTGTCATAAAAGTAAATCTCATAAATGAAAATGAATAATATCTCTCACTACCTGTCATAGCAAATAGATTACCATAGGCTTGGGAAAGGATCAAAAACCTCCTCCACTAGGCGTAAGCACCTAAGATAAACTATCAAAGAGGGATTTTAAACGGGTTATAACGTTAGGTGTAGGGATATGATAAACACGGTTTTGTTGGATAAGGGATATTTTACTGGTGGCGAGTTAAAGATCTTGATTAATTACATGTACAATATGGCGTTGCTAAGCCAAGACTAGACTCGACTTAAGCTAAAAACAAAATAACAAAAACATAAAATAAACATAAAATGAAACGGGATGGTAGTCCGTATGTTTTTTCTACTTTTCTTTTTCTCATTTTTTTGTATTTTTCTTGATTTTTTCGATTTTTTTTTTAATCATACACTCTAGCCCTACCATCCAAAATAATACATCGTAGGGGCGTCGCATTCCCCGTACACTTGAACTTTTACATAACTTTACAAATAACTATTCTAATGACTCGAATTAAGATAATCGACACACTTGGAGTACTTTTAAAATATTTAGCACATATGGGGGTAATAATGTTGTTCTTCCCCATTACTCCATTACACTAGTACTTTACCCATGAGTCCCAATCGTCCCAAAACAATATGTACAAGGATATGACTCGACTTAGCAACCATGTAATCAATTAGATAATTAACTTGGGGTTTAAACAAATGTTGTCACAATAATGCACTAAAAATGAGTGCATACAAGGTAGGCTAAGGCGATTTGGGTGTACATTTAAGTGGGGTGTAACAAATTCTTCCTTTAAGTAAAATGCTTAAAGTTAGAAACGAAAAGATAGGCTCTGAGGGGTGTACTAGGGGTATCGTGTACTAAAGGTTAATCCTAATGCCTCTTATCATGTAGTAAATCTAACTACACGAATGTAGTCTCACTTGTGGCCTCGGAATGGTCCTAACGCAAGTTCTAGAATCTAAGTGCTACCGGTACACACATCATAGCATAAATGCTTTTCCTACCAATTCTAGGGGCGAACCTCACATATTTGGGGGTGGAAAATTTTTTTAGTGGTACGGTTTTGTGCTAGTCATATAACTCCTATCCATGAGACGCTCATTAAGATCAAAGTTTCACTCCTATATGTTGTAAAAAATTTTAAATTTGGCACTAAAATTGCCCTAACAGGTATTTCTCTCAGTTTTATTACACATCTACCATTAAACAAACAAAAATCAAGCGTAATAGCATTCTCTAAGGTATCGTATTTTACCCCCCCCCCCTTACACTTAAGATGAACATTGTCCCCAATGTTCAAATAACAAGATGTAAAAGTAAATAAGGTAAAAGAATGAAATCAAATACTCCCCTGATTCGCTCGGTGGATAAAGAGGTAACATGGTTAGATCTTCTTCCAAGGTAATGTTGAAGCTCCAAGACTAAAGCATCGCCAAAAGCTAGATTCCACATACATCTCCTTGTCCAAAATAACCTGTTAAACCTGAGAAAACAAACACGAAAACCTGCATAACATCGGCGGGATAAATCTATATAAGGATATAATGCTTGTGGAATGATTATTTTGCAGATTCCTGGAGTTTATAAGTTAGAGATTTAATAAAAACTTTTTATGATTCCGGTAGAAAAACAAAACTTTCAAAAATTTCAGAAAATTAAAACCTGACGCCGTTAGGTTGTAAGGCCTGACGCCGTCAGAAATGATCTGACAGAATTCTCATGTTAAGTTTCCGGAAAATTTCTGGAAAAACCTATACCTTACTTCCTGGAATTCCTGCAAAACATCATTATGACTCGATACAAGCATTTGACTCAAACAATTACTAATATGTATGTTAATTTAATATTGTTATGATTCATGTTCATTCTTGTTCTTGTAAACAAATTTGGATTCCCTTACACTTATCTTTTGCAAAATACCTTTATATGTAGTTAAGACGAAGTTAAAAACAAGATAAAGCATTTTCACAATTTAGTTTTGAACATGAATCAATAATAATAAAAATTAAACATACATACGGAAGCAAATAAAATCAAACAAACAAATAAATAAACATACAAAAAGCAAATAAAGCTTGGGTTGCCTCCCAAGAAGCGCTTGTTTTTGTTCGAATCACGCGCCTGACTCTACCCTTATTTAACGGAAATAGGGGAGGTTTTCCCTACACTTAGGATTAAGTGTGGGTGAAAGTAGCGTTACACACCCTTAGGGTGGAAATATGCCACGTGAGGAAAGAGTGACGGGTGAATTATATGCTCAAAGGTGCGGGATCCTATCATCATAACCTTACCTAATTCAATTGGGTTAGTGGGCGGATTAAGATTTTCTCCTAGAAAGGGATCATCTTCTATCAACTTCGAGAGACTCCAAGTTAAGAATCCACTTTGACCTAATAAACCCGGTTTAAACCCATAATGTTTCTTGTGATCAATCATAAATGGGTGATGTAAGTATGTAAGGTCATGGTTCACTCCTATGTTAGCTTCCTCTCTACAAGGCTTAGAGTCTAATACCTTTATCGTAAAACTACCCGGACTATATGGTTTGATGGGTGGATCGGGACCTATTTTAATTCCTAACTTTTCATCCAAGGATGGAAAATTGGGTAAAGGTCTCGGTTGAGGCTCCGGTTCATCAAAACTAGGAACTTCCATAGAACTAAAAGAAAGGTTGTTACTACAAGTATTCAAACCTATTTCTTCTAGTTGTGTTTGGTCCAAGGGCTCTACCTCTATTGGGGTTCCTATAGTCTCTTCTACTTTTTCCGGGTAAGTTACGGGCAGTGTGTTAACCTCAAATGATGGTAGGATTTGTGGGGTATTTAGTGGTCTTGCATTTCTAACCTCATTCTCCATAGTATCTAAATCACCTATATGTTCATCATGTGTTTTGGTAGGATCTAACCCAAACACATTCCTAAGTATCTCAAATCCTTCTCTAGCCATTTGAAATTCTAAGTCCGATTCATAGTAATATTCAACTTGATTACTATGTTCCACTTGCCTAAAGGATTCCTCATGTGTGTCATATGTTTTGGTGAAATCTATCCCACTCATGCAACTAGGTAGTTCAACACTAACCATCTCACAATCTTGGTCCAATTCAAGGTCCATGTTCTTAAAAACCAGGTCTTCTTGCTCATGGTACCTATAGTCGGATAAATCCTCCTCATTTGTTTCCTCAAGTTGTGATGTATATAAACCCATCAATTCATTCAACTTATGGTTCACGGTTAGGAAGCTTTCCTCAAATTTTTTCCAAAGGGTTTCACTAAAAGGAGTTGATCCTAATAATGATTGTTTAATAGAAGCCGCACATGCACATAATTCATCAAACCTATCAAACTTTACACCCATCTCCTCTTGTATATATCTAAGATCACTTAAAAATTCATTGGAACAACAGGAAGCAAATCTATCCGTGTAAAGTAATTGTTCCTCTATTGTTAATGATCTAAATGGAATTTCATCCGCCATGGTGACAAATGAAAATGGTTTTACAAACAAAGGGCACAAAGAAAAAGATAGACTAAAGAAATCTAATAAAAAGAAAATAAATATCTCACTCGATAGGAATCAAGTGAGTAGACCTAATAAAATAAAAATTCAACCTAAACAATAACTATTCCCCGGCAGCGGCGCCAAAAACTTGATGCGTGGTTTTGCGACCATACAACAGGGTTTACCTCTCGAGGGATCTCAAGAGGCTTGCAATCCCCACCAGGCAGTGTACCTGACCGATGTAGTATAGTGTAGTGGCAAGTACCGGGGGATTGATCGTTCTCTAGGGGAATAGTGTCGTTAGGATTGAAAACTACTCTAATAGGTCTAAGGGTGAGGGAAGATTCTTTTTGTATTTTTTATTTTTTTTATAAAAGCAAGTAAAATCTCGGGTTTGAAGGAGTGGGCGGAATTAGTTGCTAGTCAACTAACCCAAATAACTACAAATGCAAATAAAATAAAATAACTGAAAATAAAAAGGTTGTGAAACTTATATGGAGAGAAATGTGTTTACTTAGATTTCCTTACTCCCTAACTATCTTTTACCGGTTGATTAGTGTGTATTAATTGCGTGGATGACGGGTGTATTCCTTAATACCAATCGTGGGGTGGCGTACGTACTTCCCCAACTCTATAAGCCCCTACTTCACTCCTATGTCGAGCCGGCTAAGAAGCTCCTAACATGGGATCACTAGAATTCGCTCATGCATTAAATACAACCATAAAAACCTTAGTACGCATTGGTTCATGTTTCTTAAGACGTTCAAGCAAGTTACCATATAGGAGGTTAGCCAGTTTTCTTAAGCCTAACATCGATAAACAATCATCCAATACAATTAATAACACACCAACAACCAATAATCAATAGTTAGGTTTCATTAGATCTAAGCAAACACAAGATAAATCTAGCCTAGCATGTTAATTAAAAGACAAGAACAAGATATAATCAAACAAAACATAGACATATTGAATGATTAATTGATTACTTATCTTCAATTAAACATGGGAGATCCAAGGGTATAAAACCCTTAAAAATGGCAGAAAATTCGTCTTAGGGTTTCTCCTCACAAAGTTGCACACTAATGACTAAAAATTGCAAAACTATATATAGAATTTAGGGGCTGACGGCGTCACGTTGTAGGAGGTGACGTCGTCACCTCACCGCGGCTAGGGTTCCCGGATGGTCTTCCTGACGCCGTCCCTCTTTAATCCTCAAAAATCCACTCTGGCGCATCAAGGGTTGACGCCGTCACAATTTTGCTTGACGCCGTCTCTCTTTAACTTAAACCGTGACGGCCTTGATCACCTTAAAGGGTGACGCCGTCAGACTTCCTTTGTAAAACTTTCTGGCGCGTCACGTGTATTTGTCATATCCACCTCTTTTGCCAAGCCGTGACGCCGTCAGGAGCAATCCTTGACGCCGTCACGTGTACTTTTCCAGCAGTTTTGGAGACTTTGTCGTTTTCTTCACTTTTATGCTCCAAAAACGTCCAAAATGCTTCCTTTTCCATATTTCTTCTCCAAAGTACCTAAAATGACAAAAGGAACGATTTAGGGCAATATTTGATCAAATAAATACGATTTAGGGCTTAAATGACCCCCTAAAAGCGGTACACTTTTCGCTTCATCACATTACTTCTACAGGAGCAAACAGTGACACCAAAGCTAGCGGGTCAAAGCCTAGAGGCAATGCAAGGAAAGATAGGACTGCGCCGACTAAGAGTGGTCACGAGAAAAAAGTAGAAGTCCAACCTAGGAACAATAAGTTTGCAATGAATGGAATGAATCGTGTTGATTCTAGTATTAAAAGTACTGTAATTGATTCGAATTCTAATGCTGTCTGTAAAACATGTAACGAATGTTTAATTTCTGCTAATCATGATGATTGTGTTGTGTCATTTTTGATGTCTCCTGTACTATCCCAAGTTAAGAATGTTAGGAAAACTGAATTAAGTAAGCAAATTTGGAAAGCAACAGGAAATACGTTTGCTAATGTCGGGTATCAATGGAGACCCACTGGAAGGAAATTCACTTTAGGAGATCAGTGCCCCTTAACTAAATTGAATAACCATAAAGTTTTGAAGGTTAAGGAATGGAAACTAACTGGTCGAACTTTGCCTTTAGTGACACAATGCCCTACAACTAGGTCAATTGCTTCTTCTAGTATAGTTTCTATTGTAAATACAGTAGCATCTGTGAATCCTGTAGTTCCAGAATTTGTGTGTGCTAACCAAACGGACCCCAGCTACACATGGGGATCCACATTTTTCAGTTATCCATCATTGTCTGTTTTCAAATGCAGGTCGTACAAATCGTCCTTTGGTATTTGGACTCAGGCTACTCAAAACATATGACTGGGGATCGCTCACGGCTCAAGAATTTCGTGAAAAAGTTTATTGGGACAGTTAGATTCGGGAACGACCATTTTGGGGCAATTATGGGTTACGAAGATTATGTGTTTGGCGACAGTGTAATTTCCCGGGTATACTATGTGGAAGGACTAGGGCATAACTTGTTTTCTGTTGGTCAATTTTGTGACTCCGATCTTGAAGTTGCTTTCAGAAAACACACATGTTTCGTCAGAGAGTTGGATGGTGTTGATCTTCTTAAAGGCAGTCGTGGCACCAATTTATATACCATCTCAATTGAAGAAATGATGAGTTCCTCTCCTATTTGCTTGCTTTCAAAGGCCTCAAAGACTAAATCTTGGCTTTGGCACCGTCGTTTAAACCACTTAAACTTCGGCACTATAAATGATCTTTCTCGCAAGGATCTTGTACGAGGCATGCCCAGATTAAAGTTTGAGAAAGATCATCTTTGTTCTGCATGTCCAACTGGGCAAAAGCAAGAAGCATACTCACAAACCCAAAACTGTCAATACCATCTTGGAAGTTCTTCACACCCTTCACATGGATCTATGCGGACCAATGAGAGTGCAGAGTATCAATGGAAAGAAATATGTTCTTGTGGTGGTCGATGACTACTCTCGGTTTACATGGGTAAAGTTTTTGAGAACCAAGGATGAAACTCTAGAGGTTATCATCAAACTAATCAAGCAGTTACAAGTAAGGCTGAACAAAACTGTCAGAATCATCCGGACGGACAATGAAACTGAGTTTGTTAACCAACAACTCAGTCAATTTTATGAAAGTATTGGCATAACTCATCAGAAAAGCATTGTACGCACTCCTCAGCAGAACGGCGTTGTTGAAAGACAAAATCGTACCCTAGTGGAAGCTGCAAGGACTATGCTACTATATTCTAAGGCTCCGATGTTTCTTTGGGCAGAAGCAATTGCTACTGCGTGTTACACCCAAAACCGTTCCTTGATACATACTCTTCACAACAAAACTCCCTACGAGCTGATACATGGCAAGAAACCAGATCTTTCCTTTCTTCGAGTGTTTGGTTCTTTGTGTTATCCGACAAATGACGGTCAAGATTTGGGAAAGCTAAAGGCTAAAGCAGACGTAGGCTTCTTCGTTGGGTATGCACCAGATCGCAAGGGATACAGAATCTACAACAAAAGAACCCAACAAATCATGGAAACTATTCACGTGACATTCGATGAGCTGACTGAGCAAACGGCTCCTGGACAAACCAGTTCTGGACCCGTACCTAATTTATTGACACCTGGACCAATTAGTTCAGGTCTTGTACAGAATCCCACTCATGCAGTTCCTTATGTACCCCCAACCAGTGATGAGTTGAAGAAGTTGTTTGATTCGATGTTTGATGAATATTTTGAGCCACCAACGGGAGACACAACAACAGAAGCTCCACCGGTACCTCCAGTTGTTGATGCTCCAGTTCTACAAAACTCAGAGGGTCCATCTGTATCTGTCTCAATCAGTCAGGATGCACCATCTGCCAGTCACTCACCATCATCTTCAAACATACAATCTCCTGTGGTACAACAAGGTTCTGTAGCAGACAATTCTTTTGAAGTGAATCCTTTCGCTTCTGCTGATGATGTTCCATTCGAAAATATATTTGCTCCTGAATATTCTTCAGAGACATCTTCTTCAGGAGATCGCAACACGGCAACATCAGTTCAAAACCCTCAACCACATGATCATCTCAGAAAATGGACCAATGATCATCCAATTGACAACATTATTGGTAATCCTTCTCGTCCGGTATCCACTCGAAAGTAACTTGCCACCGATGCACTGTGGTGATTCTTCAATTCCGTACTATCCAAAGTCGAGCCAAAAGACTTCAAATAAGCCATGTCCAAAGATTGTTGGTTTACTGCTATGCAAGATGAAATTCATGAGTTTTATCGACTTGAAGTTTGGGAATTAGTGCCTCCTCCAGAGTGTGCAATGATCATTGCTCTAAAGTGGATCTTCAAAGTGAAACTCGATGAGCACGGTGATGTTTTAAAGAATAAGGCATGGCTTGTTGCAAAGGGGTATCGACTAGAAGAGGGCATAGACTTTGAAGAATCATTTGCTCCGGTTACTAGAATTGAAGCCATCAGAATCTTTCTAGCTAATGCTGCCAGTCAGAATATGATTGTCTACCAAATGGATGTAAAGATAGCATTTCTCAACGGTGATCTGAAAGAGGAAGTCTATGTAAGTCAACCAGAAGGTTTTGTGGATCCTGATCGTCCTACTCACGTCTACCGTTTGAAGAAGGCTCTATATGGGCTAAAGCAAGCACCCAGGGCGTGGTATGATACTTTATCAAAGTTTCTTCTGGCTAATGGTTTCACCATATGTGTTGTTGATCCTACACTATTCACTAGGAAATTGGGCAAACATCTACTTCTTGTTCAAATCTACATAGATGACATCATCTTCGCTTCTTCTGATCCTAGCGAATGTGATAGGTTTTCTAACGAGATGAGTTCTAAGTTCCAAATGTCTATGATGGGACAAATGTCGTTCTTCTTGGGTTTACAAATATCTCAAAGTCCCGGAGGCATATTTATTAACCAATCCAAATACGCGAATGAAATATTGAAGAAATTTTGATTTGACTCAAGTGATGCTGTTGACACCCCTATGATTGAGAGATCAAGGTTGGATGAAGATCTTTCTGGGATCCCGGTTGATCAAACAAAGTTTCAGAGTATGATTGGATCCCTAATGTATCTCACTGCTAGTAGGCCAGATCTCTTGCTCGCTGTATGTATGTGTGCTCGGTATCAGTCCAAGCCCACCAAAAAGCATCTAGAAGCGGTAAAAAGGGTCTTCAGATATCTTCAAGGGACTGTTCACATGGGTCTCTGGTATCCTAAGGACACCGCAATGGAACTCACGGCTTATGCAGATGCGGACCATGCGGGGTGTCAAGATACTCGTCGAAGTACTTCGGGAGGTGCTCAGTTTCTTGGGGAAAAGTTGGTTAGCTGGTCTTCTAAAAGGCAAATGAGTACTTCAATATCTTCCACAGAGGCTGAATACATTGCCATGTCCGCGTGCTGTGCTCAAATTCTTTGGATGAGATCACAACTATCAGACTATGGTTTTGCATACAACAAGATTCCTCTGTATTGTGATAACGAAAGTGGTATCGCTCTTTGCTGCAACAATGTCCAACATTCCCGATCAAAGCACATCAACATCAGGCATCACTTCATAAGGGAATAGGTTGAGAAAGGGATTGTTGAACTCTACTTCATGGGGACGGAGTTTCAGTTGGCTGATATCTTCACTAAGGCACTTCCGAGAGAACAGTTTCAATTTATTCTCCCGCGACTTGGCATGAAGAGTTTGACACCTGAAACCCTCAAGTGTCTTCAAGAAGAAAAGGAGGAGTAAAGGATTTGCTTCACATATCCTTGTATATATTTGTATATATCTTTAAACAAAAAAAAAATAGAAAAATATAAAACCTATAAAAACCATAAAAATCAAAAAAAAAAAAAAAAAAAAAAAAAAAAAAAAAAAAAAAAACCAAAAATAGTTCTTCTAGGCATGTTTTCTGTTTATCGATAACATTTACGGTCCTAGAAATGTCATTCAATAATGACACGGGTCTTTAAATGAAGCTCGAGCAGAAGTTATACTAAATGGTTAAAACATGTCTTATCGGCTTGCAGTTACTTCAGACTGCAACCCGTGCATTATTATGGGGAAAGCATGTTGCCAAAAAGACGGCTGTTCCTCCAACTGGGTGAAGTTCACCTGGGCATGGATTACTTTATATCCATGTTTCTTCGATCTGATGTACGGTTCAGTGCATCATTTCTTGTATAAGAAGAGAAGTCTTCTTTACACCACAAACTCTATCTCGTCTATGATTCTTCAGGAGAGTTTTGGTGTTTCACAAGGTGGTAACTGGACTTAAATTTTCACAAATTCTTGACGCTCAATTCAATGACTACAACTCTTTAAATGGGAAATGGGTCATTAATTGAGGGGGAGAGTATTTGTTCAAATTTATGACACCTTTTTAAACATTGTGCAACATCAGCAGTGACACACTCTCTTGTATTAAGGGGGAGCATAGTATGCTCCATAATTAGAATATATTGAACCTGACCACATTTTCTCCCATAATTCTAACTTATTCAAATCAATTGGGATCACAAATCTCAAATGGTTTAAAATTTTTGATCGGGGGAGAGAATGTGATTTAAATATGAAATTCTGATAAAAAAAAAGTGATCTTTTGAACTCAAGTGTAGGCTCTCCCATATGTGCTAAACCTTTTCGTATATTGTTGGGAATTATGATACGATTCAAGAGAAGACAACTTAGGTCTGGTAATATATCAGAGTTAGGCCTGTCTTTGTAATTAGGTCTGGTAATGCAAAGTTAAGTCTGGTAGTCTGTTTAAGTCTGGTTGACTTATAATGTTAAGTCTGGTCGTGAAGTTAGGAAAGTCTGTTAGAGATAAGTTAGGAAAAGATACAAAACGTGTAAGTATCTTTATAGAAGATTTGTGAATATCTTCTTAGTCGGTTAGCATTAGGGTTTCCTTGTGTTATAAAAGGATCCCTAAGGATTGTTAGTTCTGTGTGTGAGTTGTACGAGTTCACAATTGTGATTAAAATCAATATACGAAGTTAGTGATATCTCTGTGTGTGTTCTTCATTGTTCTTGTTAAGATTCCGCATTAACATTAACAATCGTCTAGGGTTTCTCACTTAGATTGGTTTGGATTTATCTCAACCATCTACTAGGTATTCAAGACTACTTAGAGATCCACTTACAATTCGTGGACCAACAAGTGGTATCAGAGCAAGGCGAGAGACTCTGAATTCGAAGAACACTTAATCTCAAAAACCTAATTCTAACTCAAATCACCCTACACAATGTCTGAATTCGATAAGCCTGTTAACACTGAAACTTTTTCAATCCATAACAGTGAGGATGAGAGATCAAACCATGAAGATGAAGGAAAAACTGAAACCAGTAACTCCCAAACACAACAACAACAACCCATCCCTTCCACAACCACAATCTCAAACATAAAACTTCCATTACTGAAGAGAGAAGAATATGATATATGGGCCATGGAGATGGAACATTATCTGGAGTACATTGATAGTGATGTATGGAAGGTTATTCAAAAGGGAAATTCTAAGAAAAGAATTTCACAAGGAATGATGGGCAGATAAGAATAATGCCACCAGTATCTGCTGAGGAGATTAGGGCTGTGGAGAAGGAAAAGAAGGCCAGAACCTTGCTTTTTATGGCTATTCCTAAGGAGCATCTACAAAGGTTTCATGGCATCCTTGATGCTAAGGAGATGTGGGAGGCTATCAAGAAACGATTTGGAGGCAATGCAAACTCCAAGAAGATGCAAAAGGCTGTTCTTAAACAGTAATTTGAGACATTCAGTGTTTCAAAGACTGAAGGATTGGAGAAGGGCTATGACAGATTTCAACATCTGTTAACACAACTGGAAGTTCATGGTGCAGCAGTTTCAAATGAGGATGCAAACCACAAGTTCCTTAGATCTTTACCATCAGAATGGGGCAATGTATCTGTGGCGATGAGGATAAAGGAGGAAGTAGACTCAATGACACCTGATGACCTATACAATAATCTTAGGATGTTTGAAAGGGACATCAGTAACAACACTCAGGCTTCAACCAGTTCATCAAATGTTGCTTTTGTGTCACAAAACAAAAGCAGTACTTACAAGGTTAAACCTGGTAGTGTTAGGTCTGGTATCTATGAAACTCATTCAAGTGAAAGGTCTGCTTCAAGTTTTACTGATGAGGTGATACATTCTTTCTTTGCCAACCAAACGGAAGATGAAAGCTTTATTAGTGAAGACTTAGAACAGATTAATGATGCTGAAGTTGAGGAGATGGACATAAAATGGCACATTGCCATGGTTGCTTTAAGGGTCAAACGATTTTAGAAGCAATATGGGAGGACCATCAACTTCAACAACAAATCACCAGTGGGATACACAAAGAGGACAGTTGAATGCTACAACTGTCACAAGCATGGACATTTTTCAAGAGATTGTCCAGAGAAGAAGCCTGCTGATGGGAAAAGAGATGATGATGGGAAGATGGAAAAGAATCAGATGAGTCTGCTGACAATGGAAGCTAGAGGAGTCAACTGGGGTGAGCATCCAAGAGTGAATGAGGAGTCTGATCATGCTCTCATGGCCATTGGTAATGAGGTATCATTATGCTCTAAATTATGCACTGATTCATATAATCATGTTAAGGCTTTGTGTGATGAGCAGTTAGAACAAATAGGCGACCTAGAAGTAAATCTGTTAGCACATAAAAATGATGTAAAAACATTAGAGGCACAAAAGGTCACCCTTCAAAACCAACATGCTGCTTTAAATGAAAAACTATACTTTCAAGCTAATAAAATATATGAACAAGATGAAAAGCTTAAAAGGTATAGACAATTGGGTCTTAAAATTCAGAAGGAAAGGGATGAGTTGAGAAAAAGGGTAGATCAGTGGAACAATTCAAATAATAATCTGTTCAAATGTTGGGATTCTCAAATAAAGTCAAATAAAAAATGTGGCTTAGGATATGAGGAAGATGAGAAAAAGGCAATCCTTAAATCTAGAGAAGATGATTATGTAGGCAAACCATTGTACAATAGGTTTGTTAAGACTGGTGACTTTAAGGGAGTACCACCACCTTTGAGTGATGACTATACTCCTCTTGAAAAAGAAGAGTTGGATGATTCACTTTTTGTGTATGGTAAGAAAGGTCCTCAAACACCTGAGTCAAACACCTCAGAGGACAAATCCAGTGGGTATTCTTCTTGTCAGTCCAATGACTCTGAAGGATCTATTGATGGTTCCTCTGATCACTCTAAGTCTGAGTCAAAAAGTGAGGTAAAAGAGAATCCTGAACCTAAGGATGTTAAGAAGTGTGAACCTGTTGTTACTAAACCTGTAGTGACTGAACCAAAGCCTGAGACAGTCAAACCTAGTTGTGTCAATCACATAAAAACTCCTAGGGAATCTGTTAAAATGAGTGAGTCACCTAGAAGCAATAGTGTTCACAGAGAAAGTAGGAGTAGTTACACTTATGCTCCTAAAAGATGTTTTGTGTGTGGAAGTTTGAGTCATTTAATAAGAGATTGTGACTTCCATGAAAAGAGAATGAAGAGAGAGGCTGAGCAAAAGAGAATGAATGTTAATATGGGTCATGGTTCAAATAAACTAGTTTGGAATAATGCTAGTAGAATTAATCATGCCAACCAGTTTGTTCCCAGACCTGTCCAACTCAATAACTCTACCAGACCTAACTCTTATGTTAATTCTGGTAGACAAAATTTTAGGTCTGGCTACAGGAACTTTAATGTGAATAGGCAAAATGGTAATTTTATGAGACCTAATGTGAATACTGGTTATGTTAATTCTGTGAGGCCTAATGTGAACACTGGTTATGTGAGACCCAAACAACCATTTCAAAAGTCACAGGTGAATACAAATTTTCAAAGAAATAATTTTTATAAAACTCATTCACCTGTGAGAAGACAAGTTGTAAAGCAAACAGCAAAACCTTTAAAGGGGAATGGGGGATCTGCTGTTAAGACCTCAGCATGTATGTCTTGGGATTCAAACAAAAATAAATCCATATATAAATCCCAAAACAACAGTGGATCAGGTTCAAATAAGAAATTTAAGTATGTTGATCCACAAGGCGGACCCAAGCCTACTCAGGCCTAGGTTCCTAAGAGAAACTAATTTCTCTTCTTTTTGTGCAGGATCATCCACTTTGCTATATGGAAGATAGAGGAATCCTTGACAGTGGATGCTCTGGGCACATGACTGGTAACAAGAACTATCTAAATGATTTTCATGAATTCGAAGGAGGTTCTGTTACTTTTGGAGGAAGCAAGGGACAGATAACTGGTAAAGGAAGAATAATTGTGGGCAACATAGAATTTGACAATGTATCCTTTGTGAAAGAACTTGGGCAGTTCAACCTTTTCTCAATATCACAAATTTGTGATACTCAGCATAAGGTGCTTTTTACTAAAACTGATTGTCTTGTGTTGACTCCGGACTTCAAGATGCCTGAAGAACATCAGATTCTTCTTAAAGTTCCCAGACAACACAAAATGTACAGTTTTGATATGAAAGCATCTAATCCTGCAAAAGGTGCTACCTGTTTGATTGCAAAAGCTACTTTGGATGAATCTAAGTTGTGGCACAGAAGGTTAGGCCATGTGAATTTCAAAAACATGAATAAACTTGTGAAGAATAACCTTGTGAGAGGTTTGCCTTCAAAATTGTTTAAAAATGATCATACTTGTGTGGCTTGTAACAAGGGAAAACAACATAGGGCATCCTGTAAGGTTAAATTAGAAAGATTAATCACTAAGCCTTTACATACCTTACATATGGATCTTTTTTGCCCTACATCTGTCCATAGTATAAATCATGCATGCTATTGCCTTGTCATTACAGATGATTGTACTAGATATTATTGGGTGTTCTTTATGTCTAGGAAGGATGAAGCTACTCCTTTGATTCAAACTTTCATTAGGCAGATTGAAAACCTTCTTGATAAAAGAGTTAAAATCATTAGGAGTGATAATCGCACTGAGTTTAAAAACAAAAGCATGCTAGACTTCTGTGGTAATAAAGGAATTAAGCAACAGTTCAGTAATGCAAGAACTCCTCAGCAAAATGGAGTTGCTGAGAGAATGAACAGGACACTTATTGAGGCAGCTAGGACTATGCTAGCAGATTCACTTTTACCCACAACATTTTAGGCTGAAGCAGTCAGCAATGCCTGTTACATCTTTAATAGGGTTAGAGTGACTAAGCCTCAAAAAAAAACCCCTTATGAGCTTATGTTTGGCCATAAACCAGTTATTAGTCATATAAGACCTTTTGGGTGTCATGTAACCATTCTTGATACTTTAAGTGTTCTTGGAAAGTTTGAAGGAAAGTCTGATGAAGGGTTTTTAGTTGGGTATGCTTTAAACAGTAAGGCCTTTAGGGTTTACAACTTAGTGTCCAAGAAAGTAGAAGAAAATCTTCATGTAAACTTTCTTGAAGAAAAACCCAATGTCAAGGGAATTGGTCATAGATGGATGTTTGATATTGATTATTTAACTGATTCTATGAATTATATTCTTGTCTCCAAGGAGAATCAAGTTAACCCTATTGCAGGTACCAAAGAAATTACTAACACTGCAGGTACCAAAGATCCTTCTAATACTGGGAACACTGATGATATGGCTGAGCTTGTTGTGATTCCATCTACAGAGAATAAGTCTGCTGCAGTTGAAGCAGAAATCAAGAATTCTTCTTCTCAATATAAGGATTCTGAATACAAGTCTCAAGATACTGGCAAAGTTGCATCCCCTATCATTACCAGTACTTCAAATTTTAAGTCTGGTAGTGGTGCTCAACCAGACCCTTCTTCAAATGCTGTTTGTGCTGATTCTGAGATGCCAGAACTTGAAGTATTTCCAAATCCTAATGAAGGTATCTTTGAAGGGGCTTCCTATGATGAAGGAGGTATTATTACTGATTTCAACAACTTACCCACTGAAGTGGAGGTAAGTCCAACTCCCACTCTCAGGATCCACACCATTCATCCCAAGAGTCAAATAATTGGTGATCCCAAATCTGCTGTTCAAACAAGAAGTAGGGTGCAACATCAGTCTGATTCACTTGCACTCATTAGCCTGCTTAAGCAACAACAAAGGGTCAATCATAAGGACCAGCAACATTGTTTATTTGCTTGCTTTCTTTCTCAAAGTGAACCCACTACAGTTTCTGAAGCTTTAGGGGAGGAAAGTTGGGTAGAAGCTATGCAAGAAGAGTTGTTGCAGTTCAAGCTACAGAAAGTATGGGTTCATGTAGACCTACCTAATGGAGCTAAAGTTATTGGTACTAAGTGGGTCTTCAGGAATAAAAGGGATGAAAGAGGGGTAGTTGTAAGGAATAAAGCAAGGCTGGTAGCATAAGGATACAAACAGGAGGAGGGCATAGATTATGATGAGGTTTTTGCTCCTGTAGCAAGAATTGAGGCTATCAGGTTATTTTTGGCCTATGCATCATACATGGGATTCAAGGTGTATCAGATGGATGTCAAAAGTGCTTTTCTTTATGGCACTATTGAAGAAGATGTGTATATACATCAACCTCCTGGTTTTGAGGATCCTGCTAACCCCAATCAAGTGTATAAGGTTATTAAAGCTTTATATGGTCTTCATCAAACTCCTAGAGCTTGGTATGAAACTCTTTCACAGTTTCTTGAAGAACATGGATACATCAGGGGTGTAATTGACAAGACTTTATTCATTAAGAGAGACCAGAAGGATATCATTCTTGTTCAAATTTATGTGGATGATATCATTTTTGGATCAACAAGAAAGTCTTGGTGTGATGAATTTGAAGGTTTAATGAAGAGCAGGTTTGAAATGAGCTCAATGGGAGAACTTACATTTTTCTTGGGACTGCAAGTAAAACAAAAGGATGATGGACTTTTTATTTCTCAAGACAAGTATGTTGCAGAAATTTTGAGAAAGTTTGAGTTCTCAAATGTGAAGACGGCAGTCACTCCCATGGAGAACAAGGTGCCTTTAACAAAGGATGAAGATGCTGCTAATGTGGATGTGCATTTTTACAGATCCATGATAGGTTCCCTCATGTATCTTACTGCTTCTAGACCTGACATTATGTATGCAGTTTGTGTTTGTTCACGTTTTCAGGTACAACCAAAGACTTCACATCTTCATGCTGTGAAGAGAATCTTTAGGTACTTGAAGGGCAAACCAAATTTGGGCCTTTGGTATCCTAAGGAGTCATCATTTGATCTGACAGCTTATTCAGACAGTGACTATGCTGGTGCAAGCCTGGATAGGAAATCCACAATAGGAGGTTGTCAATTCCTTGGAAGGAGGTTGATATCTTGGCAATGCAAGAAGCAGACAATTGTGGCCAATTCAACTACTGAAGCTGAGTATGTAGCAGCTGCTCACTACTGTGGACAAGTCTTGTGGATTCAGAATCAGATGCTGGACTATGGTTTGAATTTTATGAATACTTTTATCCACATAGATAATAAGAGTACTATCTGTATTGTTAAGAACCCAGTATATCACTCTAAAACTAAGCATATAGAAATCAGGCATCACTTTATTAGAGATTGCTTTGAAAAGAAGTTGATTAGAGTGGAGAAAATACATACAGAGTTTAATGTTGCTGACCTGTTAACTAAAGCATTTGATGGTCCTAGATTCAATTATCTGGTAGTTAACATTGGTATGATGAACCCCTAGTTTGAGTTAAGGGGAGGTTTGGCTTAAGGGGAGGTCAAACTGTAAAGTATGTTAAGTATGAGTACTTACCAGCATTTAGGTTATCTTTAAGTCTTGTAGTTTTGTTTTTAGTTCTGTTAGTGTTAAAATATATATATATATATATATATATATATATATATATATATATATATATATATATATATAAAATTATATATATATATATATATGTGTGTCTTCTATTTCTTTTATAGGCAATGCTGGATTAAGTATATTTTCACAAGTTGTTAAGTGAGATTATTGGAACTTCTCACTTGGTGGAGGTGCTTTGCACTAACACAACAAAAGGTTATCAGTCCACCTTGTCTCATCAACACAAGGACTGGCTAATCCTGAGCAAACGGCTAACAGGTAAAGATTGCTCAAATCCGTTTATGGCTGACAATTTGCCAAAAATTGTATGGTATTCAACTCACCATATCTAAGATAAGTGAAGAGTTGGCTAGCCCACAAGATTATGGCTTGTGGTAAAGGCTGTGAAAAACCATAAATGGTAATCAATTCACCATGATGAGGTGCTTTTCCATCAAAGAATTGGCTAGTCCAGAAGCAAATGGCTTTTGGTAAAGACTTAACAAATCCGTTGATAAGCTGATGATTTGCTAAAAATCATATGGTTATTAATGTACCATGGTCTGACACACCAAAACATTGGCTACTCCAGTGGTAATGGCTATTGGTAAAGAGATTTTAAATCCATTACATTTTCAATGATTCACCTCTCACAGATGGTAACACATCTGGAAGTGATGAGAATAGTCTGGAACTTAAATGAATTTGATGTACATATAGTCAATGTTGCTGCAAAGACCATATCAGAAGAGCTTATCAAGATTCAAGCTGCTAGAAAGGATCAAGACCTAAATACAATTCAAAGTGTTCAAGATTCAATCCTTAGAAAGCTTAATCAGAAGAACTTGAAGTTCATGGAGCATGAAGATCAAGTTAGGGGAGGATTGTTGGGAATTATGATACGATTCAAGAGAAGACAACTTAGGTCTGGTAATATATCAGAGTTAGGTCTGTCTTTGTAATTAGGTCTGGTAATGCAAAGTTAAGTCTGGTAGTCTGTTTAAGTCTGGTTGACTTATAATGTTAAGTCTGGTCGTGAAGTTAGGAAAGTCTGTTAGAGATAAGTTAGGAAAAGATACAAAACGTGTAAGTATCTTTATAGAAGATTTGTGAATATCTTCTTAGTCGGTTAGCATTAGGGTTTCCTTGTGTTATAAAAGGATCCCTAAGGATTGTTAGTTCTGTGTGTGAGTTGTACGAGTTCACTATTGTGATTAAAATCAATATACGAAGTTAGTGATATCTCTGTGTGGTTCTTCATTGTTCTTGTTAAGATTCCGCATTAACATCAACAATCGTCTAGGGTTTCTCACTTAGATTGGTTTGGATTTATCCCAACCATCTACTAGGTATTCAAGACTACTTAGAGATCCACTTACAATTCGTGGACCAACATATATCGATGCACATATTGAGGGGGAGCGAATGATTTATGATGGCAATTGTGGAAGAACACCAAAGACCGACCATTTTATTTGATGTACTGGAGTTATAAGGATGGTAAGGTTAGGTATAAGTTCCCACGATCCCGCCAGAGCCAGAGGGATCTACCCAGGGACAATCCACTAGTTAGTGTAGAAGTCCTTAGGTATGATTAAAAAGGAGAAAAGTGTGAATAAGGGAAGAGTGCCGACTGAGATTGAGCTAGTACTGGAACAAACCCAACAAGGTGCCAGTGATGAAGTCTCGGTAAGCGCTGAAGGGGTTGAAGAATGAAAAAGAAATGTAAAGATAAAGGGTGAAAAGAAAGAAGCCCTCCTTACACTTTAGGCAGAAACCGGGTCAATACATATGCTGTCAGAATCACTAAGTTGATTGCTGACATTGAAGACAAGTATCATGGACCCAGTGATACGCTGCACAACCCTCCCTAGCCACTCAAGGTCCCTCAAAGGACTCTTGTTTCATTTGTCACGGAGATCAATACATTTCTATCGTCTCTCTCACTCCGAGTTAGGCGATATTGAAAAGGTGGCAGTCCTCTCCAGCCTCCAATCACTAAATCAAAATGCACTATTGAGTCTAGAGCCAAGAGATCATCCATAAATCTCATTAGGACACACTTCCAATATGCTTGTTGTTTCATACACTGTGAAAAGTAAGAAAATATATGTTAAAGAGTCCTACGCATTATCCTTGTGGTACTGCCAGAACATCCGAGTGATACGAAAGTATTCACAATGAAGATGGAAATCCTTCTAGAGCCAACATCAAACAAGCTCTTGGTAGGTGACATGTGAGATCCTTCATGGATCAAATTTGTGACAACTTGAAAGAAACAATGGGGCGATTCACATTTGAATCAAACTTGTTCCAGGAAATGGATTGACGGATGCTTTTGGAAAACCTTTCAATATGCTCACCAACTGAGTTTCGAGCACATTGATTGTGAAAATTTTCAAACAAAAGTGTTTATGACAGAAATATGATTAAATTTATAAAACCCTCGTCGTGTTGCATAAAATGTTTATCCAGTGACACGCGAGTGATTTTTCTAATCAATTTCTCATCAATCAGTGGGAATTTAATTCACTGATTCACTCTACCGTGCTGTCTGCTTTGAGATGTTTCGGTATGAGAGCATGCTTGTATGACGATTCCAATGATTAATTCGTTGAATGAGTCTTTACAACAAGCTGGAAATTCCTGTTAAGGAGAACCTTCTTTAAAGGGGATTCTACCTGATCACAGGTCGGTCCTCACGGAACCGAAGGTTAATCGAACCACCCCGAACGAATGACAAAGCCATATTCGTTCTCCAACTTTATTGCTAACTGTTTTATTTCAGATTCATATAAAGATGGTGATGGTGGTTCCTGATTCCAGTAGAGACGTGTCAATCCACACTCCATGCTCACACTTCCAATTCATTATCAAAGACATCATGATAGCTGAAAGACCTACAACACAGCTTCCGCAACTCTGATGATAGTTATCATGATCCAGAAAAGTGTGAGCATGCAGTCCAACGGTCACAACAAATCACATGAAGGCAATATTACTACAACGGATGAGCTTGGAGATTTACGGTGGTTGATGATCTCAAAGAATGCTCAAAGATCACAACTTCACATGGAGACGATGATGCAACAAGATGACTTGAAGATATATGTTGGATGATATTCTCATAGATTCCTCAAAGATCATCCACGACAAAAGATTAGTCATCAAAAGTTCACTGTTGATTGCACAAAGATCAATGAAGTTGAAGAATCAAAGACTACGAGCTACGAAGTCAAATTCATATGATGGAATGCTAGAATTCAAAATGTAATTTCCGGAGTGACCTCCCTTAGAGGGAGATTGTTAGGAATATAAATATTCATATGAAGACTCGGTCACCCCGAGTATCTATTTAGCATTTAAGTAGCTCGTAGAATTATAAGTGTTATTAGTAATAGTTTAGTTATTAAGGAATTCGTGGAGTGGGTCGGGTCTTTACCCACTGTCAGCTCACTCCACAGCCCACACGGGACACTTATGTATGTTAGTATAAATACCCCTCTCCACCTAGGGAGAGGGTTGGAACTCCTCATTATTCTAAATCTAATATTACTTCACTTTCTCTCTCTAAAAGTTCCCAACCTCATTCTCTCTTTCTCTCTCTAAAACAATCGGCCAATATCACATCTTATGTGTGTTTAAGTGTTATGAATATGTTACAATTTTTACCCAACGTAACTCACTACTTGCTTCATCAATATTGGTATTAAAATTTATCACCTCACTCTCGAAACTATTGAAATCAATTGTTTATTTACAAACTCTGTGAACTCACCAACCTTTGTGTTGACACTTTTAAGCATGTTTATCTCAGGTAATTAATGGAGCATTCAAGGCACGGAGTGGGCATTAACGGATGGTTTTGGTGTCAAATAAATTCTGTCATTCATATCAAATTTACAATACCTTTTGTGAAATGTTAAACGTTGAAATCTCCTTTTTGTACATGAATTTCTAAATGAATGACAATAACTTTCAAAATGCCTTTTTTGAGTCATTTTCTATGATTATAACTATGATCCTACCAGTAATACCCTATTAAGTCTTCCGCTATTAACTCATATTTTAGGGGGTGTTACACATCGCCCATTCATTATTTTTTTGCTGCTACTTCCCACTTTGCTAGAACCTGCACCATCTTTTCCCTTCCTTGCTTTCCTTTGCTTGATGAAATGTTCAAACATAGCTTCAAGATTTGTTATCATATTTCCCAGATCATCAATTTTGGTTTCCAACGTGCTTTCTCCTCCAACATCATCAGCTTGAGCGTCCAACATCTCTCTGTAGTACGGCTTTTTCCTCAACCATTCCAGAATCTGGTCTCTCATCCACGGGCTAATGTTCTTATAAGAACCATATTCATCATAAATTTCGTAGCCATATGTATTAAGAACTTCATTAAAGAGACCCTCCGACGATAAAACCTTTGACCACTCCTCTTTCGGCGTGTAACTAGCCATTGTTATGTGTGTTTTGTGAGAATTGACGATTGGTTATGTGCGTTTTGCCGAGTTGAGGATGATTCGTTATATATAAGTAAAAAATTGGCGGGACAAAGGTAAAATAAGGCGGGAAGAAAATCCCGGCTACATGTCGTCGGTACAAAACATGCGGGAAAAAACCCTGCCCAATTATTCGCTATTATTCACACGCAGGGGAAGACAAAAATTAGTTCTAAATAAGTCCCGACGACATGTCGTCGGTACAATAACAATAATGACAAAATAAATGTTAATCAAACGCTAATCAAATGCTAATTGCAATAATTTTTTGGGTTTATATTTTACCGACGACATGTCGTCGATAACATATTGGCGGGGCAAATTTCCGCCCAATTTTTCACCATGTTTAGAAAAGTCAAATGTTTTCATGAATATGATCCCGACGACACGTCGTCGGGATTTTAAAAGCTTAAAAATTCAACGCATTCTTGGCTCGGTCAAGCGTGGTTCTTGTCGTTTAGTGTAAAATGCCGACGACAAAATGTCGTCGGCATTATGTTTGTCGCCCGTTCTCAGTATTCTTGTAGTGTGAGTGCCCTTAAATAGTTTCATATTCAGTAGGCAATGATCCTTTTGTTAAAAAAAAGTAAAAAAAAATATATATATAAAAAAAAATTAATAATTGCTATGATCCTTAAGACTTGGTGTAATGCGCGTATTAACTCGCGCGTGATGTGAATATTTTCACCTGGCCTTATTCACGTGTGACCCGGTTATGAGACAACGCTTCTCACTCCCAAGATGAGGGGTTGGTGCGCGAGTTTAAAGTGTACGTGTATATGTGTTTTTAAATGGTATAGATAAATACTCCATAGTAAGTAGTGAGTGATTGTTACTAGGGAGTGAGTTATGCGTAAGTAAAATAAAAAAAAGGATGATGACCTAAAGATAATTAAGAGTGGTATTTCAATAGTAATAGTCACACCTGTATCATCAAATTATCATGCATACAACGGTTTTAGATTAGCTAGGGTTGTATACTCGTATTATGATTCAGGAAGTCAGGTTAATGTGCTTTTAACAGTCGCATTAGCAATTAACTGATCACTGAAATAATCTTCGTTTGAGGATTTTGGGATTCGAAGTAGTTGTCATTTTCTAGAGCAGCTAGTGTGGGTAGACAAAAACAATTAGGGGTAATTCTACAAATAACTCGGTCTAGTAAAGTGTTGGGCTTTTTTTGCAAAAAAAAAGTCGCTTTCTCAAAATAGCCCAACACTTTAAGCGACTAAATCTGGGTGGGACATGTGGCGGAAAAAAGTCGCTTAAGCGACTTTTTTTTAATTAAGCGATTTTTTTCCGCCACATGTCACTCCCAGATTCAGTCGCTTAAAGTGTTGGGCTATTTTGAGAAAACGACTTTTTTAGGGCAAAAAAAACCCAACACTTTACTAGACCGGGCTATGTCTATATTTCAGATGATTATATAGAAGTAAATTTCAGATGTATCTCATAACTAACTTCGCCAATTCTTAATTTGCAATCAAACTTTATATCATGTTGTTTGTGTGAATACATTATATATTATCTCATACTTACATTTATTGGGCTATTTAACCCCCTTTTTTTTTTTTTTTTTGCAACCCTGTCCAGCGAGGGTCCGGGTAATAAATTGGGTGGGTATTTGGTGCCCCGGCCTGTTCATCCTCACTCACACTCTTCCCTTACGTTTGAGATCCGAACCACGCAACTCCCCCGACGGCGATTCAAGTTTTCCCGATCCGAATATATGGGTTTTGTTGGAGCTACAGTAGTCTGTGAGTGCGTCTACAGTATTATGAACAGTGATACTATTATTTTAGTGGTTTTGTGGTTGTTCTTATACCATATGTTATATCTACAATGTCTCACTTATACCATATGTTATATCTACAATTTTAGATCTCATTTACGTTTGCTACCTACTTTTATAATCAAAAGAACTGGTGCTCTGATTGTGTGAAGATACCAAGTGGAAGCATTCATTGTAGGTTCCATTTTTTTTATTATGTTTAGTTGTTTTTTGTTGTTGCTGCTAATAATTTTATCTTGTGAGGTTTAACCTGTTTGTGCATTTAATTGTTGGTATTATTGGCCTACTTAGCTGCTATTACTTTTTGCATTCAAAGTATTTGTAGTTATTGCTTCATGCACCAGTTTGGTCCAGTTAATTCTGGGTGTTGATGATTTTGTAATCTTACTTTATTGGTTGTGTTGTTGTTATTGTCTGCTTTAGGGTTTAGGTTTAGGGATTTGTTGATGGTATTGGTTGATTTAGGGTTGTAGGTTTCCTTTTCTTATTATGTTGTTTGTTTTTTAGTTGTTGTTGTTAAAGGTGGTTGTGAATGAGGATGAATAGCCCGGATTACAAAGTTATTGACCGGCTTACAAATGTACCGGGTTGGATAAACAAACGGGTTAAATGTAATATATATATATATATATATATATATATATATATATATATTATATATTATATATATATATAAAATTGTGGATTTTGCTAATTTTATAGTGTCAGGTTTAGGTTTTTGTTTTAAAGTCTTTAACTGTTTACCATGTTTGGTTTGTAGGTTTATATTATGTTAGTGGAACAGCAGCTTTTGACAAACCTTTGTGGAGCTCATTGCGCTGTCAATGGGTTTGATGGCATAACAGCAATGGTTGTCTTTACAAAGCTTTATGGACCTCATTGCGCTTTATGAGTCTACAGGATAAGGGGATTCAAGTTTACATGGTCCAGATCTTGGCGGGGCAGGTCACTAGATTTGCAGCCATTATGACCATATCCTCTTTTTCCGATTTTTAGTAGACTTATTTGTTGTAGGTGCCTACTAATACTGGACATGTATGTTGGCTGGGCAAGGACCGGATCATGTCATTATGCAACCGTGTTTCTTTGCAGCCACTGCTTCTTCTGGAACTTTTTCACCGTATTTCGCTCGAAAATGTCAGCCTAATAATTGTTGCTTATGTGTTAGTGATGGAACTGGTGGGACAAAGAAACGGGTTACGTGATTCCGCTAAATGTAATATATATATATATATATATATATATATATATATATATATATATATATATATATATATATATATATATATATATATATATATATATTATATATATATATATATATATATATATATATATATATATATATATATATATATATATATATATATATATATATATATATATGTAATGTTATGTTCAGTTTTGTTGTAACAACGGATTATTAGTCTACATGGCAAGGGGATTGTATCTTAGATGGTGCGCATCTTCGCGTCCCAGGACTTTGGATTCTTAGCAAACTTATTTGTTGTAAGTAACCACTTGTTGTTGCTTCACGTACGGTAGGGCTATGATGATTGTCACCTATTTTCTGATACAAATGAAGTGGGTTGTCAAATATTGTGTCCATAACTTGGCAGGCCAAGGACCGGATGGCATTATTATGCAACCGTGTTTCTTTGCAGCCATGGTGGACTGTGCAACTTTTTGCACCGTATTTGGTTTAAAAATCTGAGCCTAAAAACTGCTACATATATAGCTTTTGAACCCGTACGTTTAAAACTCGATTTACTTATAACTGTTGTCGCTGCTGTTATTGCCAGCATAACAATTCTTTCTTAAATTGGGTATCTCAGAAGCAGCGAGTGGTGGTGGTGTAGGACCAGCACCCAATGGCCATTCAGTGGGATTCATTTAACCCGTTTGTTTGTCCAAGCCGCTCCATTTGTGACCCACCTAATAAGTTGGTGTTCCAGGCTGATTATCCTCACTCACAACCACCGTTGCCAGGTGTAGGTTTTCTTTGCGGCAAGAGCTATGATGATTAACAACTATTTTTTTACACAAATGAAGTGGGTCGTCAAAGATTGGATATGTAACTTGGCAGGGCAAGCACTGGATGGCATGATTATGCAACTGTCTTTTTTTGCAGCCATATGAAGGTCTAGATCTTTTTCACCGTATTCGGTTTAAGAATCTGAGTTTAATAGCTGCTCCCCTACGTCGCACTGTTATAAGTCATAACGGTTTCATTTGTTGCTTACATCAAAAGTTGTGCCTATAACTAATAGAGATACCTATTTTTCACCTTGTTTGATTTAAAAATCTGAGCCTAATACCTGCTACTCTATGTTGTCCTGTTGCAAAGGCAACAATAACTCAGTTTACGTAACGTAGTTTCACGTTTCGGATCTCAAAAAAAGGGTTCTAAAACATTGGATCCATAACTTGGCGGCACAAACACTGGATGGCATAATTTTGCAACCGTGTTTGTTTCCCTGAATCGTTATCTTTGTATCTTTTCGACCCTGTTTTCTCTAAAAATCAGAGTCAACCAGCTACCCTAGCTCGACCTTTGTGAATGCCTGTTGTTAATTTTATTATTATTATTATTATTATTTTATTATTATTATTATTATTATTATTATTATTATTATTATTATTATTATTATTATTATTATTATTATTATTTTAATTTTTTTATGATTGTTGTTTATACTGTTCTTCTGACCAAAACATTCCTTTTCCCTGGTAGCTATCTATATGCTGCACAACGAATATCAGAAAAACCGGTTTCAAATGCAGGTTTACAACCACATTGAAGTCTATGAGACGCCAACCCCAGTTCTAGAACTGTATTTGAAAACGGTTTAGATGTCAATATTGATGGAATGGGTGTTAATTCCACTGGTGGTGCATCAACTTGGGAATCGAGTCATACTCCAGAAAATGGTGATTTACTTATAACGTTTAAAACTCGATTTACTTAAAAATCTGAGCCTAATTCGCCAGCACTGGTGGGATGCCACTTGGTTAGATGAGTATTTGCAGAGAAAAGTTATTATAAATTCCTATGTGGTGATTTCAACTATTATGAACCAGAAGATACCATTATGTTTCAAATCAAACCTGCATTGACTTCTGGTCAATTTTCATATATGTACTTTCTGTATCTGTCTTGCATTTACAATTTTTGTATCATAGTTGACAAGATCCACGTCTTGGCGGGTTAGGTGACTACACCTCCAACCATAGAAGGCATATCCTCTTTTTTCCATCGTTACTGGACTCATTCATTGCAAGTGGTTATCACTCTTATTAACATTTATTTTCCAACAAGTTCGCATTCGTTGGTTCAGCTAGGGTACGACTGTGATGATTAGCACCTACTTTCTGAAACTGATGAAGTAGGTGGTGAAAATTTTGGAGCGTGGCTTGCCCAGGCAAGGACCAGATGGCGTTGTTATGCAACCGTGTTTCTTTGTAGGTATGGCCAGTTGCACATCTTTTTTGCCTTATTCGGTAAAACAATCTGAGCCTCATAAACACTACCCTGTTTACAACTGCTGCACCCCCTGCCTTTCTAATTGCTTCAATGTTGCGTTCTTAAGAATCTGAACTTTTAAACTATTACAGATGAGATCCTTTTGATTTGGTCAATGGTCGTTCTTCAATTTGCTTATGACTGTTGCATGTAATGCATGATGAATATCACAGGCAGTGATGAAAGCTATTACAATATCCTATTTTGTTAAGCATAGATTACCGTAACCTGTGTTTTGGCATAACGACCAGATCGTTGCAGCCAACACCGGTTTTGGGTGCCACTTTTGTAATCACTCATCTGAGCCCTATAATGTAGATTATCATCATGCATTATTGTTGACCCGTCATTGATCTTTTCTTACTACTTACTGTCTTTGGAGCTCAAAACTTTTTGTTTCGCTATGTCTCAGTTCATTTGGCATGTTGGTGCATAACTAAAACAAATAAAAGATAAGTATTGCTCTAATTTTTTTATGTAATACTCCAATATAAAATTGCTGCATTTATATATCCGGGGTTATGATATCTTAAATTTACAGGGTTAATCAACTGCGGTACACGACTGTCTTTACAATTTGTTTGACTGCCAACATGTTTTTTATGTTCAACAACCTCACTGCATACTATCGAGACAAGCTAAATGTCAAAAATAGACATGATATCAATGATTGATGTATGGAGACCTAGCACAGCTATTACTAATTTTGCATGGTCTATGCATCTATCATTGATACTTTGTCAATATTTTTGTATCCCTGAAGTTTTCATACTCACATACCTCAATACATTATGCTTCAACTCAGATCAAGATTGCCTGTTGGTCAGCTGCCATATATATACTTTGTATGTCTACCTTTCGTTTACCAGTTTTATATAATGCTTAATGATAACCTGTTCTCTGTAATTACAGTTTTCTGCAACAAAGTCTGCTTATGTTTTCTCTGCATATCTATGTAATGCACGAGGAATATACCAGACAATGATGAAAGCCGTTCTGCAATCGCTGACCTGAGCCTTATTATGTATATTATCATCATGCATTATCATTATCATCATGCATTATCATTGAATCATCATTGATCCTCTCTTACTACCTACTTTCTTTCGAGTTCAAAACTTTTTTGTTGTGTTGTGCCTCGGTTCATTTGCTATGTTGCTACATAACTAGACCAAAAAAAAAAAAAAAAAAAAAAAGCTATTGCTAAAATTTACATGGTTGCTCTGCTATACTACAAGAGTCTGCTTAAATTATTTTATTTTTTTTCCTGCTAGCAGATTTTATATATTCAGCAGCCAAATTGCATACTATGGAGACAAGCTAAATATCAAAAATAGACTGAATATCAGTGATGGATGTACAGAGACCGAGCCGACCTATCACTGTATTCGCATGGTCTGTGCATCCATCATTGATATTTTGTCAATATTTTTGTTCGTCCCAAGTTTTCACACTCACCCATATAGACTTTGTATGTTTTACTATATTTACACATACTAATACTCTACTTGCACTTCCTTTTTGTCGACACACACTCATAATCACTCATTATATTATTGGCAATAAACACCTTCATTTACTTTGTGTGTTTGTTACGATGATTATCTGCTTATCTAATTGGTCTAAATTTTTATAAAAACTTAAATTGTTTTATACATGTTGCCAGGTTCAGTCCTACAAAAGCGTTTGATCATCGGTCGCGTGCATTTTACCAAAGATAGATGGGAAAGTGAAGAGAATGCTGTGACAAGAGATTTGGTGCAGATTATGTAGCAAACTGCAAAATTTCCTATAATTAACGACGTTTAATTATATATTAATCTCAGTCATTATTCTTAATCACCATTTTTACGGAAAATTTTAAAATTTTCTTTAATATATTGTTTTAACACAAAAACATTACTACATAATTTACCAAACAACGGGACGAACTCGTACGCGAACTACGGATAAAATCTTACCAAATATATACACTAAATATTACCAAAAGGGCCAAGCTAGATCTCAACCCAACTCATTTCCGGTTACTATTCACGCAGTCCATCTCACCAGGCCCAACTTCCCCTTTTTATTTCAAGTTCCAGTCGAGCAGACCTCACCCAAAACGACCCGCTTTCTCCCAATTTTTGAACACGACATATACATATTTTTGTACCTCCTATTTGTCCTCCCACCAAGGAACTGGGATGCAAAATATTAGCTCGTGATACGAACGTTTGATACGTTTTTAAAGACCAAAGCGTTTGGCCAATTAACATCAAATCGACCAATACTCATTTTTCACAAAGTGAACCGTTTTGACCCGAACTTGTTTCCACCCATTCTAACATTTTTGCTTGATCGTTTGGGAGTTGTTAAGAGTGTTTATCATCATAGAAGTCAAGATTGCACGTTAGTTACATGTTATGTGCTCAAAATTCTTACTAGTCGATATATATATATATATATATATATATATATATATATATATATATATATATATATATATATATATATATATATATGTATATATATATATACATGTCGACATCCTTTGATTAACCCTCACCCCCACACATTATTGGAGACACAAATATCAGTAAAATCCACCAAAGTCCACAAGATCTCTGCCATCTACAGTTAGAACAAGTGGGGAATGTTTTAGAACTTGAGATAATACAAAACGTGTTATATATTACACGTACAACCCATTTCACTTTCACCACCTCTCCCACTTAACTCCCTCACATAATTCTCTGTCCCTTTCACCATTTAGAAACTCCCTAAAAGACCAGAAGTGGTGACCATCTCTTTTGGAAGCTTGTTCGAAAGATATAAGTTTTTATATAAAACGTACGTATTAAATTTTAGCGACTTGTGAATCATCCTTGTGTTCTAGCTCTTCCATACGCGATCCTTCACCACCCTAGGGGTGTTGTAAGTCCTCACACTCCCTTTTCAATTCGTTTCTCACGTTATTATATCACTATGCATTTATTTTAGTCACACTTGAACGTATATAATTTTGTTATTTATTTACGAAGCATATATATATATATATATATATATATATATATATATATATATATATATATATATATATATATATATATATATATATATATATATATATATATATATATAGCACACGAGAAGTGAATTACCTCCCTCGTGGAAGGCCTAGGGATCACGAAAAATACTCACGTCACATCTATATTGTTGTTTCATGCAAGATGCGAACCCATTTTGAACCCTTATATACTCGTAAAAAATCAGAAAAACGTAAGAATTATCTGAGTCTTTTAATAGAAAAAATCGGTCCCAAGTCGCCCCAAAAATCACCTCGTAAAACAAAATCTAAATTAACGACACCCCAATATTTTTACACAACGTGATTTTCTATACTACAAGCTATGAGTTTTATGATTTCCCTTTACCAAGATAAGCTCGTTTGAACCTTCTAAAATGACCAAAGTTAACTTAATCCCACGCATAAAAACACGAAATCTGAAATAATTCCAAGTCTTTTTCACCCAGAAAACAACTCCAAGTCGCGACATAAATGATTCCATAAAACCAAAATTCGCTTAACAAGCATACTATATTTTTACACAATCTATTAAACCACGTTACTAGCTATATGTTTCGTATTTATACTTTGTAATAATGAGCACGGTTCAACCTCTTAAAAATTGCCAAAGTAACTCGACGCACTAGTATTTCAAAACTAATTATAAAACTTTAAATGGACTGTAAGCCCAATAAGCTGAATATAAGCACATCATATAAGCTGACCCAGAAATCTCTTTTGATATGAGAATAATACAATAAAAATGGGCCTAAGGATAAGCCCAACTTGTCTCAAACCCCCCGGATCACAAAACGTTAACGGGCCTTTAAACTAGCTCATTAAGGCCCATTAGGTGAAAAATAAGTTGTCTTTGCTAATAAGCTGTCGATATAAGTTTTAATAAGCATCATTAAGCTACAAAAAATCTCAGAATATTTTTCCCCATAATTTTTGGACGTTTGGACTAAATTTGCAAACTAGTTACACCTTGAGGGACTAAAACTGCCAACCCTTTAAAACTTGGTCTGAGACTGCCAAAATAGAAAGTTTAGGGTAGAAATTGATATCATTTAATATTCCAAGCTCAGAATGCTATTTTGGACATGTAGTGGAATGTAAATGCAATTATTATGTAATTAAGGACTAACGGTGCAACGCTAACGCCGTTAGGGTGTAAAGTGTAAAAACAGTAAAACTACAAGGACCAACAGAACATGATTGATATTTTCATTTCTATATTTCATTTTACGGATTTCCGTCACGTCACGTGCATTTTGTATATTTCGTTTATTTAATATTTAACGTTTGTTATATTTATATATAAAGAGTTTTTAAACGATTTAACTTCCCATTTTGTTTTACCACTTCTGAGGAAACGATATTATTGGATTTCAAAGACATAAAAACAAGATAATATTATAAATAATATTATTTTAAACTTTAGGCATTTTAAGCATATCACACTCTCACATTAACGGTCAAATCGTTATTCGTTCTCATTATCACTTTCACTACTCGTATTTGGTCAGATTCTCAGACTTTCCTATTTACCAGGTTTTGTTTTGAAGCCGTTCCCATAATCTTACTTGATTTCATAATTCCACCTTGTCAGATACGCTCAAGGTGAGTCATAGCCCCACTTTTGTTGTTTACAAGTTTTATACTTTTGGGGGAGATACATGCTCAACTGTTTTTCGTTTACTTTCATACTTTGAAAACTCACATGATTTACTCAGAATTATAACTCATATTTACATGCTTTGATTTACTCTTTGGAAGAGATGTATGCACGTTTTACTTGCAAATTGCTTGCTTAGCTTAAACACTGAACTCAAATGATAGCATTTTCAAACTGCTTGTTGTAACATGATACTGGTTTTCATTATACACATTCACGTAACACCATGAATATACATTTCACTTTTATATGTTAGCTCTACATTTCAATGGAAATATTTTCCAGGATTAAAGTACGCATATTTTATGTGCCCCATTAAGCCATATTGCCTAAGTTACCGTATTGCCATAAAGTCCCTTTATCATGAGCCATTAATCACTGCGGTGAACGCGAATATAGTGAACAGCTTCGAAACCTGTTAGAGGCTGACAACCTATCCCACTTAATACTTGACGGAATGCCTTAGTGGCTAGTCGTATTGGTCGTGATGCACTATATTTGAGAAAAATAGGAATTGGCAAATCACCTATTACTCGAGGGCCATAAATCCATCATTTCTTTGATGTGAACTCCTCCGTTTTATGGTACTTTGTTAACGTTTGCGTGTCATGAGGCTTAGAGCAATATATTAATATATATGTTTTCATATATACTTAGATACAGCTGTATTAGTATTTCACCACATCACATTTGTAGATTTCAGGCATAACATCATTGTATTCACTACATGCTAGGATTATGATCCTATACTTGTACTTAATTGATCTCATATATGACATACTTGTGATTTTTACCCAACGCCACTCATTACTTGTTTCATCACTATTAGTATTTATTACAATTATCATCTCACCCTTGAAATCATTGAAATCAACTGTTTACTCGTACTTGTACATATTTCAAATATCACTGTACACTTCTTGAATTTATTGAAATAAATTGTTTTCTATTAAACTCTATGAACTCACCAACCATTGTGTTGACACTTTCAAGCATGTTTATCCCAGGTAGTTAACGGAGCAGGACAAGACACGGAGAGGGCATTTTAACTCTGATAAATTACATGGAGTAAAAATCAAATATGTCATTCTTTTCAAATTATCACACCCTTTCATAGGATTTTATTACACTGATATTTCACTTTTGAACATAAGTATTATTTGAATGACAAACAACTTTCAAAACGTCTCTTTCGATCCGTTTTCTATAATTATGACTTCGATCCTCACCGTAACACCCTAATTAGTCTTCCGCTGTTATATCATAAATTAGGGGGTGTTACAGATTGGTATCAGATCCTATAGTTATAGAGAACCAAATATTTTCAAACATTGAACTATAACTACACTTTCAAAATGAATGATTTTACACCATACCATGTTACGCCCTCCGTGTCTGCAGATTGTTGTGCTCAATACATTACCTGTTAGGATTATTTTACACTAATCTTTACGTGTTTGATAGTTACTCTTACACTCTTTATGATTACACGTTTACTTTTACACCTTTAACGTATGAATTACTTATAATTACTATTTTCGGATTTGCTACAGTACCATGTCTTTACTACTCGTACATCACCAAACCAATTGATATTACCAAAACTACCCTTCATACTACTCGTACATCACCTACCTATCAGATTACTCCGGATGCTGAAGATCCTTACATACTTATGTCACAACCCCAGCCTGATACGGAACTTACTCAGATACCACTCCCATCATCACCTACTTACTCACCTCCACGTCAGAGACTTAGGAGAGCTACCGAATCTTATGAAGACTTGATTGGTGGTCAGGCGAGATTCGAGGTTGGACAAAGTTCACGCCAAGAAACGACGTGGAAGGATGTTGAGCCAAATTCTCCATTACCTAACACCCCATATTCCTCAATGCCAGACATCCTAGACGATGTATCTACACCTAATTCCCCTGATTACAAAGTAAGCACTCGTGATTCAATATGGACTCGTCTTTACCAACAAGCCAGCATACTAGACGCTCACACTGAACAGCTGAAAGAGTTACAACCATTACGTTTCAAATGGTACGACCGTAACATTGACACTTTGTTCAAAAGATCGGATGCCGAGAGACGAACAGTGTTTGACTTAGGAATGAATGTTGGTAAGACGAAGGAAAATTACGACCAGGAACTTAGAAACTTGGACTCCAGAACCCGCTGTTTGGGTAGAGGTCACACCCAGAAACATATTAGAGTTGAAGACATTGAAAGAACTATGGATGGCCAGAGACACGGCAAGAAACCAGGGTCAAAAGATTGCAGCCTTAGAAACCATGTTGGCTAATCAGATGAACATGTGCCAGGAATGCTTCTCAAACATGGAAGCTACACAACGGGAACTCGAGGCAGAAGTTAGACGTCTACGTCCGAGACGTAGCTAATTCTAAGTTTACATGTATCATTGTTGTACCCACTACACCAAATAGTTTTTGGTTAGTATTTCATGTAATTTCCAATAATTCTAAAACTCTCAGAACTTGTAACCGACTCCTAATCTATAACAACCTCTTTCCGTTATATCTCTCTGTTGTGAATAAATTCCTTCTGTCATACTCGATTATAATGCTATGCATGCATGTAATGACTCCTCATACCCTCATACAAAAATCTCTCCATTTGTTACCCTCTCTGATAGACAAATGACTTCACGCAATCAATAGAGAATTAATAAAGGACATTGTACCGATTGTTGCAAAAATAATCGATCAAGTTATTAATATTATGTTGATTTCAGTAATTATAGCCAGACTTACCGTGATATTATCTGTGAATGTTATTATACCTTAAACATGCCATAACTAGGCTATAAACCATAGAATTCTCTAAGACAAATTTCGGAAGAAAACTTGATGAATGAAGAGAAAGTTGCTAAACTTCAGCTTTTGTAGATGGATCAGTTTGTTCTTTAGCAATCCCATACCAAGAGTTGATTATTTATCTACGATACTACTCAGACACGTCGTAACTTTATGATCCTCGGTTGGTTTCGATTTCGCATTATGACCACATTGTTAGCACTAATATCCAAATACCTTATTATTTGAATTATTCTAACATATGGAAATTCTAAATCCGTGTTTCTTATGATATCTATAGAAGATGGCCAGCATGAGCAGTACACATACCCCATCAACACCTACAACAACCATGACTCCTGAAACTATCAAGAATTTAGTAAACAACATCGTTGCAGTGGTACTCGAAGTGACTAAAATAGCTCATCCGAGTAGCAATGACATGGCAAGAGAAGAAAAGAAGACGGCTATACCTTGTAAGCATAACCATGAAGGTTTCATGGTATGTAGACCAGCTCACTTTAAGGGCCCAGAAGGAGTGACTCAACCTTCTCTCACCCGTACCCAAGGAATTGAGCAAAATGTTACACCTAAGAGAAATAACCATAAGCGAAAACTTGATGAGAGAAGAACCTTTATCCCCAACAACTGCGAATACCACAACAACATCTGTATCCGCAATCAGCTACAAGATCGCATCGACTACCACCGCCAACAAAGATTCAGACAGGAAACTGGAAGAGACTGCATCACCACCCCTGCTAACGGAAACGACTACCATGGAAAACAACCTCTGTGCCAAAAATGTAAGATGCATCACGCCAGACATTGCATTGCTAAGTGCGGAAAATGCCAGAAAACATGTCACAAGACAAGAGATTGCAAAGCCATGGACAGAAGAGAACAACCATCAACTGTAAAATGCCACGGGTGTGGTGGAAAAGGGCATTACAAGTCATTGCCCAAACTACAATACCAATTGGAAAGCCAAGACTAGTGCAAGAGAATGAGAACTCGTCAAGATCCCAACAACGTCAAAGGATGACACCTATGTTTAAACATAATAGAAATTCCTGTTGTAGATAAATAAACTCTAGTTTAAAACTTTCTAAGTTGTATTTCCTTTTGTACTTTACCTTAGGTACGATGGATGTAACCTAAGTGTAACAACTATCCTTCTACCGTATGAAAACTCTATCTTGTAATATTTCCGTAATAATCATAATCTACGTCTATTTTCAATTTCTATTCCATTGGCCATATTCGTAGTCGTTATGTAACAATACCCCGATATCACTTTAGAAATTTGATTAAACACCATTTCTGACCAAACAATAGATTATTACCACCTTGTAAGAATTCTCACCCAAAACCTAAGTTTATACCAAGGATATCCTATATTCACCTTAGAAATTCCTGACTCAGCACCGTAGTATGAACAACAATTTTCTACTTTCTTTTGAAAAATAATTATGTTGTTATTTTACATAAACAACACGTTGAACACCATCTAAAACTTTTTGAGAAACAAAATATCACTGTGACTGAGCCAAACATCACATCATTTGGTCCTCAATTATACATAGCCTGATCACCTATGTCTAATTTAGGAAGAATCATGTCATAAATGGAACAGTTATCTTTTCAGATTCACTAATAACAATTTTCATTCAAAAGCAAAATTTTGAGACAAAATAAACTATTTATAAACATCACTTTTGACAAACCCCAATAGATGTCTACACCTATTACCCGTCACCTTTATGATAAGAAACTGACAAAAGTACAAGCATCAGAAACCTAAGAATTCACAAAGATTTATGGAAAACACAAATAGCGAGAATTTTATTAGAAACCACGGAAATTAATACATAGCGAGATAATTAGCATCGAAAGTGCTAATGTTACAATGATTACAATAAAAAGCATAGAATCGCCAATAGGTTGACCCGCCATAGCAACAAAGACCACCACCAACCCAGCAATAGCGAGAGCCACCACAGGATGAATCACCTTGAATATTCTGTATCATAAATACAAACAAAATATTAAAAACCATAACTAGACTAGTTCTTAAACATAAAGAAAAATAAGTTTTATTTCACATTTATTAAGAGTTACATAGCAACATAACAAGAACTCATTTCAACAACCCTAGCGCAAGACTATTACCCCCACAGTTTGTCCACGCCGATAGTAAGAATCACAATAGGCATAAGAACCGCTAGAATGCAAACCATGAATACGTAATCTTCATCAGGGACGTACGCCAAATAAATAACCGCAAGGACGACGTACACAATCGCTAGCATAGTAATGAGGTGCGGCATTTTTGAGATGTGGAATGAGAGAAAAATGGTTGGTGGAAGATTAGAAATTAAAATGGAGTATTTATTGGCTAAATCTAGCCGTTGGGACACTATTCACGACCGTTGGGATTCACTATTCCCAACCATTGGAACACTGTTCACTAGCCGTTAAATTTTCACTATTTCCGACCGTTATTTTTACTATTCACAGCCCTTGAATTCATTAGTTGACCAAACATTTGAATTTATTTCATCTAGTACGAATAAACCAAACTAGATCTCGGTTACTCGATTTTCGAATGGAAATCTCTCGACAACCCTTGTTCCATAACCCCTTACCCTAGTAATCATTTTAAACTTGAATTCCGGGTGAGTACTGTAGCAAACTGCAAAATTTCCTATAATTAACGACGTTTAATTATATATTAATCTCAGTCATTATTTTTAATCACCATTTTTACGGGAAAATTTAAAATTTTCTTTAATATATTATTTTAACACAAAAACATTACTACATAATCTACCAAATAACGGGACGAGCTCGTACGCGAACTACGGATAAAATCTTACCAAATATATACACTAAATATTACCAAAAGGGCCAAGCTAGATCTCAACCCAACTCATTTCCGGTTACTATTCACGCAGCCCATCTCACCATGCCCAACTTCCCCTTTTTATTTCAAGTTCCAGTCGAGCAGACCTCACCCAAAACGACCCGCTTTCTCCCAATTTTTGAACACGACATAAATATATTTTTGTACCTCCTATTTGTCCTCCCACCAAGGAACTAGGATGCAAAATATTAGCTCGTGATACGAACGTTTGATACGTTTTTAAAGACCAAAGCGTTTGGCCAATTAACATCAAATCGACCTATACTCATTTTTCACAAAGTGAACCGTTTTGACCCGAACTTGTTTCCACCCATTCTAACATTTTTGCTTGATCGTTTGGGAGTTGTTAAGAGTGTTTATCATCATAGAAGTCAAGATTGCACGTTAGTTACATGTTATGTGCACAAAATTCTTACTAGTCGAGATATATATATATATATATATATATATATATATATATATATATATATATATATATATATATATTATATATATATATACACATACATGTCCACATCCTTTGATTAACCCTCACTCCCACACATTATTGGAGACACAAATGTCAGTAAAATCCACCCAAAGTCCACAAGATCTCTGCCATCTACAGTTAGAACAAGTGGGGAATGTTTTAGAACTTGAGATAATACAAAACGTGTTATATATTACACGTACAACCCATTTCACTTTCACCACCTCTCCCACTTAACTCCCTTAAATAATTCTCAGTCCCTTTCACCATTTAGAAACTCCCTAAATGACCAGAAGTGGTGACCATCTCTTTTGGAAGCTTGTTCGAAAGATATAAGTTTGTATATAAATCGTACGTATTAAATTTTAGCAACTTGTGAATCATCCTTGTGTTCTAGCTCTTCCATACGCGATCCTTCACCACCCTAGGGGTTTGTAAGTCATCACACTCCCTTTTCAATTCGTTTCTCACGTTATTATATCACTATGCATTTATTTTAGTCACACTCGAACGTATATAATTTTGTTATTTATTTACGTACCATATATATATATATATATATATATATATATATATATATATATATATATATATATAGCACACGAGAAGTGAATTACCTCCCTCGTGGAAGGCCTAGGGATCACGAAAAATACTCACGAGAAGTTATGGTCCATTTCCAATCAAGGTATCCAACTTTTTTTCTTGCATAAAAAGGTTCCCAACTTTTTTTTTGGCGGATTTGGGTTTTTTACTAACGGGCGTTAACTCAGTTAGTTAGTAAGTTACATGTTTGGTCCTCGAGGTCGTTAACTCAGTTCATGCAACATCCAAAAACAATTTCGAATTTTTTTTTTACATGTTTGGTCCTCGAATTCTTATACTCATTTCATGCAACATCCAAAAAAAAAAATTCGAAAAATATTTAAAAAAAAATTATCAAAAAAATATTTTCTTAAAATATTTATATATTACTTTTTAAATTACTTTTTTTTTAGAAAAATATTTAAAAAAAAAATTAAAAAATATTTCGAAAAAATTAAAAATATTTTCGAAAAAATTAAAAATATTTTCGAAAATTAAAAAAAAAAAAAGTTAAAAAAAAGTTCGAAATTTTTTTTTAAAAAATAAAAAATTTGTTCGAAAAAATAAAAAAAAAATTAAAAAATATTTCGAAAAAAAAAATTTCGAAAAAATATTTTCGAAAAATATTTGAAAAAAAAATTTTAAAAAAAAGTTCGAAATTTTTTTAAAAAAAAAAGTATTTTTTCGAAAATATTTTTAATTTTTTCGAAAATATATATATATATTTTTTTCAAATATTTTTTCGAAAATATTTTTAATTTTTAAAAAAATATATATAAAAAAATTTTAAAAAAATTAAAAAAATATTACGAAAAAATATTTTCGAAAAAATTAAAAATATTACTTTCGCAAAATATTTTTAATTTTTTTTTTAAAAAGTAATTAAAAAAAAATTTGGAACTTTTTTTTTAATTTTTTTTTTCAAATTCGAAATTTTTTTTTTCGAAATATTTTTTAAATTTTTTTTAATTTTTTCAAAATTTTTCTTTATTTTTTTTTTAACTTTTTTTTTTTAATTTTCGAAAATATTTTTAATTTTTTCGAAAATATTTTTTCGAAAATATTTTTAATTTGTTTGAAATATTTTTTAATTTTTTTTAAATATTTTTCTAATAAAAAGTAATATAAAAAGTAAGAAAATAATTTTTTGATAATTTTTTTTAAATACTTTTCGATTTTTTTTTTTTTTTTTTTTTTTTTTTTTTTATGTTGCATGAAATGAGTATAAGAATTCGAGGACCAAACATGTAAAAAAAAAATTCGAAATTGTTTTTGGATGTTGCATGAACTGAGTTAACGACCTCGATGACCAAACATGTAACTTACTAACGAATTGAGTTAACGCCCGTTAGTAAAAAACCCAAATCTGCCAAAAAAAAAAGTTGGGAACCTTTTTATGCAAGAAAAAAAGTTGGATACCTTGATTGGAAATGGACCCTAACTTTGATGCCTTTTTGTGTCATTTGCCCCGCATAAAAACACAAAATCTGAAATAATTCTAAGTCTTTTTCACCCTGAAAACATCTCCAGGTCGCGACATAAATGATTCCATAAAACCAAAATTCGCTTAACAAGCATACTATATTTTTACACGATCTATTAGACCACGTTACTAGCTATATGTTTCGTATTTATACTTTGTAATAATGAGCACATTCAACCTCTTAAAAATTGCCAAAGTAACTCGACGCACTAGTATTTCAAAACTAATTATAAAACTTTAAATGGACTGTTAAGCCCAATAAGCTGAATATAAGCACATCATATAAGATGACCCAAAAAGCTCTTTTGATATGAGAATAATACAATAAAAATGGGCCTAAGGATAAGCCCAACTTGTCTCAAACCCCCCGGATCACAAAACGTTAACGGGCCTTTAAACTAGCTCATTAAGGCCCATTAGGTGAAAAATAAGCTGTATTTTCTAATAAGTTGTCGATATAAATTTTAATAAGCATCATTAAGCTACAAAAAATCTCGGAATATTTTTCCCCATAATTTTTGGACGTTTGGACTAAATTTGCAAACTAGTTACACCTTGAGGGACTAAAACTGCCAACCCTTTAAAACTTGGACTGAGACTGCCAAAATAGAAAGTTTAGGGTAGAAATTGATATCATTTAATATTCCAAGCTCAGAATGCTATTTTGGACATGTAGTGGACTGTAAATGCAATTATTATGTAATTAAGGACTAACGGTGCAACGCTAACGCCGTTAGGGTGTAAAGTGTAAAAACAGTAAAACTACAAGGACCAACAGAACATGATTGATATTTTCATTTCTATATTTCATTTTACGGATTTCCGTCACGTCACGTGCATTTTGTATATTTCGTTTATTTAATATTTAACGTTCGTTATATTTATATATAAAGAGTTTTTAAACGATTTAACTTCCCGTTTTGTTTCACCACTTCTGAGGAAACGATATTATTGGATTTCAAAGACATAAAAACAAGATAATATTATAAATAATATTATTTTTAAACTTTAGGCATTTTAAGCATATCACACTCTCACATTAACGGTCAAATCGTTATTCGTTCTCATTATCACTTTCACTACTCGTATTTGGTCAGATTCTCAGACTTTCCTTTTTACCAGGTTTTGTTTTGAAGTCGTTCCCATAATCTTACTTGATTTCATAATTCCACCTTGTCAGATACGCTCAAGGTGAGTCACAGCCCCACTTTTGTTGTTTACAAGTTTTATACTTTTGGGGGAGATACATGCTCAACTGTTTTTTCGTTTACTTTCATACTTTGAAAACTCACATGATTTACTCAGAATTATAACTCATATTTACCTGCTTTGATTTACTCTTTGGAAGAGATGTATGCACGTTTTACTAGCAAATTGCTTGCTTAGCTTAAACATTGAACTCAAATGATAGCATTTTCAAACTGCTTGTTGTAACATGATACTGGTTTTCATTATACACATTCACGTAACACCATGAATATACATTTCACTTTTATATGTTAGCTCTACATTTCAATGGAAATATTTGCCAGGATTAAAGTACGCATATTTTATGTGCCTCATTAAGCCCATATTGCCTAAGTTACCGTATTGCCATAAAGTCCCTTTATCATGAGCCATTAATCACTGCGGTGAACGCGAATATAGTGAACAGCTTCGAAACCTGTTAGAGGCTGACAACCTATCCCACTTAATACTTGACGGAATGCCTTAGTGGCTAGTCGTATTGGTCGTGATGCACTATATTTGAGAAAAATAGGAATTGGCAAATCACCTATTACTCGAGGGCCATAAATCCATCATTTCTTTGATGTGAACTCCTCCGTTTTATGGTACTTTGTTAACGTTTGCGTGTCACGAGGCTTAGAGCAATATATTAATATATATGTTTTCATATATACTTAGATACAGCTGTATTAGTATTTCACCACATCACATTTGTAGATTTCAGGCATAACATCATTGTATTCACTACATGCTAGGATTATGATCCTATACTTGTACTTAATTGATCTCATATATGACATACTTGTGATTTTTACCCAACGCCACTCATTACTTGTTTCATCACTATTAGCATTTATTACAATTATCATCTCACCCTTGAAATCAACTGTTTACTCGTACTTGTACATATTTCAAATATCACTGTACACATCTTGAATTTATTGAAATAAATTGTTTTCTATTAAACTCTATGAACTCACCAACCATTGTGTTGACACTTTTAAGCATGTTTATCTCAGGTAGTTAACGGAGTAGGACAAGACACGGAGAGGGCATTTTAACTCTGATAAATTACATGGTGTAAAAATCAAATATGTCATTCTTTTCAAATTATCACACCCTTTCATGGGATTTTATTACACTGATATTTCACTTTTGAACAAAAGTATTATTTGAATGACAAACAACTTTCAAAACGTCTATTTCGAGCCGTTTTCTATAATTATGACTTCGATCCTCACCGTAACACCCTAATTAGTCTTCCGCTGTTATCTCATAAATTAGGGGGTGTTACAGATTACTTTTTCACACCGTCCTCTTTTGTTACCCGTCTATCTTTGACAATTGCAACGTGTTATTGATCCGGGCCTTTTGTCGAACTACAACTGCAAATATGCAACAACAAATTTGGTATGACAAACACGGGACATCCAACATAGATGCTTCCTCGTATCTTCCTCTCAAATTCCTTTTGCTATTTCAACGGGCTACCAATACGTCTGGTGTAGACCATTGTTTAAAGACCGTTTAAATAACATATGGGATTTGAGGGGGAGGTCAGAGTTTTCACCTATGATTATTAACACCTCTTTTCTAACACAGATTAAGTAGGTTGGCAAACATTCGATTATTCCGGAGAATGCTGCGGCCTGGTAAGGGCGTGTGAACACATCTTTTTTTAATCTATTCTTACTGCCGGAATCTGTAAATGACTATTAAATAATCAACTTTAATCCCATTGCATGCTATATTTTCAGCATTCAAAGATGGCACAGGAGATAACAAGAAGCCTAAGGCGTTCGATAAAAAAACCAAGATCTTCCTACGGTCTTTTGTTTTGTATTGGTACATCTAACTTGCCAATTTGTTGCTTTTACATGTTCATTCATGCGTACCTGAGAAATTTTTACTGTGTGTCTTACAGTTGTTGTGTTCATGCTGTCTAATCAGCAGATGTGGAACGTTGTTTGAGAGTTACTTGACATGTTGGGTTAAATGCCTTGGTTCGAAGACATTTTTATATCGTTTTACCTATCATTTCACAAGGGAACATAACAACAATTAGTTTTTCTTTGGCTACTACTCAAGAAATTGTCTTCTTTTTTTTCCCCTTTTTTCGCTGATTAATATTCTCTTATATTGTTTTGTAAATTACTTGCAGATTAAACTGGATTTAATCATTTGATCGATGCAAGAAAATTCACCATCCACCATTTTAGAAAGGAAGTAAGCAAAAATTAGTTTTTCTTTCGCTGCTACTCTAGAAACTGTAAGGGGTTTTTTTTTTTTTTTTTTTATTCTTTCTTTATTTTATTTTGTTTATTTTTCTTATAAGACCTGCACAAAGACACTCATTAATATTCTTTGATATTGTTTTGTAAATTATTTGCAGATTCAACTGGATTTGATCAATTGAACGATGGAAGAAGATTGGCCATCCCCGTCCATTTATCATCCTTTTCTTCACTTATGTAGCAACACCAGAAGCATCAACAGAACGACAATCAAAACCCAGGAAATTTGTTAGGCAACTGAAGCACTCATTCTTTGTGTAACATTCGGGCTGATGCTTATTTTTTTGTATACCATTGTTGGGAATAAAATGATCAAAGTCAAAGAGCCTGCCAATGATGAGAAGAGCCTGCTAGTTGATTTTGTAGTGTACGAAGATGTTCTACCAGTACCTTCTGGGTAGAAGGTACTGCTAGCTAATGAAGAGCCTGCCAAGCTTCTGTTTTGTCGATTAGATATTTTGTAATAGATATTTAGTTGAATTATTAGTCTTTGTACATTGTTATACGTTATGTAGAAGTAGAATAGTCTTCTGTGGTGACAGAAGAATATATCAGAGTGTACATGGGTAGTTGTATTTAATTGTAGGCGCCATAATAGTCAAAGTATAGTATTATATTCATCTACTTGACAACATGTAATAAGATATCCTTATCTTATAAAAGGATATCTTAGTCACTTCTTCATGCATGCATCTTTCACAACTAATAACCACGAACCAAACTATCTCTCAAGTAACTTAGTTACTTCGAATCACAAATCCTTTTTACAATCTTAGATTCAAGATTACTTTGTAATCCTGGTGATACTTAGATCATCCGTATTATTTCATCAATAATATTGAATCGTTTTGTTCTAACCAAAGTTGTGTTCTTTGTTCATTGCATTCTCTCATTTACTCAAACTCACCATCTTGTGTTCTTTTAAAGTGTGTTGTAGTAGATTCCGCATGCTAAACACATTCAATACATAAATATCTCAATCAAGAACAAACAAAACGTTCCACAAGTGGTATCAGAGCTAGGCTTGATATTTACTAATTTAAAAGAAAAATGGATGTTGAACATATTCAGACAAATGTTGCAGCTAAACTTCCATTACTGAAACAAAATGAGTTTGAAATGTGGCGACTCAGGGTTGAACAATACTTTCAAGTGCAGGATTATGCACTTTGGGAGATTATTGAACAAGGCAATTCATTTAAACCCCAAACCACCACAACAACAGTAAATGATGCTCTTGTAACAACAATACAAACCCAACCATCGAATGCAGATGAAAGAATTCAGAAGAAAAATGATCTCAAGGCAAGGAGTATGTTACTGATGACTATTCCAAATGATCAACTTCTGATTTTTAACAAATACAAAGATGCCAAAACCCTCTTTGAAGCTATTGTGGCTAGGTTTGGTGGTAATGATGCTACCAAGAAAACACAAAAGACACTTCTCAAACAACAATTTGAGAACTTCACAGCCACAACCAATGAGTCTTTGGACAGTATGTTCAATAGACTTCAGAAGCTTGCAAGTCAGTTAGCCATCCATGAAGTGATGATAACTCAAGAAGATCTAAACTCTAAATTTCTTAGGAGTTTACCTTCAGAATGGTCTATGCATGTCATTGTATGGAAGAACAAGTCAGATATTGACCAGATGAGTCTCAATGATCTCTACAACAATTTCAAGATTGTAGAACATGAAGTCAAGAAGACTACTGGGTCAAGCTCAGGAAATATGGCATTTGTTTCATCCCCAAACATCTCAAAGGTTGATCATGAAGACAAAGGTGGCAGAGAAGAAGGTACTGCTAACACAACCTTTGGTACTGCTAGTACTTCTAGTAGCACTAAATCCATTTTGGATGAAACAATTGGGTGTGCTTTTCTTACATCTCAACACAATGGGTCTGTATTAACATTTGAAGACCTTCAAGAGATTCATCCTGATGATCTTGAAGTAATGGACCTAAAGTGGCAACTTTCACTTTTAAGCATTAGAGCTAAGCAGTTGATGATGAGGACTGGCAAGAAGATACTGATAGATGGAAGTGAGCCTGCTGGCTATGATAAGTCAAAGGTGGAGTGTTACAACTGCCACATGAAAGGTCACTACTCTAGAGAGTGTAGAAGACCTAAGAGGCAGGATGACAGAGGTAGAGGGTTTGACAATAGAAACCAAGGAAGCTTTGAGAAGAAAGGAAGCTTTGAAAGCAAGAGTAAGGTTGTTGAAGTTGCTGAGCCAAAAGCAATGGTTGCTATAGATGGCATGGGTTTTGACTGGAGTTTCATGGGTGAAGATGAGTCAACTTCTGATGAATTGGCTTTGATGGCATTCTCCACCCCTGAGGTACAAATTATCAAATGTCCTAATGATTGTGAATCTTTTAAAGAATTAAAAATCATAAGTAAAGCTTATGATACAGAAGTATTAGAACATAGAAAAACCATTCAAACCTTATTTGACCATAAGTGTGGTATGTCCAAGCTAGAAAAACAAATCACTCACTATAGAGAAAATGAACTTACCTTTACTGATGCTAAAAATGCTCTTCAAAGACAAATATTTTTGAAAGATAGAGAAATAGAAATGGTAAGGACAGAGTGCACTAAAGTGACATTAGCTAGAGACAATATTCAACTGACTGTTACTAAATTGGAAAATGCTTCTGAGTGTACTAAGAGCATAGTTGAGACTCAGTTGAATAAGAGAATAAAATCAGGGATAGGATATAATAATTGTCCTCCACCTTATAGAGGAATTCCTTGTCCACAAGGTAGTGATCTTTCTGCATCAGGTTTACATGAATTTGTTGCAAAACCATTAGCTAAACCTGTAGTGATAGGTGAACCTTCTGAGAGTGCTAAGAATGTCTCACTCTCCAAGGTGCTCACTGAGAAGAGACCAGATGTCCTAATTATTGAGGATTGGGTATCTGATGATGATGAAGATGAGACTATTCCTATTAAAGGAATCAAAGTAGGACCATCCAGTCCTAAGAAAGTAGAAGTTAAAGCTAAAGCCAAAACTGTTTTGAAGACAGTTGAAAGTTGTAAAAAATGTAATAACAAACCTAGGGGAAGCCAAAGAAATTGGAACAACCTTAAATCACAACAATTAGGTGATGACTTTGTTATGTTTAATAAAGCTTGTTATTATTGTGGTAGCTTTAATCATCTTCATGCTTATTGTAATAAATGGGTTTCTGGGAGTAAATCAAAAGCTAAAACAAATGTTACTCAACCCAGAAAAAGTTTTGTTAAGTCTAACACTACAAAAGATAATCATACTGTTAGACAACATAAGCCTGTTATTACAAAATCAACTGAAAAGGGTACAAGAAACACTTTCAAAAGTGTACCAAAAGTTGAGAAGAATCCTATTCAAAAGATAAATGTGGTCAAAACAAAAGTTTGGAGTCCAAAAACCAAAGGTCCTGCTAGACTAAATGGTACTGCCAAAATTGGTACTGATAGACCAAAGACCACACAATGGATTAGAAGGGAAAGTGCTGTTAAGGCCTCAGCATGTTGGATTTGGAAACCAATCCAATCAAAAGGTGCATCAACAATCCTGAAAAGGTTTGACTTCATTGATGCAAGAGGCAAACCCAAGTCTGTCATGGCTTGGGTACCCCAAGGAAACTAATGTGTTTATTCATGTGCAGGAACATTCATCTGATAGTGAAGATCAAGGGTATGTTGATAGTGGGTGTTCCAGGCACATGACAGGCAACATGTCATTCCTCTCAGATTTCAAAACATTTGATGGAGGATATGTTACCTTTGGGGGAGGAATTAAAGGAAAGATTACTGGTAAAGGTACTATTAAAACCAGTAAAATAGATTTTGAAAATGTGTATTTTGTGAAAGAACTTCAGTTTAATCTTCTTAGTGTCTCACAAATGTGTGACAAAAAGAACAATGTTCTATTTACTGACAATGGATGTATGGTTCTTTCTTCTGATTTTAAGATGCCTGATGAAAGTCAGATCCTTCTTAAAATTCCAAAAAGGAACAATATGTATAGTGTCAATTTAAAGAACATTGATCCCAAAGAAGGTTTAACTTGTTTGATAGCAAAGGCCTCATTGGATGAATCTATGCTTTGGCATAGAAGGCTTGGTCATGTAAACTTTAAAACAATCAACACTATTGCAAAATATGATTTAGTAAGAGGTTTACCCAAAAAGATTTTCCAAAACGACCAAACTTGTGTTGACTGTCTAAAAGGCAAACAACATAGAGCTTCTTGTAAGCCCAAGACCCAAAACTCTATTACTCAGGCTTTACATATGCTTCATATGGATCTCTTTGGTCCTACTAATGTGTGTAGCTTGAATGGAAAGAAATATTGTCTGGTTGTTACTGATGACTATAGTAGATTTTCATGGGTTTTCTTCTTAAGATCTAAACATGAAACTAGTGAGATACTTAAAACCTATATCACTGAGGTAGAAAACCAATCTGATAAGAAAGTCAAAATCATCAGGTGTGACAATGGGACAGAGTTCAAGAATAGAGTTATGGATGACTTTTGCAAGGAAAAAGGCATAAAAAGAGAGTTTAGTGTAGCTAGAACACCTCAGCAAAATGGAGTAGCAGAAAGAAAGAATAGAACACTTATAGAGGCTGCTAGAACTATGTTAGTAGACTCTAAGTTGCCTATTTCATTTTGGGCTGAAGCAGTTGGTACTGCTTGTTATGTACAAAACAGGGTTCTTGTGACAAAACCACATAGAAAAACACCTTATGAACTTTTCTTTGGTAGAAAACCATCTTTAAGTTTTATGAGACCTTTTGGTTGTCAGGTTACTATTCTCAATACCAAAGATCATTTAGGCAAATTTGATGGAAAAGCAGATGTTGGCTTTTTGATAGGGTATTCCTTGCAAAGTAAGGCCTATAGAGTGTTTAACACATGCACTAGGCTAGTTGAAGAGAATCTTCACATAGAGTTTCAAGAGAAACTAGCAAATGTGAAAGGAGTTGGACCAGATTGGATGTTTGATGTTGATAGGCTTTCAGAATCTATGAATTATGTGCCTGTTACAGGTACAAATGCTAATGAAAATGCAGGTTCTGAAGAAAATGTTGAAATTCCTAAAAATCAAGATTTCATCTGGATGCCAATTTGGAAAAGTATGGATCTATCTTCAAATGAAGAAGGACCTTCAAACACAACAAAAGAAGGCAATGAAGAAGATCAAGGAACTCAGAATCAAGAGAATCAAGGGAGTGGTGCTAATGACAATGGTACTGCCAGTTCTTCAGATGGTCCTGCTAGTACAAGTATTGGTACTGCTGAGCCATTGAATGTTCAAATAGATGATTCTTTTCAAGAAGAAGTTGGGATTAGCAATCTTCCAACTACATATGAAGTTCCTAAAACACCAAACACTAGAATTCTCAAAGATCACTCAACTGATGATGTGATTGGAAGCATAACTTCTGGTGTTAGAACAAGATCTCAAGTTGGTTTATCTCAAGTCTTATCCTCAAATGAAGAAGGGTTAATCTCCTCTCTTTATGAAGAAAAGAATAATGATAATTCCAATATATGCCTGTTTTCATGTTTTCTATCTCAGGCTGAACCCAAAAACATAAACAAAGCTTTAGATGATGCAAGTTGGGTGGAAGCTATGCAAGAAGAGCTTCTCCAATTCAAGATTCAGAAGGTTTGGATATTGGTTGATTTACCCAGAGGTCATAGGGCAATTGGAACCAAATGGGTGTTCAGAAACAAGAAGGATGAAAGGGGTATAGTGATCAGGAACAAGGCTAGATTGGTAGCACAAGGATATACTCAAGAGGAAGGGGTAGATTATGAAGAAGTGTTTGCTCCAGTTGCAAGACTTGAAGCAATTAGGCTTTTCTTAGCCTATGCTTCATTCATAGGCTTCACTGTCTATCAAATGGATGTTAAGAGTGCATTTTTGTATGGTGAAATTGAAGAACCAGTATATGTATCTCAACCTCCAGGCTTCATTGATGCTGAGTATCCAGATAAAGTTTACAAAGTTACCAAGGCTTTGTATGGTCTACATCAAGCTCCAAGGGCATGGTATGAAACATTGGCTTGTTTTCTACTAGAAAGTGGATTCCAAAGAGGCAGGATTGATCCAACTTTGTTCATCAAAAGGACAAAGAAAGACATCTTGTTAGTTCAGATTTATGTTGATGACATAATCTTTGGATCAACAAACCAAGGCTTGTGTGTAGAATTTGAAAAACTTATGCACAGTAAGTTTGAGATGAGTTCCATGGGGGAACTTACTTTCTTTTTAGGTCTCCAAGTAAAACAATCAAAAGAAGGCATATTTATCAGCCAAGATAAGTATGTAGCAGAGATCCTAAGAAAATTCAATTTTGCTGATTCTAAGGTTGCAAGTACACCAATGGATCCAGACAAAGGGCTAATCAAAGATGCTGATGGAGAAGATATGGATTTGCACAATTATAGATCAATGATTGGGTCTTTGATGTATCTTACATCATCAAGACCAGATATCATGTTCTCAGTATGTGTATGTGCAAGGTTTCAAATACATCCCAAGATCTCTCATCTCACAGCAGTCAAAAGAATCTTTAGATATCTTAAGGGTCAACCTAGGTTGGGTCTTTGGTATCCAAGGGAATCATCTTTTGAATTGGTGGCTTATTCGGATAGTGACTATGCTGGTGCAACACTAGACAGAAAATCCACAACTGGTGGATGTCAATTTCTTGGTTGCAGACTAATCTCCTGGCAATGCAAGAAACAAACAATGGTGGCCAACTCTACAACTGAAGCAGAATATGTTGCTGGTGCAAGTTGTTGTGGGCAAGTTCTTTGGATCCAAAATCAAATGCTTGACTATGGGTACAATTTTCTTAACACCATTATTTATATTGACAATAGCAGTACTATTTGTATCATTAAAAACCCAGTTCAACACTCAAAAACAAAACATATTGAAATCAGACACCATTTCATAAGGGATTGCAATGAGAAAAGGTTAATTCAAGTTGTTAAAATTGATTCTGAAAAGAATTATGCAGACCTTCTCACCAAAGCTTTTGATTTAGGTAGATTCAAATATCTTGTAGGAGGTATTGGAATGATAAATCTTTGAAAATCATATGTTTTTGTTCATAATATTAACTGGTATTGGATTTTAAACATGGTACTGCTAGTTAGTCAAAAGGTCCTGTTAGTTCATAATTGGTCCTGCTGATACAAAATTGCTATGTTTTGTTCATTTAAAGGCTTGAATACTTAAAATGTTATAGATCAAGTGTTCTACACTTTGTTCTTTTGGTTTGCAACTAACACATTTCAGGTTGATAACAAAACAAGAGTTCTTTCAAACAAAAGGGGCAACAAAAGTTTTATTCATTTCAGGAGAAATAACAATCTCAGGGGAGGAATTAATAGCCCAGAATGGAAGAAAGACCAATTTATGAAAAGACAAGAGCATACAAGATGATGCAGAGTTGAAAAAGAGATAGTTAGATCACATATCTAGAAGGGATGAAGCATTTCTCAAGGAGAAAGTTCTATCTAGATCAAACTAAGAAATGTTTTCAACTCAAAGGCATGTTATTAGATGATTTCACTTGTTGAGCAAATCATCCAAGATACACAGCATCAATGCCTGATTCAAATTTCCTCCATCCAAGGAAATTGCACCATCTTTTGGGCCATCATGGCTTTTGGTATTCATCTCACCAAGTTTTCACAAACTTAAGAGTTGACTAGTCCTTAAGCAAACGGCTTTTGGTAAAGACAAATCAAATCCGTTAATGGTTGATAGTTTACCAAAAACTATATGGTTGTTAACTGACCATACTTAATTGTAAATAGTTAGCTAGTCCTTAAGCAAACGGCTTTTGGTAAAGACAACTCAAATCCGTTGATAGCTGGTAGTTTGCTAAAAACTATAAGGGATTTTTAAAAACTTTCAAAGGTACTGCTAGATAGCCGTTGAGCCTGTCAGAAAAAGTTTTAGCCTTTAGGCCTGGTAGTTAAAATTAGCCGTTGGGGTAGTTATGTAATTCACTGATGAATATATTATATTATATTTTACATATAAAAGATCTTTTTAACCGCCTTTTCACTTACTTATTTTAATCTTTATTATTGTCGGTTAAAAGTAATTCTCTCATATCTTCTTTCATCAGTCATTATCATAATTCACATACATCTTTCATCTTCTACCAGTACTACCAACAAATCCCACCATCATATTCAAAATTTTCATTATGACTTCCACAATTGATCTAAACTTTGTTCAACGTCACAATCAGTTAGCATTTTTGGAGAAGTCAGAGGATAATGCCTCATTTCATCAAGTAGTGGACTTTTTAAACAACTCCTACATCAGGTTTGCTTTGCTAGTCAATCCCACTATTTATGAAAATCAAATTTTACAATTTTGGGAATCTGCTAAAATTAAAACTTCTGAAAATGGGGAACAAAGAATAAAAGCCAAAGTGGATGGTAAACATTTGACTCTTACTGAGTCATCCATAAGAAGACATCTTCATTTGGATGATTCTGATGGTATTAGTCAGTTACCAGATACTGAAATTTTTGAAAATTTAACAAGATCATCCGTATTATTTCATCAATAATATTGAATCGTTTTGTTCTAACCAAAGTTGTGTTCTTTGTTCATTGCATTCTCTCATTTACTCAAACTCACCATCTTGTGTTCTTTTAAAGTGTGTTGTAGTAGATTCCGCATGCTAAACACATTCAATACATAAATATCTCAATCAAGAACAAACAAAACGTTCCACAACCATTCATGCAGAAAATGCCATGCCACTCCTGTACAAACACCTTATGTGTGTTAAAATATTTTATGTTATGTAATATCATCAAAATTGCTTCTACGACTATTCTTTCGTTGTCATGTTATACAATCCTTCATATCATAAGTTGTTACTGTACTCTTTCATAACAATCTGATGATATATAAAGTTGTAGCAGTTGCCTAACAAATTTCAAGATCTGCAACTGCAAAAATATGTATAAAAACATATACACCTTCTTTACATACCCTTTTTCACACAAATGGTAAAACAGATGCATGGTTAATGTCAGGATCAATTGACCATAAACAAACCAAAAAACAACTTCAGAAACAATAATCGCCAAGCAACTAACATAAAATAAACTAAACTTTTATTCATTACAACCATTAGTTTACAAACACATCATGCAGATGCGCACCATCAGCATCATTACCTAAAAAAAAAAAAAAAAAAAAAAAAAAAAAAAAAAAAAAAAAAAAAAATAAAAAAAAAAAAAAAAAAAAAAACCATAACAATGCAGCTAACTGAATAACCAGCAACAAGCAAACCAAAACAGTCTAATCCTCAAGCCTACCTGCACGAGCTAAATCCAAAACGGCGCTCAACCCAGCTAAAATCTCTTGCTCTCTCTGCTGCGTCTCAACCATGCATTCTGACCCATCAGTAGCGACATCATGAAAAAGACCAAAAGATTGCGCCTCTTGAATCAACTCAGCCCTCCTCTCGATATTTGCTTGGATATCGGCACATTTCTGCCCAAGATACTGTTAGACAATGTAAACCCCGTAGGTATAAATTTATTGATGACCATTATTTATAATGGTAAAACCCTAATTCCCAAAACCCACAAACCGGGCTTGGGCCTAATTATCCACTAATACTCCCCCGTAGTTCGAGCGGCGAAATCGCGAAAGCTTGAACTGGAGTAGTAAACTAAGAAAGCAAAATAAAACAATAAACCAAAATAAAACGGGATAACCCAAAGTATCCCCTATTCTATTTTTTTTTTCACGGATAACCAAAGTATCCGAAAGATAAACCAAAGTATCCCAAACAGTCATCTCGGGAATAAGAACCCTAGATTCGACACCAACAAAAGTCGTCTCGGGAATAAGAACCCTAGATTCGACACCAACAAAAGTCGTCTCGGGAATAAGAACCCTAGATTCGACACCAACAAAAGTCGTCTTGGGAATAAGAACCCTAGATTCGATACCAACAAAAGTCGTCTTGGGAATTAATACCCTGGATTCGACATAAAAAATAAACAATTAAATAACTATAATTTTTTTTTCAACAATAAAACAAATCTTGACAAATCTTCGAAGTTTTCACAAGTGGGCTGGAAAATTATGTAGGCTTTGTTGCGCTTGAGTTCCATACTTGCGGCAGCGATTGCATTAGACGAAAAGGATAGTGGATACTGACGTCACAACTAAATCAATTAATACATGAGATGGTGATCAAACATTAATAAAGATGTTATTGTTGTTGTAGTCGGCAGCGGAAGAGAGAATGAAATAATTTAGGGTTTGGTTGTTAAGGTATGACGGGGGTGGCATAGAGGCAGCGGTTTTTGGCTGCCGATTAGGTCTTGGCACCTGCTCTGATACCATGTTAGACAATGTAAACCCCGTAGGTATAACTTTATTGATGACCATTATTTATAGTGGTAAAACCCTAATTCCCAAAACCCACAAACCGGGCTTGGGCCTAATTATCCACTAATATGTTAGCCCGTATGGTTTAGTTAGCATATGATTGTATGGGCTCAAGCCCACTTCTAGATGTTTCTATGTAACATATATATATCATTCCTATCAATACAATAAGATGACATGATTTCCTGTTAACCTACATGGTATCAGAAGTCCAGCCCTAAAACGATCCAAATAAACCCTAAACCTAAACACCGGTTGTATTCTTCAAAGTGTTGGTAATTTGTGCTTAGGTCACAAATCCACACTTCAATACACTTGTCTGTTATTCGTGCATCTGTTAACCTACAGATACGTGATGAGGCCCTCATTCTCTGTCCATTCTTGCACAAAAAAGAATTTGAAACAATGATGAAGCTGATTAGAACCACAGGCCTGTTTTAGTTCATCGAGCTTTGGTGTTGCAGCCATCCCCCTTAAATGTATCCTGCCAAAAAAATTCAGCCACGAATTAAAACGACTAGAACCACAACCCTGTTTTACTTCTATAACATTTGGTGATACACCAATAATCAAACATGTTAACCATTGTGTTACTGATGCGTGGGTTTTGCAACCTTACAACAGGTTTTACCTCTCGAGGGATCTCAAGAGGCTTACAACCCCACCAGGCAGTGTACCTGACCGATGTAGTATAGTGTAGTGGTAAGTACGGGGGATTGATCGTTCTCCACAGGGAATAGTGTTCGTTAGGTGTGAAAGGCTACTCTAATTAGGTCTAAGGGTTGAGGAAGATTCTTTTTATGTTTTTTATAATTTATAAAAGCAAGTAAAATCTCGGGTTTTGAAGGAGTGGGCGGAATTAGTTGCTAGTCAACTAACCCAAATTACTACAAATGCAAATAAAATAAAATAACAAAAATGAAAAGTGGTGAGAAACTTATGTGTAGAGAAATGTGTTTACTTAGATTTCCTTACTCCCTAACTATCTTTTACCGGTTAATTAGTGTGTATTAGTCGCGTGGATGACGGGTGTATTCCTTAATACCATTCGTGGGGTGGCGTACTTACTTCCCCAAACTCTACAAGCTCCTACTTCACTCCTATGTCGAGCCGGCTAGGAAGCTCCTAACATGGGATCACTAGAATTCGCTTGTGCATTAAATACAACCATAAAAACCTTTAGTACGCGTTTGGTTCATGTTTCTTAAGACGTTCAAGCAAGTTACCGAATAGGAAGTTAGCCAGTTTTCTTAAGCCTAACATAGATAAACAATCATCCAATACAACTAACAACACACTAACAACCAATAATCAATAGCTAGGTTTCATTAGATCTAAGCAAACACAAGATAAAATTAGCCTAACATGTTAAACAAAAGACAAGCATAAGATAGAATCAAACAACACATAGACATATTGAATGATTAATTGATAACTTATCTTTCAATGAAACATGGAAGATCTCAAGGCAAAAAGCCCTAAAAAAGTAGCTAAAATCGTCTTAGGGTTTTATCCCAAAATTCCACACACTAAGCTCTCTCTTAATGACAAAAAATTAGAAAACTATATATAGACTTTGACATCTGACGGCGTCACCTTATGCATTGTGACGCCGTCACCTCGCCGCTTTTAGGGTTCCCGGATGACCATCTTGACGCCGTCCCTCTTTAGCTCTTCAAAAATCCATTCTGGCTTATCAAGGCTTGACGCCGTCGGATCATGAACGTGACGCCGTCCCCTTATGATTTAAGCCGTGACGCCCTTGATTTAGTTAAAGCGTGACGCCGTCAGAATTCTCATGCAAACTCACTGGCCCGTCATGAGTAAATTTCACATCCAACTTTTCTTGCCAAGGCATGACGCCGTCCCATGTTAATTGTGACGCCGTCAAGAGTAACTTTTAGCCGATTCTTGAGACTTTGCCGTTTTCTTCACTTTAATGCTCCAAAAACGTCCAAAATGCCTCCTTTTCCAGATTTCTCCTCAAAAGTACCTAAAATGACAAAAGGAACGATTTAGGGCAATATTTGATCAAATAAATACGATTTCGGGCTTAAATGACCCCTTAAAAGCGGTACACTTTTCGCCTCATCAAATACCCTTACACTTGAGATTTGCTTGTCCTCAAGCAAATGCGCTTTTATTCCAATCAAAATACAAGTTAGGGGTCATTTAATGCAAACATAAAAGTAATTACAACAAATAATCGTTCCACTTCAATCATAATAAGCACGGAGATTACATACTAGCACCTCACAAGTAGTGTTTAGATACTCACATCTCTCAAGTGTCATCAAAATAAATCTCATAAATGAAAACGGAAAATATCTCTCACTACCTGTCATAGCAAATAGATTACCATAGGCTTGGGAAAGGATCGAAAACCTCCTCCACTAGGCGTAAGCACCTAAGATAAACTATCAAAGAGGGCTTTTAAATGGGTTATAACGTTAGGTGTAGGGAAAAGGAAAACACGGTTTTGTTGGATAAAGGATATTTTACTGGTGGCGAGTTAAAGATCTTGATCAATTACATGTACTATACAATGTTGCTAAGCCAAGACTAGACTCGATCTTAAGCTAATGAAAGAAAATAACAAAACATAAACATAAAATAAACATAAAATGAAACGGGATGGTAGTCCGTATGTTTTTTCTACTTTTCTTTTTCTCATTTTTTTTGTATTTTTCTTGATTTTTTTTTTTTTTTTTTTTTTTTTTTTTTTTGCATACACTTTTACCCTACCATCCAAAATAATACATCATAGGGGCGTTGCATCCCCTTACACTTGAACTTTTACATAACTTTACAAATAACTATTCTAATGACTCGAATTAAGATAATTGAAAAACTTGGAGTACTTTTAAAACATTTAGCACATATGGGGGTAATAAATGATGTTCTTCCCCATTACTCCATTACACTAGTACTTTACCCACGAGTCCCAATCGTCCCAAAACAATATGTACAAGGATATGACTCGACTTAGCAACCATGTAATCAACTAGATAATTAACTTGGGTTTAAACAAATGTTGTAACAATAATGACACTAAAAATGAGTGCATACAAGGTAGGCTAAGGCGATTTGGGTGTACATTTAAGTGGGGTGTAACAAATTCTTCCTTTAAGTAAAATGCTTAAAGGTCGAAACGAAAAGATAGGCTCTGAGGGGTGTACTAGGGGTATCGTGTACTAAAAATGAGTACAACGCAAAGGGTGTGGGAGAATTACTTGACCAATGTAGCCAACGTAATTATAACAAAAACACAGGTGTAAAACAATGGGTTAATCCTAATGCCTCTTGTCATGTAGTAAATCTAACTACACGAGTGTAGTCTCACTTGTGGCCTCGGAATGGTCCTAACACAAGTTCTAGAATCTAAGTGCTACCGGTACACACATCATAGCATAAATGCTTTTCCTACCAATTCTAGGGGCGAACCTCACATATTTGGGGGTTGAAAATTTTTTAGTGGTACGGTTTTTGTGCTAGTCATATAACTCCTATCCATGAGACGCTCATTAAGATCAAAGTTTCACTCCTATGTGTTGTAAAAAATTTTAAATTTGGCACTAAAATTACCTTAACAAGTATTTCTCTCAGTTTTATTACACATCTACCATCAAACAAACAAAAATCAAGCGCAATTGTATTCTCAAAAATCGTACTTTTACCCTCCCCTTACACTTAAGATGAACATTGTCCCCAATGTTCAAATGACAAATGTAAAAGCATAAAGTAAAAGAATGAAATCAAATACTCCCCTGATTCGCTCGTTGGATAATGAAATTACACGGTTAAATCTTCCTCCAAAGAGAATGTTGAAGCTCCATGACTAATGCATCGCCATAAGCTTGATTCAAAACATTTCCTTGTCCAAAATAACCTGTTGAACCTGAGAAAACAAACACGAAAACCTGCATAACATCGGCGGGATAAAATCTATATATAAGGATATAATGCTTGTGGAATGATAACTTTGCAGATTCCTGGAGATTATAAGTTGGAGATTTAATAAAAACTTTTTATGAAAACAAAACTTTCAAAAATTTCTGGAAATTAAATCTGACGCCGTCAGGTTATAACCCCTGACGCCGTCAGAAATGACCTGACAAAAATTTTCATTTTAAGTTTCCGGAAAATTTCTTGAAAAACCTTTACCTTACTTCCTGGAAATCCTGCAAAACATCATTATGACTCGATACAAGCATTTGACTCAAACAAATACGAATATGTATGTTAATTTATTATTATTACGATTCATGTTCATTTGTGTTCTAATAAACCGATTTAGATTTCCCTTACACTTATCTTTTGCAAAATACCTTTATATGTAGTTAAGACGAAGTTAAAAACAAAATAAAGCATTTTCACAAATTAGTTTTGAACATGAATCAATAAGAATAAAAATTAAACACACATACGAAACAAATAAAACAAACACACAAACAAATGAACACACAAAGCAAATAAAATAAATAAAGCTTGGGTTGCCTCCCAAGAAGCGCCTTTCTTTATTAACGAGTCTTGTAGCTAGACTCAAAGTCACGTACATTACGTGACTCCATCATCGGTCACGGTTCCTAGGCCATTCTCCTTCCCGGTTTTATATTCCGGTCCTAATTTCAAACAATCCTTGTAGAAACCGAATATCCTTTCCATAACATAGTCTACTCCTTTACTTCTATCCTTATCATTCCTATAGTAGACCGCTTGTTTAAGCTCCTTCTCAACATTTGACAAGTTTTGGAATTGTTCTATCTTATATGGCATTTGGTAGCTTACTTCATCGGTCTCATCCTTAAATCTAACTATCCCTAAGGAAGGTTCATAAGTCATTTTAGAGACCTCAACAAATGGTTTTCCAAAAACCACTTGAGTTAAGGATGCATCGACTATTGGGCGGATATCTTCAACAATTACAAAGTCGGTGACATAGGTGAAGTTTCCTACATAAACCGGTAATCCCTTAACTCTTCCCGTGAAGTTACTCATCCAACCCTTGTCAGGGAACATCCTATACCCAAGCTGATTTTTCATTATCAAGTTGTAGTGGGCTCTAGTCATGATGTTTATGGGTGATCTAAGGTCGATATAAGCTTTCCACACATGTAGATGCCCTATGTTGCATGGTATGTTGAGATTAGAAGGGTCGCCTATTTCTATGATTGGTCTACCTAGGAAGTATGGTGTCTCGGGATCATCGAATAAGTTTGTATGATATGCACGCTCTTCCTTAGTGGGTAGCCTATTGAAGTAGTCCTCATCATCATCTACTTCTTCAATCTCACTTGTCCTAACTTCCTTATCAACCTCGACTTTCCTATCCTCATCCTTTGGTTCACTTTCTTCCATGCTCCTATCGATTGGTTTAATAGTGACAACGTTGACGAAGTGGACATGTTTGGATGAAGAAGGGTCTTTGACTTGGGGTCCGCTATTTGTGTTCCTAGCGTCCTTATGTGGAGGTGATAACACTTGGTTATGGAGGGCTTTCAACAAGTTGTCAATTTTATTGGTCATCTCAGTTTGTTGTTGATTGAATTCGGTCTCGAATCTAGCTATCCGAGCTTCTTGAGATGCCATAAATTGAGACATCAATCCTTCAAAGTTATTGGTACTACCATTGCCGGAAGGATTGTTGTTGAAAGTACGGTTCGAGTTGGAACCGCTTGATTGGAAACGATTAGGTGGGTTGGAAGAATTGATTTGTTGTGAGTTTTGGTTTTGTTTCCACCTAAGGTTCGGGTGATTTTTCCATGAGGGGTTGTATGAATCACCATAATGGTTTGGCTCGGGCTTGAAAGTGTACCACTTGTCTCCCGCTCCGTCGGTACGCGAGGATGCGTAGTCCACAAAAGCTTGTTCGGGGAGTTCCATGCAATCACGAGTGTCGTGGGGACCACTACATAATTCACATGAAGAAGTGATTTTGTTCACTTGGCTTGAAGGTTTAGGAGCCTCGTAGGATTTCATGAGAAACTTGACTTGGTCTTCAAGTTCTACGATCCTACGGTCGGAAGTGCTTGAATTGTTCAAAGGCAAAGATATTGCCTTGACCGTTTTATTCAAATCACGGGGATCACTCCAACTTTCGTTGTCATAAAGAGCAAGATCCTCTAGGAGAGCCCATGATTGTTCCGCACTTAGATCACGTAGCTTGCCACCGGCCGATTGGTCAATGGTTTGCCTTGTGGAGAGATTGATATGGTCATAGAAGATTTGGACTTGGAGCCAAAGTTCTATGCCATGGTGAGGGACTTTTTGGAGTAAGTCCTTGAATCGAGTCCATGCCTCGTAGAGAGTTTCGCCTTGATGTTGTTGGAACATCAAGATATCATTCCTTAGCTTGGTAGTTCTTCCCGGTGGGAAAAACTGAGCAAGGAAACGAGTGGTGAGATCATCCCAAGAGGTGATGGATCCTGCGGGTTGACGTTCTAGCCACTGACTAGCTTGGTCCCGCAGAGAGAATTGGAAGAGACGCAATCGGGTCGTCTCTCGAGTGGCAACATCAAGGTCTATAGAATCAACGATTTTAAGAAAGTCCTTGAGATGTTGATTAGGATCTTCAGAACGAAGTCCATGGAATGCGCATCCGCTTTGCACCAACCGGATGGTGTCGGATCGCAAGGGTGTGATATTGGCTCCTTGCGTGAGCTCAATGGTGTTTCGATAGCCGTGGTGGCTAGGACGGGAATACTCTCCTAAAGTACGGGCTCTAGGAGGTGGTGGTGGTTGTTGTGGTGGTGGGTTGTGTGGGTTAAGGATATTACCATCTTCCATGATGTCGGACGGTAATGGTTACGAACAAAGACACGAAGAAAATAGATAGACTAAAGAAAACCTAGAAAAATAAAATAAAAAATCTCACTAGAAAGGAATCTAGTGAGTAGTCCTAATAGAAATAAAAATTCACCCTAAACAATAACTATTCCCCGGCAACGGCGCCAAAAACTTGATGCGTGGGTTTTGCAACCTTACAACAGGTTTTACCTCTCGAGGGATCTCAAGAGGCTTACAACCCCACCAGGCAGTGTACCTGACCGATGTAGTATAGTGTAGTGGTAAGTACGGGGGATTGATCGTTCTCCACAGGGAATAGTGTTCGTTAGGTGTGAAAGGCTACTCTAATTAGGTCTAAGGGTTGAGGAAGATTCTTTTTATGTTTTTTATAATTTATAAAAGCAAGTAAAATCTCGGGTTTTGAAGGAGTGGGCGGAATTAGTTGCTAGTCAACTAACCCAAATTACTACAAATGCAAATAAAATAAAATAACAAAAATGAAAAGTGGTGAGAAACTTATGTGTAGAGAAATGTGTTTACTTAGATTTCCTTACTCCCTAACTATCTTTTACCGGTTAATTAGTGTGTATTAGTCGCGTGGATGACGGGTGTATTCCTTAATACCATTCGTGGGGTGGCGTACTTACTTCCCCAAACTCTACAAGCTCCTACTTCACTCCTATGTCGAGCCGGCTAGGAAGCTCCTAACATGGGATCACTAGAATTCGCTTGTGCATTAAATACAACCATAAAAACCTTTAGTACGCGTTTGGTTCATGTTTCTTAAGACGTTCAAGCAAGTTACCGAATAGGAAGTTAGCCAGTTTTCTTAAGCCTAACATAGATAAACAATCATCCAATACAACTAACAACACACTAACAACCAATAATCAATAGCTAGGTTTCATTAGATCTAAGCAAACACAAGATAAAATTAGCCTAACATGTTAAACAAAAGACAAGCATAAGATAGAATCAAACAACACATAGACATATTGAATGATTAATTGATAACTTATCTTTCAATGAAACATGGAAGATCTCAAGGCAAAAAGCCCTAAAAAAGTAGCTAAAATCGTCTTAGGGTTTTATCCCAAAATTCCACACACTAAGCTCTCTCTTAATGACAAAAAATTAGAAAACTATATATAGACTTTGACATCTGACGGCGTCACCTTATGCATTGTGACGCCGTCACCTCGCCGCTTTTAGGGTTCCCGGATGACCATCTTGACGCCGTCCCTCTTTAGCTCTTCAAAAATCCATTCTGGCTTATCAAGGCTTGACGCCGTCGGATCATGAACGTGACGCCGTCCCCTTATGATTTAAGCCGTGACGCCCTTGATTTAGTTAAAGCGTGACGCCGTCAGAATTCTCATGCAAACTCACTGGCCCGTCATGAGTAAATTTCACATCCAACTTTTCTTGCCAAGGCATGACGCCGTCCCATGTTAATTGTGACGCCGTCAAGAGTAACTTTTAGCCGATTCTTGAGACTTTGCCGTTTTCTTCACTTTAATGCTCCAAAAACGTCCAAAATGCCTCCTTTTCCAGATTTCTCCTCAAAAGTACCTAAAATGACAAAAGGAACGATTTAGGGCAATATTTGATCAAATAAATACGATTTCGGGCTTAAATGACCCCTTAAAAGCGGTACACTTTTCGCCTCATCATAACCATTGTGTTACCCTATTTCAAAATTACACATGTCGGCTGTTCCAAATACCCATAAAACCTGCATTTTTACCGCAGGCAGGGATAACACATAAAACAATGCCAATAACCACAACTGCTACAAACAAATTAATAGCTTCAAACAATCATCTACATAACAACCTACACTTTTTTATTCTTTCATCTTCGTTTCAAATTAATAAACACATTCAGCAATGCTAGCCTATTAAACAAAACAACTTTGCATACATAATAACAGCTATTTTCATTCATAAAACCATAAGCGATTGATTCATACATGACACTTACGCATATACACTGCAGCCGCCAAATTTGTCCACACGGTTGGACCATAAAAGAAAATGCAGGAGCCAAAACAACAGATACACCACCATACTACCAGACGCTTTGCTCCCTTCGCTAAAACTTAGAAGTTTAGTGAAGCGCAAACATACCCAAACACTGTTCACAAGGCACAATACAACAAACTGGTAACACAGATTTCGCCTGACCACTGCAAACATACTGATCCGCATGTGGCTACACCATTACATCTAAACTTAAATCCTGCATACCTAATTACAAACTCTTCACTTACGATATTACAATTAATATTAGATGTTAAAGTGAACCGAACTTACTGCTTCTCTGATGATTTCTCCTCTGTATGGGATTCCTTATTCTTCACAGGATCTTTGTGCCAAACCCTAATACACAGATCCCGATTATCAGTATGAAAGGGAAAAAAAATAAACCTGCCTATCCCCCAAACTTTAAATATATCCCGGTTACCGGTATCAAACAAAAAAAAAATGCCTACCCCCCAAACTTATACAATTTAGCCACTTCATACCCTTCAACTTTTAATATATAACTATATTTTCTTTTTAATACAAAATATATAGTACTTCTTTTATTTATTCCGTAAAAAACAACAATGGTATGCAAAGGATTTATACTTTACAACATATTCTGTTACTATTATGTAACCTTCAGATCATATCCCATTTACATTACTTATTCATTATTAAACATGCATAAATTTTGTAACCCATTATACCACTCTAACGCAACATACTCATTTTTTACCCCCTTTTTTAAGCCTAACTTACATATACAAACACCCCACCACAACGCGCGGGTGTCCAACCTCGTTTCAAACACTTATCTCTAGTTTGAGCTACAAAATGTGATCATAACACGCACGCATCAACATGTGATGAACTCAAATGTGTAATTTGAGCTACAAAGTAGAGGTGAGGGGATAGTGTACTTTACATCCTTTCTTTCTCGAATTGTAAGCTCTATAGGTATTAATAAATGCGTGTTCGAGGTTATTAACGTGTGCATATAATCGTAAACTTGTGTATTATGTTCTTTTATCTCTCATGTTCTTCGACAGGGTCGCTGCTTGTGAAACAATCCGCGATCTAGTATTTTCGCATATCGTATTTCGGGTTGTTGTCGTAATTTTCCAATATTGATTTTTTTTTCGAACATTCAGTCGGGATGTGACATCTGGGAAACCTCATTGAATAATAGTGAAGCCTTGCACGTACCCTTGACAACGAGATGTTGACCATGGGCCGTTACAAGTATTCGAAGGGAAAAACCCCAAGGCTTGCCATCCCTAAGGATCGAACTCAAAACCTTGAAAAAAACCGAAAGTGCCTCTGACCAACTGAGCAGATCGTCATTGGCATTTTCCAATATTGATGATATTAAAACAACCGATTTAGTGACCTGGCTAATTAATGCATTTATGGGAGATACATATCAGTATTTTTTTGTGAAAAGTTAGAATAGTAGGATTATTCTTTCCATTTGTAGTCCCGGTTTGCAAAAGTAATGTCTCAAAACACACACACACATATTATCCTTTGAATTTATAAAATAATTGTCCTTTGGTTTAAATTCATTAAATTAGTAATGAAATATAATTACTTAATGTCTTTAGAATGCTCTCTCTGTTTTAAGAATATAGTTCTCAGATATGTCCTTTTATGGGTTTGTTGCTCCAAATTAGTTTGCTATGCGTAATTTTGTCAATACATACAAGTTTGATTTTTTTGTCAAAAGAAAATACGTATTGTACGTGTCATACCCAAACGCACGCATGGTCGAAACATTTGAAAAAGGAAGTGATATATACACTAATTTTTTAGTTGCATACACCATAATGGATGCTACACAGTGTTGCACAATGGGTTTCTAGTATGTACTGTTGTACAAAATGTTAAACGGATATGATTTTTTTTTATTTATGTTAACCAGAGGCCGAATCTTGATGCAGATGTAGGCGACCTAATTGGGCCATCCGTGACCATTACCAACACTTCTTAAAACCACTCCCACAATGTGTGTAAGACTAAACACAGTAATGAGGGTCAATCCTCCTCATTTTTTCTGCCACGTCAACTTTCTCTCTCCGGCAATTGGTTGGCACAGTAAGGGCGACATTCATTTTTTTCTTCAATAAGAACCCTTTCTTTTTATATTTTCAAAACAAACCCTATTTAATTTAATAATTCAATTTCAAATTAAATGGTACAGTTCGAGCGGGATCCCACCAGATTCAAATTCAAAATTTAAAATTCCAAAATGAGCGGGCTTTATTCAAATTCAAATTGGATTTCAATTTCCAAAAGTTGCCTATATATAGCCACATGCTCTGCATTGTTTATAAACACACAACTCTCACACACAGAGCAAATTTCTTATCAAATTCTCTCAACAAAATGTCTCACAAAGACTTGTCACAACAATTCCCCGAGATTCAAAACTTCTCACAACGATTCCCCAGTCACCACGACTTCTCACAACAATTCCCCAGTGAACACAACTTCTCACAACAATTCCCCAGCTCCAACCCAACGGAAAATGAACCGGTTAACACTCCACCGGAAGATATCTTTCCGGTATTCCAAATGGAAAATGAACCGGTTAACACTTCACCGGTTGTGGAACACCAACCCAATCCCTTTAATCTTACCGAGGATCAACTCTGACTACTTGAGCAGGATGAGGAAGTCAGGAGAGAAACAGAAGAAAGAGAACAACGAGAGGAAGCTGCTCGTATGGAGCAGGAAGCAAGGGAAGCCCAATACCGCCAGGACAACTTGTTTGACATCTTGGAAAGAGAGTATGAAGAGGACAGGATTGCTGAGGCTTTTCAAGAATATTGGGACGAGGGTGAAAACTCAGACTTTTCGTTGTAATTTGTAGTTTCATTTCATTACCGTATCGTAGTTTGTATTAATATGTAATTCGTTTTTTCACTTTAATGTTTAATGTATTTTCACTTCCGTATCAAATTGACATTACCAAATTTAAAAAACAAAATACAATAAACACAAAACACAAAACATAAGTATTGGAAAAAAAAAAAAAAAAAAAAAAAAAAAAAAAAAAAGGACTGAGAAAATTAAAAAAAAGAAAAAGAAGAAGAGTAAACTCCAAAATACATCCCTGTGGTTTGCCCAATTTCGCACCATACATCCATTTTTTTTTTTTTTTTTTTTTTTTGAGTTTTATACATCCTCCGTTAGTAAAAGTCAAACACAATACATCCACGAGGACGAACGGTGCAAAGATTGTGTCGTTAACTTGAACACGTGGCAGTTAAGTAAGGGTATTTCTGTCATTTTATTGTCCCATCTACTTCACCCCTCTTCTTCTACAAATCCATATCCAGAAACACAAATCCACAAACACAAATCCAAATCCACAAATCCAAATCCAGAAACACAAATCCAAATCCACAAATCCAAAAATTAATCAAAAAATCACCATCCTCAAAATTTGTTAATCCAAGCTCATTATACCAAAACATTAACAAAGATCTATCATCATTGCCAAAAAAAAAATAAAGTATAGCTAAAAAAATCCAACTGCACATAATTAGTCTATCTTAAGAGATTCATGTTAAAACACACAAGTATCTGCCACAAAAAACATTCACATACTCGAACCCACAACCAATCTTAGCCATCTTGTGAAATCATTCGGATTTAACAAAAGGGAAAACCTGTTAAACCTAACACAAGATGGTCTCGAACACCATTAGCGTGGTCAACCTCGAATGCTCGAACCATTTAAGAAATCATCTTATATGACTCGTGACCAGCAAACATACCGACCAAAAACATAAACCCTTCAGATCTGGCAAGATCCGGTGAAACATCACGAAAAAAAACTCACAGCATCGCCAAAACCACAAAAACAGCACAGAGAGATGGTGGTGTTGATCAACCGAAACCAACCAAACAATCAATAAAACCACCGAAAACACCACCAAAGCCACCAACTGAAACCACCTAGCCAATCGAAACAACCCAGTCCACCTTTAAGTGGTGGCTATTTAAGCATATGGTGGCGGCTAAAGTGGCGGCAGTAGGTTACGAGAAGGGGTTCGGCTAAGAGATAGGGGTTCGGCTAAGAGATCCACAACCCAACAAATAAAAATAAAAAACCACAACCCAACAAATCCAATGTTTTCAAGAAATGGATTTTTGGATTTTTGTTTGTGTTTGATTCCAAAATGGGTTGCGTACAGTTCCAGAAATGGATTTTTGGATTTTTGTTTGTGTTTTGTGTTTGATTATGGGTTTTTGTTTGTGTTTGGGTTTGATCCTAATAAAGCTAATGCTCATCAATCTTCTGGAAATATTTTCTTGTATCTTGGAGGAATTTTTTGATTAATTTGGATTTGTGTTTCTGGATTTGGATTTTCTTGTATTTTGGAGGAATTTTTTGATTAATTTTTGGATTTGTGGATTTGGATTTGTGTTTCTGGATTTGGATTTGTGGATTTTGATTTGTGTTTGTGGATTTGTGTTTCTGGATATGGATTTGTAGAAGAAGAGGGGTGAAGTAGATGGGACAATAAAATGACAGAAATACCTTTACTTAACTGCCACGTGTTCAAGTTAACGACACAATCTTTGCACCGTTCGTCCTCGTGGATGTATTGTGTTTGACTTTTACTAACGGAGGATGTATAAAACTCAAAAAAAAAAAATTGGATGTATGGTGCGAAATTGGGCAAACCACAGGGATGTATTTTAGAGTTTAAAAAAAGCAAACAAGTACAAATGGGGTGATCTAGATCGTGTAAACGACCATGATCTCCCAAATCTAGCAATCGATCGATTTGCCACACAAGGGCCGATCGACATAGATTGAGAGATTGATCGATTGCACATTGCTTATTGTGTGTAGCCTAACTAGTGATCGAGCGTGTACAAAATGATGTATATTGAAGAATAAACGACATATTAATGAACTCGATTTTGAACAAAAGGTAATGACATTAATTATCAGCACAACCAAACAAAACATTGAGTGGCTGCCATGTAGCATTATTTTAAACCTTGAGGTAAAAAACCCTAGCCATATTCATCATTCCACCCATGCACTTTGTTCTTCTGCATTTACACATTTTTCAAACCACAAACCATGGCAACTATTGCTAGAAAACTCATTCACAAATCTGTTGCGACAAAGCTCATTCGTTTATGTTCGACCATTCCTAATAAAACCTCACCATTTCAAGAAACCCCAACAGAAAATTCTTCTGAAACTGAAAATGAAGAACCTTTTATGTCTAAATACAAGGATCTTGGTTACAATGGTTCGATATACAAATAAATTGGTTATGGTGGTTCAAAATACAAGAATTTTGGTTGGTTTGATGAAGTACTTCATGGTCTAAGACAACTGTCAGAGGTATTTGTTTTGTTTTTTTAAATATTTTCGCATTCTTTTTTATCTTTGTGTTATGATTTAATTTACAAATGGTTTGGTTTAATAAGTTTCCATTTTTTATGTAGTTGATACAAGTGAAGATAAATCTCCAGAATTTGACTCAGACACTTTTTCTCATGGTCTGCCGGTTGCTGACATCAGCGGGAAGCAAGGCAGCTCATTATCTTTATTTAAATAATTTTTAGATTAAGATATGTCACTGTCATCTTTTTAGGAAAAAAAAACTGTTTTGTAAGATGTCTTGTTAAATTTACAAAACATTTCCCTTTTTCTTTAACAAGTTTAATCTATGTTTATTTTCATTATATGATACAGCTCAGTTTGGAAAAAGTCAACAATTGGAAAAGTCAAATAACTGTTTTTGGCGCCAAATTCTGTTTTAACTCAAACAACCCAAACTATCCTTTATATACTTGTATTGTAATCATTTCATTTTTCATCTTCAATTTGTAAACAACAAACTCTCTGTAATTCCTTTCCCTCATAATTCCAAAAACAATCATTGTTGATCTTGTTTCTTAAGTCTATAGATTAGCAATATTGTTGCAATTGAAAACACATTTTCCATTTCTTAATTGATTTCAAGATGTGTATGTTTCAATTGGTATCAGAGCTGCTATCCTGGCACTCTTGATTTTACGTTCATCTTCTCCAGCCAATTTCCGGCAAGAAGCAGTTATTTTCTGGCAAGAAATCAGTCACCACTGATTTCACTTGTTCTATTACATCAGATTAGTGCCAAACATCTGTACGATCACAAGGCTAGCCCATTAGTGGTTAATTTCTCTAGCCTTGAACAAGCTGATCAGAAGCATTTGGTTTGGGTAATCAAGAACAGGATCACTAGTTGTTATTCCAGTGTTGATGAGTAATAACAATACTGATGAGATGGTGAACACAAGAGCAACTCAGATGTCTACAATCCCAACTATGGAACCTTTGAATGAATCAGTCAATGGATTGGCTTCTGCACTTGATGGAATCAATCAAAGATTGGCTGATATTTTACAACAACAAAGCTTGTTTCAACAAGAATTGACAAGGTCAAGATATAGGGAAGGAACAAGCCATGTCAATAATGGTGGTGGTCAAAATCTAGGAAGGAATGGTGGTGGTCAACAGTTGATGCAGTATGGGAGAATGTCCAAGATTGAGTTTCCTAAATTTAATGGTGATGATGTTAAGGGATGGATTTTCAGATGTAGGTAGTTCTTTAGAATTGACAATGTTCCTAAAGAGATGAAAGTGGAGATGGCTGCCATGCATGTGTGTGATAGGGCCCTTACTTGGTATGAACAGATCATTAAGATATTTGGAGAGGGAAGTTCTTGGGCATTGTATGAACAAGAAGTATTGAAAAGGTTTGGAGCAGCCTATGAAGATCCCATGGTGGAATTGAAGAATTTGAAGCAGGTTGGTAGTGCTCAATCCTATCAAGATTTGTTTGAAGGGTTGTTGAGTAAGGTAGATTTGCCTGAGTCATACACATTGAGCATGTTCTTGGGTGGGTTAAAGGAAGAAATCTTTATGCCCATAAGAATGTTCAACTTGACCAATTTGACTGATGCTTTCTGTATGGCAAGAATGCAAGAGGCTACTAATGCTATCATGAAACCAAAGGTACAACCCTCAACCATCATTTACTAGGCCTGCAAATGTTGGATATGGCAATAAGGGTAATGGGGTCTTACCAAAACCTGTTAACCACACTTTGGCTTTACCTGCTCCTAAAACACCTTATAATAATAGTATGCCATTTAGAAAACAATTTACTCAAAAAGAATTGGAGGAAAAGAGGGCAAATCATCAATGTTTTTACTGTGACCAGAGGTATGTACCTGGTCACAAATGTAGTGGTCAGTTACACTCTTTGGAAGTCATTTGTGATGGTGAAAAGGAGTGTTTGGATGATGATAAGGAAGAGGTGTGGGAAGACTGTAATAAAAAAATTGATGAAAAGGAGTGTTTGGATGAAGACTGGGTAGAGAATGAGTGGAAAGCTGATGATTCTAACCCACAGATTTCTTTGAATGCTTTGTCTGGAGTCAATTCCTACCAAACTATGAGGGTGAAAGATGTGGTAGGGAAAAAGACCTTGCCTATATTAGTTGACTCAGGTAGCACTCACAATTTTTTGGATGAAGGTACTGCTAGAAATATGGGCTGCCAATTGATTAAAACTTCTCCTCTTAAAGTGTCTGTGGCAAATGGTCAAGATATGATGAGTACTTATGAGTGTAGACAGTTTAAATGGAGTTTTCTGGGGCAAGTCTTTACTAGTGATGTAATGTTGTTACCACTGGGTGGGTGTGAAATGGTCCTTGGAATACAATGGTTGGCTACTTTAGGCTCAATTTTGTGTAATTTCAAGGAGTTGACAATGAAGTTTAGATACAATGGGAGGAAGATAGTGTTGAGGGGTACACAAAACTCTACAGTTCAGTGGATGCACGGTAAGCAAGTGGTAAAAAGGGGTGAATTCAAACAAGCAGAACTGTCATCTATGGCCTTATGTGTGTATCCAGTTTCCTTGTGTAAAATGGAGGAGCAGAAGTTTGTGAATGAAAAGGTGGAAGCAATTTTAGATCAATATGACAGTGTTTTTGCTATGCCTACTGAGCTACCACCAAAAAGATCTCATGACCATCAAATACCCCTTGTTCCAAACACCTCACCAATCAATGTTAGACCTTATAGACACCCTCCCAACCAGAAGGATGCCATTGAGGCAATGGTTAAGGAATTGCTTGAATCAGGGGTGATAAGGCCTAGCCAAAGCCCATAGCGCATGTATTATAAGCACTAATCCTCGTTTATGGAGCTTATTGAACTAGAGTCGAGGACCCTACCTCGATCACATTCGATTGAAGATTTCTGAAGACCAAGTTAGTGTGTACCTCGCTATATGACATCTAATCATGGCACACTAACTTATTACATCATGATCCGGTTTTCGCGCCTTGAAGCTTGGACTTTGGATGGACGGTGGGCGGTGACAACTCGGTTATAGGCTAAGACTATTTGTTTGTTCATTTTTATTTTTCACCAATTATGTGCATCCCATGTCTTATCCTACCCTTTAGTCGTGAATCATGCTTATGTGAGGGAGTAAGCAGTCATTGGCATCTTGGCCATGGATTTGGTCATGTATCGATGGTCTTTGTCACCTTCGCCGTAGCATGTTAGTAATGACAATTCACCTTAGCCTTGTTAAATTGTTCACCCAATGTTGCCTTTAAGGATTGTCTTGACCTTAGCTCCAGTGTTGGAGATTTGTGTAACTGCCAAGCCTATGATAGAATACATGCTACGACCGTGCAATGAGTGATAACCCCGAAATTGACACTTATAATAGAGAGAGTATGAGTGTTTAGTTCCCATTTCGTGAGGTGTTCGGCTTTGATAAATTCTAGCATAGGAAGTTTTTAAACTCATATTTTCCAATTCTCTTGGGAGATATCTTTTTAAGAATGATTCTAATAAGGTCTACTTGAGGGAAAGTAGAGTTCAAGTGGGGGGATATTTGATAACATCAAATTTTCCTAATATTTTAGTGTCAATTTCCCCCTAATATGCTCATCATTTGCATCATTTTACTTGAATATATACTCTTATTCATTAATATTTCATTTTTAGGTTAATAATGAGCATAGGAACGAAAAAACGCAGATTTGGAAGGTTATTAATGCAAATACACAAGAATATGGTGACCAGACAAAAATTATGCCGTAAATCCTTACTCCACTTACGTCGTAACAAGGTTTTACACTAGAAGACCAAAAGTCAACGCGTTCAAGGTTACGGCGTAACTCCAACTGAAGTTACGCCGTATATTTTTCCTGACTTAGAAGAATTTTATGGTCCAATTAGTTACGCCGTAAACATTTGTAAGATTATGGCGTAAATTCGTTAACGAGAGTTCTACAATCGTAACTTTTCTCTAAGTTACGACGTAACATTATTACTATGGATAAGATCGTCTGAGATACTGATGTTACGGCGTAACTAACCATAGATGTTACGCCGTAACTTAGTCAAGGCTATAAATACAAGCACTAATTCTGCGTTGTCACATATCCTCTCAACACACAAAAACCAGAGATGACTCAGGGCTTCAAGGAGGACGATATTCAGCAGCATATAAGTCATTTCCAAGGGAGAATTCATGCCACACATTACATAAGTTTTAGTATTTCATATTACATTTTTGTATTTGATTCAATGTCTTTCAACGTGATCTTAAACATTTAATTCTCTGCATGTTTTAATATGATTGGTTAAACACCTTCGGTGTTAGCCTAGTTATGAAATTGTTATTGCTTTGATGTAGTTTTCTCGTTTTCATATCGCTTTATATGTATGCCTTCTTTGCTTATTCTGGGACACCCTTGTTTCGGTAGCATGGATAGTTGGTTGTATCTAGGAAACTAGGAAAATTGACCATAGGACCCTAGTGAAATAGGTTGTGAGTAGTGGCAAGAATTGACCATAGGAAGACCACTATCTTGCGTGAGAATTGGACCAAATGATCACCTTCCAAAAGGAAATGCTTAAGAAGTTAGGGGGAACCTAAGTTCTGACCGGCCGGCTTCCGTTGAATAAGTCTTAGATCGTGGCGGTGCTTAATGACTCTTCCGTAGGGTAAACCCACGAACTCTTGTAATCATTCGGTTACGGAATAGGACGCTATGGAAAATAGGCTAGACAAATTGACCAAAGGAGTCTAGTGAATTAAACCCCCATGTGGAGCAATAGAGAACACTAATTAGAAAACGGAATCATAGTATAACAAGACTACTAACTAGGCTAGCACGTTTCTCCCTATTGAATATCTCTTTCATTTTAATTTGCTTTTGTTTTATTTCATTTCATTAGTTTAATTATTCAATTCATAAAACCCTTTTAAAACAAGTGACACTAGAACTTAAATTAGGATCCACACGCATAGCTCTTGGGACGACCTCAGCTTTACCGATTACTACACTACACACGACCGGGTACACTGCCCGTTAGTGCATTAGGTAGACCTTAGGTAGACGAGAATTATAAATATTAAAACCTAGTCAGAAATCCTGCATCAGGTATTTAAAAGAGAAAATTATAGGTAATTGAATAGAAATTAATGACATTAAATATAGTAAGTGAAAATATTGTAGGTAATTGTCATAAATTTTGTAGAAACTAGAAGGGGGGTTGAATAGTTTCACCGTCTAGAATTATGTTTTTAAAACTTTTAGTTCTTTTAAGTTCTTTTTGAAAAACCGTTAGATTCAATAGTTATGTGATATCTATAAACACAATAATAATGCGTAAAGTAAGTAAAGTAAAGACAAGAGATAAAGGAAGAACACAACCAAACCGAGACACAGAGATTTATAGTGGTTCGGCATGAAGCTCACTCTACGCCCTACTCCACTCTCCGAGTACCACACTCGAGAGTTCACAATCACTATGTCAACACACTCCCTTCAGGCGGAGCAAACCGTACACCAAGGCTTACACCAAGTTTAACGACACTAAGCGGAATGTCGGGTCCTAATCCTTGCTAGAACCAATCTACACAAAGCCCACGTGGCTACACGAACAAGCACTCTTTTCCACTTGGATATACACACAATCTAAGTCTTTACACGGACAATCACCCCGTCCACTTGAATCTTCACCCGATCCATGTCTTCACGAAACTTCACTCGGTCCGAGCCTTCACTTCACGAACTCACACCAAGTCCAAGTCTTCACACACCGACACACCAACTTACACAAAGTCCTAATCTAGATACACCACTTCACGGACTTACACTTTGTCCGTATTTATCCTAACACGCCTAATCACGACTCACACACAAGTCGGATATATAAATTTACAATATATACAATGAGAGAGTTTGGGGGAAGAAGAGAATCGTAACACAAATTACATTTGTGTGTGATGACTATAACACTTCGATGCCGAATACGAGTTTTCTTCTATTGCACTTTGATATAGAGTGTCTAAATACTCATCATTTTTGTCTCATCTGAACTGCCAAAACATCCAAAAACGCTCAAAAATGCATCAAAATACAGAAAATATCCAAAAATTGTGTTTTAAGTGATTCAGATGCAAAATAAGTAAAAACAATTGAAAAACGAGCAAAGTTTGTAAAATTGGCAGTTTCAGTCCCCAAACTTTCATAAAATGTCAAAACTAGTCCCTGGTTGTAAAAAATATGGAAAATTATCATCTTAGGTCCCTAAAATTCAAAAATGTCAAAATTAGTCCTCGGATTTTTAAAATTGGAAAATTATTAAAAATAGGACTTTTAAAATCAAAAGATGGCACGCATGGTCCCTTGGTAATATTTTGGAAAGTTGGCAGGTTACACCCTCAAGTTTCAGAAATATTCACTTTTAGTCCTTGGGCTTTATGCCAATCGGATCCCTTAAATATCCAAATACCCAAAACAACTAAACCTAATCCAATCCAACTCCTAATACCCAATATCCTTGGCCCTTTCTTTTAAAATAAACCCCAGCCCTATCCCATGAACCCCCCTTCCTTTTGACCCAGGCCAAACAAAGAAAAGAAATAAAACATGGGTCAAACAGTCAAACCACCCTTCTCCCTTTTACCTTCACGTGCACACCATTGTCTGCAAAACCAGTACACACGTGCATCTGCCATAGCAACCCTACCCCCTTCATCATCACCTCTAATCTCTGAAACCCCACTAAACATCACCCCAGTCCAACATAATCCCACTAAAACACGCTAAATCAGTACTTTGCTATTATTAGAGTTTTGGCGCCAAAATCAGTTAACGGCCAAGATTGAATTTCTAGCATCCAAAGGCCAAGATTATTGCTGGGAAAAGTCAATGGGGTGTCAAAAACCCTAATTGTGATCTATAAGAAGAAAGAGAAGCAAGGATGAAGGATATCTAGTTTTAATTGTAGTTTATGTATGTCGTTAAAATAAATTTCCCATTTCTAGTTATTGTTTAAGCCTTTAAGCCTTGTACTAAGTTATTTCAGAGCATTGTAAACGTTTTTAATCAATCAATTTCAAGTTTTCAGTTACATTTCAGTCTTTACCATTTTTAAGCTCAAATTCTCAAAATAACTTGTATGTTGTTATAGTTGATAATATGGACTGAAGTAGGACACATAAGCTCCCAGAAAGCTTTTAAAAGTTTTTAGTAACTTTAAAATTCAGTTTAGAGATAAAAACCAAAAATACAAAAAAATCACATATTTAAACAAAAAAAAAATCAAGAATCCCTTGAAGATGATGAAGATGGCTGGAGCATGGTGAATCTTGGATGGCCATGGGTTAGTGGTCTTGTGGAAGACCTATAGGAAGTGTTATTTGGTCCTTGTTCTTGGTTTTTAGATGGAAGCATTTTGTAAGCCTTTTTGATCCATTTTGGCATTTCACTTATTCTCTGTGTTTCATGCTTGAATCTTTGAATTTTTATGCTTCTGTGGTGTAGTTAAATGATAATATAGCTTAATATAGTTAGCTTGTTCTTTGATATTCATAGTTGCTAAAGATCTCATTTTCAGTCAAAATTAGCTTTGTAGTGATTTTCAGTATTTGGTTGTTGTTATTGTTGTTTATGTGTTCAAATAAGCTCATTGTATCATATTATGTAATTCTGAATCAATCTCATGGATTAAATCAGTGGTTTGCTTTGAAAATCATAAAATCTGTCAAGTTAAGGGGTGTTTGGATTTGCTGCATAATCTGAGATCAAGGTTGTTTGAGGTGTTCTTTCTTGTTGTTACTTATCACACTAGGTCATATTGGTGCTAGTAAACCATAAAAATCAGTAGTCATTTGGTAAAAAGTCAAAATTACCTTGCAATCCATCTCATTTGTTACCTGTTAAAGGAATCAGTTTCATAAATCTGCAATTTAGCTTAATAGTTGTTAAAGTAGCTTAAAGTCACTTCTTAGTAGCTTAATATATCATGATCAGTCATTAGGATTGATCCAAAGTTCATAAAAGTCAGCCAAGTTCACAAATCAAAAAGTCAAAACACTAGCAGTTTTAAATTTCAGTTTTTGTGGTTTTTAGAGATCTTTGGTAATTTTTCATTTCATCATCATAAGCCCTCATAAGCTATTTATTTTGGAATATTAAAGTCACCCAGCTCATCTTTCTTAGGAATTTTTTGCAAGATTTTTAGCTTAGTTTATCATAGCTTTTTCTGGGCTTGAAAACGGGCAAATTTGCCCTGTGCAAGGGCTGCATTCAGCAGACCCTTATAAGCCATAAGCTCTTTTGAGTTTTTTCTTGCTTATCAAGCCAGCTTTTCTAGTTCCATTAGTCCATTCAGGTGTATAACAGTCCAAAGTAACTTATCTCATAAGCTTGTAGCTCATTTTGAAGCTTATAGCTTGATTTGAAAATCTTAGTTCTTAAAAAAGCTTCTAACCCAACTGATAAGCTCTTGGAGCTTATTCAGGCTTATTTAGTTAGATACAAAAATCATCCCAGTTATAAAAGTTGTTCATTATAAGCTGTTTAATAAGTTCAAAAAAAAAAAGTTCAAAAAAAAAATAATTTTTACAAAAAGGTCTGGGTGAGGTTCGAACCCCAGACCCTTCGCTCACACACACACGCCCCTCCCATCTGCTCTGGGGCACCAGTTCCGTTAATCTTTGTTTTCCAGTTATATTTAAGTAGTTCTAGCAGTTTTAGCTTATTTAGCTTATCAGCTTTTTACAGCTTATCTGTAAAAGCTGTTGTGCCCATTTTATTTTTCTTAGCTTTTTCACTACTTAAAGTAATTTAGAAAAAAGTTTCAGATTTTTCTTAATAGTTTTAGTATTTTTAATCTTTTTAATAGTTTAAATTAGTAATTAAATCATAATAAATAGAAAAATAATCAGAAAAATACAAATCCAATTTTCATAATTTTCTTTTATCATTTGTAATCTAGGAAAAATATAATTTCATTTTTAGTCCTTAAGAAAATCAAAAATAGAAATATAGTGATAGCTTCTATTTAATAGAATTTATCTTTTTAAATTTTAATTAAGTAATTTTCAATTTTATAATTTTCTTAGCTTCTATTTACTTAGTAATATTTTTAGAAAAAAGTTTTAGATTTTTCTTAGCTCATTTAGTATTTTTTTTAATAATTTAAATTAGTTTAATTAGAATTTAAATAATTAATAATTAGAAATAATTAAATAAAAAGTGTAAAAAAAATAGAATTTAAGTTTTAAAATAAGTTTTTAGTGATTTTACATTTTTAGGTTTTAAATTTCATAAATTTTACTTTTTAGTCCTTTTTAGATTTTTCGTTACGCGTTTTTAAGTTAAGTTCTTCGCGTTTAATTTTGTTGTGCATATCTGTTTTCATTTGTTATTTAGAATTGTTAAATAAAGCAAAATCAAAAGCAATCTAAATCGTCAATCACTCTAATCCAAAGCTTTCCACAATGGCCCATTCACATCTCGTTGGGACACGACCCGGGTGATCACTTGCCCGGTATCACACACATCACATCCACGGGTTTTGCAAGTTTGACTTTCCCTAAGTTTGACTTGTCATTTCCCAAAGTATCACGTGTGCACGATACTATATTTATTTATATATACTCACACACGGATCAAATTTTGGCGCCGCTGCCGGGGAGGTGTGCTGCGACAATTGTGTTAAGTTCAAGCGATTAGTGATTCGAGATCCTTCTTTCAAGAAGTTCCTATTTCCCAAAAACAATATAAAAAACAAAAATATTTTTTCTTTTCTTTTCTATATATATTATCATATAAAAAATAAAAACCCAAAAACATTTTCCGTTTTCTTTGTTAATAATAAATAACAATAAAAAATTACCATCGAGAACCAAGACAGAGTACTACCTAACTGGGGGTACGACCATAATAAGTTCCCAAACTAAAGATTAAAACTTGCCTTTGTATCCTTGTGAGTGGTGTACCTTTTTCAAAGAAGCCATTCATCTTGTGATTATTGGTTTAAGTTCACTTGTGTTTTCTCTCGATCTTGTTTTAATTGGATTTATTTTCATTTTCACTTTTCAAAAATAAAAAGAATCTTCTATCCTTTTTCATAATTCTATCGACTCTGAGGCTTTTTAGAGTTGTGTTCTAGTGCATGCGCACGCGTTCTTCTAGGTCTACGAGCCCGTTACGTGAGCTTGGCAACATTCCTCGAAGACGAGGTCGTAGACGTAGACGTTCTTCTTCAATAGTCGAACCCGAAGTTCGTGCTATTCCTGTTCTCATGGCGGCTGAGCCGACTATGAATGAGCTTCTCCAAGCACCCATCGAGGGTTACGGAGATGCTATCGTTGTTCCGGCCATCGTGGCCGAGAATTTTGAACTCAAGACGGGGTTAATAAATCTTGTAACCTCGCGTCAATTCTATGGTTTTGAAAGGGACGATCCTCAAGATCACATTCGATGGTTTAACAAAATCACGTCTACCATCAAATGCAAAAATGTCCCTGAAGAGGCAATCAAACTTCTTCTTTTCCCATTTTCCATCGATGGGGCTGCCCGGATTTGGCTTGATAAACAACCCCCTCGGTCGATTGTAACATGGGAAGATTTGGTTAAGAAGTTCGTGAATGAATTTTTCCCACCTTCCAAAACCACGAGTCTTAAAAATGAAATCATGAAATTTACACAAAAATTCGATGAATCATTTAGTGAGGCATGGGATCGTTATAAAGAAATGCTTCGCAAATGTCCGCATCATGGTTTCTCTGAGTTGATGCAACTCGACACTTTCTACAATGGTGTGAGCTCAGCTGATCAAGAATCTCTCAATTCCTCCGCTGGAGGAAATTTATTGAATCGAACCACAAAGGATGCTTTAGCAATCATTGAGAACAAGTCTAAGGTCCGCACTCCACGAAGCAAACCGGTTGTTTCCCAAATGAGTGTTGGTCCTTCTACCTCATCATCCGTGGGTCAGTCTAGCACCGATGCTAGACTTGACGAATTCACGAAGGTTATAAAATCCTTGGTTCTCACCACACAGAAAGTTTCCTCTCGCTCTTCTCCGCAAACTTCTCAACCTGCCGAAATCAAAAAGGTAGAAGTTTGTGTCACTTGTGGTGGTCCACATGCATATTATAATTGTACTGCCACCGATGGCACATTTGAAGTTAACGCAGTAGCCGGTAGTTCCAACCAAGGAGGTAACCAATACCGTCCTCAAGTGGATCCAAACTACCGTCCTCAAAATGGACCACCCGGATTTCCTCAACCCAACAATCCAAATAGGTTTAATCCTAATCAGCAAAGAGGGCAAAACACGCAAAATCAATTTCATGCCCCGATCAATCAATACCCACCCCCAAGGGGTAATCAAGGGTATTCAGCTCCTCATTACCAAGAACCGCCTTCAAGTGAACTCAATAACTATATCAAGGTTAATGATTCCAAACTGAAGGCAATGCAAAATCAAATCTTCACTTTGAGGAATGATTTACAATCTACAATAACCAAGCAGGGTAATGAGCTGAAGAGTGAGCTTATGGCTACAAACAACAAAATGGAACAATCTCAAAGCAACATCGAGAATATGCTTTCTAATCTCATAAGCCATCTCACTCCACCTTCTACCTCGGGAGGTCTCCCGGGTAATAATGTGGTCAACCCAAAGGGTGAACTTAAAGCTATCACCACACGCAGTGGCAAAGCTTATGATGGACCCGAGATTCCCACTACCGCTTCTTCTCTTCCTAAGGTAGTGGAACGTAAACCTGAGGTGACCAAGGACAATGTACTTCCTACTAATAACGGAGGTACCAAAAACGTCCAACCTCAGGATATCCCAAAAACTAAACTCAACCCTGGAGTTGTCTTTGAATCTGTTGCAACTCCCGTTGAGATCCCTAAATCCAAACCTTCAATACCTTATCCATCACGACTCAATGAGCAAAAGCTCCGTGAAAAGGCTAGTCACTAAATGGACAAGTTCTATCAAATCTTTCAAGATTTGCACTTTGACATAAGCCTTGCGGATGCTATCATCATGATGCCCAAATTTGCATCAATGATCAAGAACTTGTTAAGCAACAAGGAAAAATTGTACGAAATGGCAAAAACTCCTTTAAACGAGAATTGCTCTGCAGCAATCTTAAAGAAGCTTCCCGAGAAGCTTGGAGATCCTGGAAAATTTCTCATCCCGTGTGTTTTTCCAGGAATGGGTGAATACTTCGCCTTGGCCGATCTTGGCGCTAGCATTAACCTGATGCCTAATTCAGTATGGAAGAAACTTTCTCTTCCTGGACTTACTCCTACCTGCATGACTCTTGAACTTGCAGATCGTTCTATCACTCGTCCACTCGGCATTGCCGAAGATGTATTCGTGAAAGTAGGAAAGTTCCATTTTCCGGCTGACTTCGTTGTTGTTGAATTCGATGCTGATCCAAGGGTTCCTCTCATTCTTGGAAGAGGATTCCTAAGGACGGGCCGTGCTCTAATTGATGTTTTCGAAGAGAAAATAACTCTTCGTGTGGATAATGAAGCAGTCACTTTTAACCTCGATCAAACTTCGAGGTACTCCTCAAATTATGACTCTGAATCGGTTAACCGAATAAATGTCATTGATGTTGCTTCAGAGGAGTACTCTCAAGAAGTTCTTGGTTATGTTCATAATTCTTCGAGTGGTGATCCCACTCCATCTTTTGAACCTATAATCGCCAATTCTTCTCCTTCTCTCACTCCGTTTGAGGGAAGTGACTTCATCTTAGAGGAAATCGAGGCCTTTCTCAAAAGTGATTCGGTTCCCGATGGAATTGATAACCAAGAGATTGACCTGGAGGGAGATATCCTTCTCATTGAGAAGATGTTAAATGAAGATCCCTCTTTTCCTCCTGTTCTTCCACAAAAACTTCATAAAGAGGAAATCAAATCGGTTGAGAAAAACGATGAATTTCCTGAGGTCGAACTTAAGGACTTACCACCTCATCTCGAGTATGCATTTTTGGAGGGTGATGATAAATTACCCGTCATAATTGCTAAAAATTTGAGTGAGGATGAAAAGACTGCTCTCATAAAAGTTTTGAAGTCACACAAGCAAGCAATTGCTTGGAAGCTCTCCAACATCAAGGGTATTAACCCTGAATTTTGTACTCACAAGATTTTAATGGAGGATGACTTTAAACCGGCAGTTCAACATCAAAGAAGGGTGAATCCTAAAATTCATGAGGTTATCAAACAAGAGGTTCTCAAACTTCTTGATGCCGGATTGATTTACCCTATCTCGGATAGTCCTTGGGTTAGTCCCATTCATTGCGTTCCTAAAAAGGGTGGCATTACTGTTGTCACAAATGAAGAAAATGAGTTGATTCCAACTCGATTGGTTACGGGGTGGCGTGTCTGCATTGACTATCGCAAGTTAAATGATGCCACCCGTAAAGACCATTTTCCTCTACCCTTCATGGACCAGATGCTTGAGAGATTAGCGGGAAACGAGTACTATTGTTTCCTTGATGGTTTCTCGGGTTACTTTCAGATTCCCATTGATCCGCAAGATCAAGAAAAGACTACCTTTACATGCCCTTATGGAACTTTTGCCTATAAACGTATGCCTTTTGGCTTATGTAATGCTCCGGGCACATTCCAAAGGTGCATGATGGCCATATTCACCGACATGATCGGTAAAACAATGGAGGTCTTTATGGATGACTTCTCGGTCATTGGGGATTCGTTCCAAGCATGTCTCTCCAATTTAGAAAACATGTTGAAAAGGTGTAAAGACACCAATCTTTGTCTAAATTGGGAAAAGAGTCACTTTATGGTTAAAGAGGGCATTGTCCTCGGCCATAAGATTTCCAAGAGTGGGATTGAGGTTGACAGATCTAAAGTTGATGTCATCAGTAAATTACCCCATCCCACTACCGTCAAAGGTATTCAGAGTTTTTTGGGTCATGCTGGATTCTATCGTAGATTCATACAAGATTTTTCTAAAATCGCCCGGCCTATGACTCATCTCCTTGAAAAGGATGCTCCTTTTATCTTCTCTCCTGAGTGCGTTGAAGCTTTTCAAACTCTAAAGAAAAAGCTTACTGAAGCACCCATTTTAGTTGCCCCCGACTAAGACTTGCCATTTGAACTCATGTGTGATGCAAGTGATTTTGCTATCGGTGCAGTCCTGGGGCAACGAAAAGCTAAACATTTTCAGCCTATCCACTACGCAAGTAAAACTATGACTGAAGCTCAAACTCATTACACCACTACAGAAAAAGAATTGTTGGCTGTGGTGTATGCCTTTGAGAAGTTTCGGCCATACTTAATCTTAACCAAATGCGTAGTGTATACGGATCACTCGGCTCTCAAATATCTCTTTGCAAAACAAGATGCAAAGCCGAGATTGCTCCGTTGGGTTCTCCTCTTGCAAGAATTTGATATCACCATACGTGATAAAAAAAGAGCTGAGAACCTAGTTGCTGATCATCTATCCCGATTAGAGAACCCACACCAAGATGTTTTCGAGAAAAAAGAAATAAATGAAACATTTCCTCTCGAGACACTCAGTGCGGTTGCTTTTCGAGGAGATTCTACTACCCCATGGTTTGCCGACTTTGCAAACTACCATGCGGGTAACTTTGTTGTGAAAGGGATGTCGTCCCAACAGAAGAATAAGTTCTTCAAGGATGTCAAACATTATTTCTGGGATGACCCCTACTTGTTTAAAATCTGTGCGGATCAAGTCATCCGGCGGTGTGTTTATGGTCAGGAAGCCATCGATATTCTCAAGCCTTGCCATTCTGGACCTACTGGGGGACATCATAATCCCAACTACACCGCCAAAAAGGTGTTTGATTCTGGTTTCTATTGGCCCACAATTTACAAGGATGCCCAGGAAATAGTCAAAACTTGTAACGATTGTCAACGTTACGGAAATATTTCACAAAGAAATGAAATGCCACAAAATGTCATTCAAGTTTGTGAAATCTTTGACATATGGGGCATTGATTTTATGGGGCCATTTCCATCATCTCGAGGAAACAAATACATACTCGTGGCTGTTGACTATTTGTCAAAATGGGTTGAAGCGAAAGCTTTACCCACAAATGATGCCCGAGTTGTTGTGAAATTTTTGAAATCTCTTTTTGCTCGTTTTGGAACTCCACGTGCTATTATTAGTGATCGTGGTACGCATTTCTGCAATGACAAGTTTGATAAAGTCATGCAAAAGTATGGTGTTACACACCGTCTTTCTACCGCGTATCACCCCCAAACAAGTGGGCAAGTGGAAGTTACAAATCGAGGAATTAAAAGAATCTTAGAAAGGACCGTAGGAGAAAATCGTGCATCTTGGTCGGATAAGCTAGATGACGCACTCTGGGCCTTTCGTACAGCTTACAAAACACCCATCGGGTGTACTCCATACAAGCTTGTGTACGGGAAGGCGTGTCATCTGCCGATTGAGCTTGAGCACAAAGCCTACTGGGCCCTCAAGCATGCAAACTTTGACCTTCAGACAGCAGGTGATCACCGGAAAGTTCAAATAAATGAATTGAATGAACTTCGTGATCAAGCCTACGAGAACTCTTTAATCTACAAGGAAAAAACAAAGAAGCTCCATGACTCAAAAATTAAGAACCGCGTTTTTAACGTTGGTGATCGAGTCCTTCTTTTTAATTCAAGATTGAAGATTTTCTCGGGTAAACTCAAATCCCGTTGGTCTGGTCCATTCACTATCACAAAATTTTATCCATATGGTACCGTTGAGTTATCTCAAGCTGACGGACCTAACTTTAAAGTGAATGGCCATCGGCTGAAACATTACTTTGGAGAGGACATACCACCCATGGTTGTCCCGGATCTCCAAACTTTCCCCATGAACCAATGAATGCGGGGATCGAGTCAAGCTAGTGACTCGGTGATCAAAAACATTAGCATAACATGGGTTTTCACCCGTGTCTCTGTTTTCTTTCTCTTTTCTACTACCTAGTGTGGGGGAGATGGTCTCTTCCACTTACTTCCCCATAGACTTTTAAATTGATTTTTCTCCCGGGCTGTTCAGGAACCCTTTGTTACGGTTGGCCGTTCACAAGCGGTTAGCTTGAGTGACAAACCTGACTGTTCGGGAGAAATCAACTCAATTCGGGGACGAGTCAAGCTAGTGACTCGGTGATCAAAAACTCAAGCACCATAAGGGTTTTCACCCATATTTCTGACTTCTTTCTATTTTCTACCACCTAAGTGTGGGGGAGATGCCCCACATGTTGTATATGGAAAGTTTGAAAAAAAAAAAAAAAAAAAAGTGTATATAAAATAAATGGCTATTAATATTTCCTTTTTACGTTCTAAGTGTTGGTTTAACAACCAGTACTTTGAATATTGAGGGCAATATTCAGTTCTAAGTGTGGGGGGGAATTCTAGCGAATTTAATCAAACGTACCATCTAGTACCCCCATTTTAGCCAAAATTTTAAAATTTTTTCTCACTTAGAACGCAATAAATAGTTATCAGTCCGCCATGTCTAACCCACAAAAGGATTGGCTAATCCAAGAGCAAACGGCTCTTAGTAAAGATGTCTCAAATCCGTTGATGGCTTGCAATTTGCCGAAAATTGTATGGTTTTCGACTCGCCATATCTTTAAAAGTGAAGAGTTGGCTAGCCCGCAAGGTTGTGGCTTGTGGTAAAGGCAGTGAAAATCCATAATTGGTATTCAGCTCACCAAAGATAATATTGATAATTTATCTAAGAGTTGGCTAGTCCAGAAGCAAACGGCTTCTGGTAAAGACAAATCAAAACCGTTGACAGCTGATGGTTTGCTCAAAATCATTTGGTTATCATTGTACCAAGGTTCTTACTTGAACTAAAACAATTGGCTACTCCAGAAATGATGGATATCTGGTAAAGAGAAAAATCCATTAAAACTTCATAAAAGATTGCTAGGGACTAGCAATAGTTTAGTGTGGGGGATTGATGAGTGTCTAAATACTCATCATTTTTGTCTCATCTGAACTGCCAAAACATTCAAAAACACTCAGAAATGCATCAAAATACTGAAAATATCCAAAAATTGTGTTTTATATGATTCAGATGCAAAATAAGTAAAAACAATTGAAAAACGAGCAAAGTTTGTAAAATTGGCAGTTTCAGTCCCCAAACTTTCATAAAATGTCAAAACTAGTCCCTGGTTGTAAAAAATATGGAAAATTATCATCTTAGGTCCCTAAAATTCAAAAATGTCAAAATTAGTCCTCGGATTTTTAAAATTGGAAAATTATTAAAAATAGGACTTTTAAAATCAAAAGATGGCATGCATGGTCCCTTGGTAATATTTTGGAAAGTTGGCAGGTTACACCCTCAAGTTTCAGAAATATTCACTTTTAGTCCTTGGGCTTTATGCCAATCGGATCCCTTAAATATCCAAATACCCAAAACAACTAAACCTAATCCAATCCAACTCCTAATACCCAATATCCTTGGCCCTTTCTTTTAAAATAAACCCCAGCCCTATCCCATGAACCCCCCTTCCTTTTGAACCAGGCCAAACAAAGAAAAGAAATAAAACATGGGTCAAACAGTCAAACCACCCTTCTCCCTTTTACCTTCACGTGCACACCATTGTCTGCAAAACCAGTACACACGTGCATCTGCCATAGCAACCCTACCCCCTTCATCATCACCTCTAATCTCTGAAACCCCACTAAACATCACCCCAGTCCAACATAATCCCACTAAAACACGCTAAATCAGTACTTTGCTATTATTAGAGTTTTGGCGCCAAAATCAGTTAACGGCCAAGATTGAATTTCTAGCATCCAAAGGCCAAGATTATTGCTGGGAAAAGTCAATGGGGTGTCAAAAACCCTAATTGTGATCTATAAGAAGAAAGAGAAGCAAGGATGAAGGATATCTAGTTTTAATTGTAGTTTATGTATGTCGTTAAAATAAATTTCCCTTTTCTAGTTTAAGTTTAAGCTTTTAAGCATTGTACTAAGTTATTTCAGAGCATTGTAAACGTTTTTAATCAATCAATTTCAAGTTTTCAGTTACATTTCAGTTTTTTACCATTTTTAAGCTCAAATTCTCAAAATAACTTGTATGTTGTTATAGTTGATAATATGGACTGAAGTAGGACATATAAGCTCCCAGAAAGCTTTTAAAAGCTTTTAGTAACTTTAAAATTCAGTTTAGTGATAAAAACCAAAAATACAAAAAAATCACATATTTAAACAAAAAAAAAATCAAGAATCCCTTGAAGATGATGAAGATGGCTGGAGCATGGTGAATCTTGGATGGCCATGGGTTAGTGGTCTTGTGGAAGACCTATAGGAAGTGATATTTGGTCCTTGTTCTCAGTTTCCAGCTGGTAGTCATTTGTAAGCATTTTTGATCCATTTTGGCATTTCACTTATTCTATGTGTTTCATGCTTGAATCTTTGTGTTTCTAAGTTTCTGTGGTGTAGTTAAATGATAATATAGCTTAATATAGTTAGCTTGTTCTTTGATATTCATAGTTGCTAAAGATCTCATTTTCAGTCAAAATTAGCTTTGTAGTGATTTTCAGTATTTGGTTGTTGTTATTGTTGTTTATGTGTTCAAATAAGCTCATTGTATCATATTATGTAATTCTGAATCAATCTCATGGATTAAATCAGTGGTTTGCTTTGAAAATCATAAAATCTGTCAAGTTAAGGGGTGTTTGGATTTGCTGCATAATCTGAGATCAAGGTTGTTTGAGGTGTTCTTTCTTGTTGTTACTTATCACACTAGGTCATATTAGTGCTAGTAAACCATAAAAATCAGTAGTCATTTGGTAAAAAGTCAAAATTACCTTGCAATCCATCTCATTTGTTACCTGTTAAAGGAATCAGTTTCATAAATCTGCAATTTAGCTTAATAGCTGTTAAAGTAGCTTAAAGTCACTTCTTAGTAGCTTAATATATCATGATCAGTCATTAGGATTGATCCAAAGTTCATAAAAGTCAGCCAAGTTCACAAATCAAAAAGTCAAAACACTAGCAGTTTTAAATTTCAGTTTTTGTGGTTTTTAGAGATCTTTGGTAATTTTTCATTTCATCATCATAAGCCCTCATAAGCTATTTCTTTTGGAATATTAAAGTCACCCAGCTCATCTTTCTTAGGAATTTTTTGCAAGATTTTTAGCTTAGTTTATCATAGCTTTTTCTGGGCTTGAAAACGGGCAAATTTGCCCTGTGCAAGGGCTGCATTCAGCAGACCCTTATAAGCCATAAGCTCTTTTGAGTTTTTTCTTGCTTATCAAGCCAGCTTTTCTAGTTCCATTAGTCCATTCAGGTGTATAACAGTCCAAAGTAACTTATCTCATAAGCTTGTAGCTCATTTTGAAGCTTATAGCTTGATTTGAAAATCTCAGTTCTTACAAAAGCTTCTAACCCAACTGATAAGCTCTTGGAGCTTATTCAGGCTTATTTAGTTAGATACAAAAATCATCCCAGTTATAAAAGTTGTTCATTATAAGCTGTTTAATAAGTTCAAAAAAAAAAGTTCAAAAAAAAAATAATTTTTACAAAAAGGTCTGGGTGAGGTTCGAACCCCAGACCCTTCGCTCACACACACACGCCCCTCCCATCTGCTCTGGGGCACCAGTTCCGTTAATCTTTGTTTTCCAGTTATATTTAAGTAGTTCTAGCAGTTTTAGCTTATTTAGCTTATCAGCTTTTTACAGCTTATCTGTAAAAGCTGTTGTGCCCATTTTATTTTTCTTAGCTTTTTCACTACTTAAAGTAATTTAGAAAAAAGTTTCAGATTTTTCTTAATAGTTTTAGTATTTTTAATCTTTTTAATAGTTTAAATTAGTAATTAAATCATAATAAATAGAAAAATAATCAGAAAAATACAAATCCAATTTTCATAATTTTCTTTTATCATTTGTAATCTAGGAAAAATATAATTTCATTTTTAGTCCTTAAGAAAATAAAAAATAGAAATATAGTGATAGCTTCTATTTAATAGAATTTATCTTTTTAAATTTTAATTAAGTAATTTTCAATTTTATAATTTTCTTAGCTTCTATTTACTTAGTAATATTTTTAGAAAAAAGTTTTAGATTTTTCTTAGCTCATTTAGTATTTTTTTTAATAATTTAAATTAGTTTAATTAGAATTTAAATAATTAATAATTAGAAATAATTAAATAAAAAGTGTAAAAAAATAGAATTTAAGTTTTAAAATAAGTTTTTAGTGATTTTACATTTTTAGGTTTTAAATTTCATAAATTTTACTTTTTAGTCCTTTTTAGATTTTTCGTTACGCGTTTTTAAGTTAAGTTCTTCGCGTTTAATTTTGTTGTGCATATCTGTTTTCATTTGTTATTTAGAATTGTTAAATAAAGCAAAATCAAAAGCAATCTAAATCGTCAATCACTCTAATCCAAAGCTTTCCACAATGGCCCATTCACATCTCGTTGGGACACGACCCGGGTGATCACTTGCCCGGTATCACACACATCACATCCACGGGTTTTGCAAGTTTGACTTTCCCTAAGTTTGACTTGTCATTTCCCAAAGTATCACGTGTGCACGATACTATAATTATTTATATATACTCACACACGGATCACACTTTGATATAGAGGGTAACGAGATCACTTATAAACACATAACGACACGTTGTAGTGATCAAAGAAAGGAGGAAGAAAGAACATAATGTTTTTGTGCAAAGAGGCTTGGATTTTCTGAGAAAACAGTACAGTATTTACAGGCACCAGGAGGAGCGGGGGACGGTCCTTTAAAGCTGGATGGTCCTGTATATATAAGGGACCGTCGTCATGTTTACGGCACCGTCCCGAAATACGCTCCTATTTTTGTCTTGATGTGGTGAAAGTTTATCTGGTGAAAAAACTGATCTGATTTGAGCGGGAAAACTAGCTGTTGGGATATTTGAAATTCAAATTTATTTTCTTTAATAAAACATTTCTTTTTAATTACAAAAATACTTTTGTAAAAACATTTTGTCACTTAAAAATGTGAAGTTTTGAGAAAATAAATTATTTGATCACTTTACTAATGTTGGTATTGTGTTTGTTCATACCTGAAGTGATGTTGTAGTCGGTACGTTGTTGAAACGATTCCTCGATTAAAAACTTATCAAATGTAGTTTTACGTATCCTGTTTTTATATTTTGTGATTATCAAAACGTATAGAGACCGAATAATGCAAATGACGTTTTTGACATTATTTGTTTTAACAATCTCCCCCTTTTTGATGATTACAAAATATAAACTCATTTTAGGTAAAATTATATGTTAATAAATTTTTAATGAGTTTTCGTTTACTTCTCCCCTTTTTTGTAGAATCAAAAAGGCTTCGTCGATGTATAGAGAGGAAAGAAATCGACGGTACTAATGCTCCCCCTTGCTTAGTGCTCCCCCTAGATGAGGGCACCAGGGAATCGAGCTATGGTGTTGTGCTACAAGTTAGAATACAATGCACATACACATATTTATATGAGAATTATAAGGGTTGAGAAAAGAGTTAAGATAGATAGAAGGAGATATTGGAAGAAGAAAGGGTGAAATCAGATAGAATAAGGATGAAACAGATAACGCAGAGAAGAGAAATCAGAGTTTTAATACTGACTGGGGACGGTCCTTAATATACATTGACGGTCCCTTAAATCTTGGGGACCGTCCCTGTGTAAGGGACCGCCGCTAATGGGTGTGTTTTGAGCAGATGTGTTGTGATTTAATTATTTTCCCATTTTAAGGTTGGTTAATATCATACATTTTAAAGACAACCATCATCAATATCACAACATAATAGCATACATTTATTCATCACAAGCATACATAATAGAAAGCATACATCACATAAGGATTCATACATCACACAATCAAACTACAAGCTATTTCTAGAATAACCTAACTTCCTAGAACATGCTTGGCCCAAAAGATACTAATTTGATTATTTTTTAACTAAACATGCAAACATGTTTAGTTGGAAGGTGGAGAATAAGATGGTGGAGAAGATGGTGGAGCAGAAGGTGGCATGGTTGCAAGAGGAGTTGGTTGCACATTAGGTTGAGAAAGAAGATACTCAACATGGCCAAACATGTAGTAGAGTTCACCTCTTAGGGAAGAAATGAGGTTGAAGTTATGAAAAAAACATGCACAACCCATGGTGTGGTTGTTCACAAAGTTGTAGGGAATAGGAAATCCCATGATTGGAGATGGTAGTGGAGTAGAAGGAGTGTAGTCCAAAGGCCCATTTGATGATAGAGACAAAGAAGTATTTTGTGGAATTGGAGAATTAGGAGTGGTAAAAGAAGGTGATAAGTTGCTCACAAATGGTGTATATGCGGCCGAGCTAGAGTGAGTAATCAAGGGTGATAAGTTTTTGATGAATGATGAAAATGGAGATGAGCTAGGCCTTGAAGAAGATGAGGATGTGCCTTTAGTTGAGGGTGTTTTAAGAGGTGCACTAGGAGCTTGAGGAGATGATGGTGGAGATGGTGGAGATTTTGGAGAAGGAGTAGTATCTTCTTAAGTGAGATCAATGAAGTTGGTTTGTGATGGTATGAGGGTAATTTTAGGCCTTTTGTTTGTGAGGAACAATGAGGTTGAAGAAGAACCCATTGTGGAGAATGAAGATGAAGTGAAGAAGAATGAAGAATGGTGAAGATGAGGATGAAGAAGAAGAGAGGATGAGTGTAAATAATCAAGGATGATTATAGTTTAGGCAAAGCATGCATTAGCAGGTTTATAGCACTAATATTTGTTTAACTAATCCTGGAAATGGTGGTGATAAGCATGCAATAGGGTCAAGGTTTGCAGGAAGAAATAAATAGTCCAGAAACCTGTGACCTACGTTGG